>VZDJ01007754.1:3142622-3396704 GCA_008694505.1 Cyanoderma ruficeps | reverse complement strand
ACCAGTTCAGGGGCTATTTTAACAAAAAGATTGGCAGAGGCAGGACAATGCATGAGCTCACATTTTCATACTGCTGAGTTTTCTTGTAACATATGGTGGAAGAGACATCTAAACCAAATGCATTATTGCTATAAGTTTCCTTTCTTACCAATAGATTCAAATCGCAGTCTGCATATTTTGATCTTTTCCCATCGAATATATGGGTTCAGGGAAAAATAAACTCCAAACAAAAATTACTCAATTAAGTTCATACATTAGTTGGAACTAAACCAGTTCAAATTTTGATACTCACATTTATCAAACAACTTGTAGAATGTGAACCTCACAGCTCAAAACCTGTATTCAGTCAATTTTTTTTTTTTTTTGGATGGAAATTGTTTTGAGATTTGCAGATAGTCTCAATAAATTCAATCACCTTGACAACTCATATAAAAATTTCCATTTATCAGAAAACATTGACTTTCATTTTTAAGTACAAAAAAGTTAGAATGTCAAAGTCCCTTCAGAAATGTAGAGCATCCTGCGTCCTTTGCTCATGACACATTTATTTCACCAGGATTTTGTCCAGAAAAATAAATGACTGATATGAATTTATTTATTTTGGTATCACTGTTTTTAAGATAATTGAATTCACAAAATACATTATTATTAATGGCCTTGACTGCCCCTCCAGAAGACCAATGGGACTGCTATTATTGATTTCCCAAAGAGGAGGATTAGGTTAAAAACATCTGAATCAATGCCAAGGAAAAGTTTGTTTTAGGCTGAGCTTATGGCTAATTCCTTAAGCAAAAAATAGAGATAAAGGAAATGTTTCATCGTGATCATTAATATTAACCCATTTGAATGAAAGCACATGTTACTCTAACTGTGATTTTAGAAATAGAAACTGCATGGAATATGCACCCAGCCATTGTCTAGAAAAGATGATCCAAATTTACTGGTGGCTTAAGTGGTGACTAATGTTACACGTAGAGAAATAATTGGTTAGGAAACAGATGCTAAGATGGGGAATGAATGATAAAAGAGACAATATGGCATCATTTGTCCTTGAGTGTATCTAAAATTTATGTGACAAGACACAGATAAATTTAAGGAATCCAAATAAACTCAATAAACCAATGTAGAAAACACCTTATATTTTTAACTTATTTATCCTAAACCTTTGAGCTAAAAATCAGACACTAAGCTTCACCTCATCTAGTTTTAAACTGCTTAAAGGTTGAAAATTAAATCTGAATTAGTCACTATACTCTCACCAGACTCAAAGGAGACAGAATAATAGATTACCCAGAAGACAAATCCTCTGAGCAATCTTATACCCTAAAATCCAGATGCAATTAATCACCTTCAGAGACAACTGATTTTATTCATGCAAAGAAATCTTATAAAAGCTGCTTCAGGTTTAGCATCTATCATGCAGATGCCTAGCTTGGAAATTACTTTAATGCAGAGCACAGCCTCCAGCACACTCTTTGTGGGTAAACAAGGAGATCAGGAAAAACAGATGTCCATTTATCCATACATCTGCCATTGTCTTGTCATTGATGAAAGTTTTATTTGCCTCCTACTCTTGGAGAATTAACACTGTGCTGTTGAGACATACTATGGCCAACCTGCAGAGACGCATTAGGCTACTTAGGTCTCCACCTAGCTTTAGAAAGGGAAGGGTTCTTTTTTTCTCTCTGTCACACAGCTGCAATTCCCTTACAGTTCAGACTGCAATCCTCCATTGTTTTGCCAGATGATCCTGCTCTGACTCTGTGAGAGATTTGTCTGCTTACATCGGGGCATGACTCACCAAATGCATGTCATTCCTTGCTGGCAGAAGGCAACTCCAAGGTCCACTGTAACTCTGTCTTCAAGGCTTCCCTGGAACTTGCAGGACATGTCTGTATCAGTAAATAGGATTAGCCAGGAACCCAGGCTTGATGCAACTTACTTGCACACATCTGAACCCTGTTCTCCACAATGCATCTAGTCCATATACACCAAAAAAAAAGGGCTGTGTCCAGATTCTTTACTGGAACAGTCTGAATCATGCATCATCCCATCCATAAGACACCCAGACATCATCTAGGTCAGGTCTAGCTGGAACAGTCATAACCACACTGCTGGGGGTTCTCTCAAGAGTGGTGAATTTAACTCACCCACCCATCCAGAAATATGTGGAATTACACTTTCCTGTTTCCTAAAACTTGCTCTTGAACAGTAATGTTTAGGTCCATAACTGTTCATGGCATTCAATGGGCTGGCATGCTCACAAAGCAAGTCACCTGCCAAGGGGGTGATAATAAACGGGACATGAAGCCCTCAGAAATGATGGCTGATGTACATTCTTAGGAACATATTCATCAAGCTCCAAGGGAAGGGTTTGAAGTTGTGTCAAGGGAGATTAAGGTTGGATATTAGAAAAAGTTTCTTCACCCAGAGGGTATCAGGGCACTGGAACAGGCTTCCCAGGGAAGTCATCATGGCACCAAACCTGTCTGAGTTCAAGAAGCATTTGGACAATGCTCTCGGGCACATGGTGTGACTCTTGGAATTGGTTCTGTGAAGGACCAGGAGTTGGACTCGATGATCCTTGTTGGTCCCTTCCAACTCAGCATACTCTGTGATTCTGTGATTATTCAGCTGCTGATATGTGGTAGTAATGACTGTTTACACATTTACAGCTAACATGAAAAATTAGGGAAGGAATCTGATTCTTTAGCTGTTCCCTTCCCTTTTATTCTGAATGCAAGATATGTATTTACCAGTTTCATCTTTCACCTATTGATCCTGCTGAGGTTTAAAATATTAAAAGGGGCAAAAGGTTCACTTAAAATAGCAGCTGAAAAAGGAATGGTGAGAAAGGGAGTGGAGTATATCTTTTATTAGTAGTGAGGGCAAGCACAGAGATACATTGGCAGGCTCATTATTGGTTTGAAGCATAGCAGTGTTAACTAACCCCAACTGCCCTATGCCATCGATAAGCAGCAGTAAATCTGCCTATCTGTATTATCAGTCCATAAAAAGGATTCAAATTTAGTAGGAATTAATTTTAATATTTTTACATTTGTACCAATGAGATACTTTTGGCAAATCGGATGTTACTACAAAAGTTATCAAAAGCAGAGAAAATTACAGTTGCATTCCTAAATGTTATGGTATCTTATCTTTGCCCTAATTCTCATGGTTTTTTGCTCTTTGCATCTGGACTTCTGGCATAACACAGCTATGAAAGAAATGCTTTCAGTCAAGTGATTCAAAGGAAGGTTTGCATCAATCTAAATGCACGGGAATCATATCTGAGGGATGTAACTTGTATTTAACCAGGAAATTCACACTAAAATAAAGTGTCTTGTTTGCAAGAGCATTCTGTGTTTAAAAATAGACAAAGGAACGATGCTCATTAACGTCATCAGAGTAGGTGGGCAAGGAATCAGTATGAGAACATGGGCTAATGGGTTATCATTCTTTTATATTTAACCTAAAAATACAACTTTGGTACTTTATTTTTAACATAATAGAAGCTAGCTCATTCTGCTGACTATGAGCAGAAATAGGGGAAATGGCTAAGATATATTGAAATCCTTTTTGACCTTTCACCCAAATTAGAATGACCCTTTTGGAAGATGCAATATATGCACTTGTTTTTCTTCATTGTCATTTAATTTTCTTCCTCAACTGCTGGCTAGAAAAAGAAATGACAAAGAACCAAGTGCAAGATAGTTATTGCACAATTTCATTCCTGACTAGAAACAAACAAACAAACAAAAAAATAGACATGGACATAGACTGAGTTCTAGAGGGTTAAAGTCGCTTCCAAAAAGTGCCCAGAGCTGCATGTGCTAACCCAAACTGAATGCACACAGCTGCATTAACATGAGATAACACAGCACTGTGAATTGCTGTTCAGTTACTTTGCACATTTTACATGGTCCCATTCTAAAACACAATTGTATACAAATTTCAGCCACATCAGAAAAAAGGAACACAGGGCACAAAAGTAAATCCCCAAATCATTTTATCTGTTTTGTAGATGTGCAAGCACAGGAAGACAAAGATATGCTAGAGTAGAATTTCTGGGTCACTAGGAGACTGGCATGGTAGAGAATGAGAAATGAACACCATGAACCTGGAATGGTGAGAATGATGCAGGAGAATCTTGGAAAACACAACATCTACTTGTCATTTTCAAGAAGTTGAATATTTATTTATTTTAAGGATATTACCATTATCTGCAGGTAAAAAACACTGGAGAATTTATTCCCAGTTTACAGAGAGCCTTTAGCAAGATAGATTCATGTGGACCACAGCTAAGTTTGGAATAGACTTTCCAAGAACTCCTCAGCTGTTTGAATAGTCTTTCTAAAACATGAAGTTGAAATTTCAGCACAGAATTAAACACACTTTATTCTGCCCACCTACTACAGAATCACAATTTTATTCAGTTACAGTAAAAAAGAATGTAAATACATCTGTAGAAAAATACTGGCATTATGAAAGAGAGGAGGTATCAGCTTCTGCAAACAGTAAGGGAGCAAGATCAAGTTTCCAGTAAAAAATCAAACAGTGAAAAAAAAAAGTCAGTAAATTTCATCTATGAAGGAAGGTGAGACAATAGGAGCAATATTTGAATATCAGTTTTGTCAGAACAGATATCTATCTGAGTCATGCTGTTTGGCTGAGAATCTGTAATATGAAGGTCTCTCAGGGTAATACATTCAGGTCATATTCAGAAGCTTTGAAGCAGGAGAGTTGGAGAAGAAACCAGAGGATATCCTTGAGAAGAAATAGTATTGTGTGGCAGTGTCCTCCAGCAAAGTTCAAGTCCTTCTACGGGAAGATTTCAACAGATGTGGTCAAGGCTTAAGAAAGTATATCAGGTATAACAGGAAGAGATATGCCAGCTGCAGGATTTCAATGACAGGCTTATAAAAAAAAAAAAATTGAAAAAAAGGAAGTACCAAAAAACCATAACAAAAAAAACAGGGAAAACTGAAGAAAGTATCTGTGGAGAAGAGTAAACAATGGAACAGAGATAGAGCTGGACCTTGAAGACTGTATTTGTACCCCATGAGAACTAGGGGAAGTTGAAGTGTGCACTGATGCTGAGCCATAATAGGTTATTTACTTTAAAAAAAATGAATGGCAGTAGCAGAAGGTGTCCAGCTTTAATAAGTGATGGGAAGAGTTTAAAGAGTTTAAAGAGTTTATTTCTGACTGACATCGAGGGGAAAATTATTTCACTGGCCTGGAAGCTCAAAAGAAAGGGATACAGGTACATTAGAAAACAGAGAAAGAAGGGTCATGAAGGGGAGATCACAACAAAATGATACCCAAAGGTCAAGGATGGGAGAGAGCTAAAAACAGGTTAGGGAGAACTTTTCCCTGGAGAAATCAAAATGTATTTTTGAGCAGGAAGTAGCTTTGGAGAGTTCCTCTTGAAACAAGAATACTCCATTTCCTGGAGATAAAAAATAGATTGCTGTTAGGAGCAAAGAAGTCCACTTCAGGGAATGGTGGCTTGATCTGAGAGAAAATATAAGACTGGGCTTCTAGAGCATCTACAAAATGTTATTGTAGATCTGTGACCTCAGAAGCAAGCAAGGTAGTGCTCTGTTCAGGGCTGCAAGTGGATTGACTGTACCAAATTCACATTTGTGCCAGTTGGATACCAGAGTTCTCCTCAGTCCAAAAAAGATACAGAGTGGCTCGAGTGACAGCAGTAGAGGGACACGAAGATGATGATCTTCACAAGTCCTTTCTGACCCTAACCCCTATGTGATTCTGATGACACTATCTGTGGCTACCAAACCCACTCAGCTGAAGGACCAAAGACAGTGGGATAAAATGTCACACAAAACCACAGCAATTTAGAAATTAAAATGGATTCCAGAAAAAACAAAGCAAAACAACTCCAATGCACCTGGGAGAAAAAAGGACAGGAAACTAAGAATCCATCATGTAACAACAGAGTGGGGACTTTGAGGTTGCAAGTCAATCCCTGTAGGGGTTATGTTAAAGGTCACTATTATTTTAATAGCGACCATACAACTGAACAAAAGAATCGCTTAGGTCTTCAAGCTCATATTCCTCACACTGTTAAAATAATGTGACACACTTTTGTAAGGGAAGGAAAGTTTTTGAACCCAGAAAATCTTGGCACCATCAATAAAAAGTCAGGTGCTGAGGCTTCTTCCAGAGGCCACCTTCTACAACATCATCTAGAGACAGAATTCCTGTACTGCCTTGGCTGACAGCATACAACCTTCCAGCACCAAATACAGATCTATGTAAAAATGGATATTAACTGTTTGAGCCTTTACCATATAAAAAGAGAAGACATTAATTACTCCATTAAAACACTTTAAATGCTAGAAGGTAGATTTTGTTGCAAAATGCACAAGGTAACAGAAATACATGCCTGCTTTCAATATATTAAGGGCTCTGTTTGTTAATGTCCTGAGAAGACATGCATCTGTAGAAACCACAGAACATCTACATAGAATACAAATCCTTCAGCAACACTTTGAAAGATGTAGTTAAAGTAGCTATGTCATCAAGCAGATGCACTGATTTGAAAGAATGTGGTTTTAATTCATTAGATCTGGGCCTCTCAAAGACTTCCTACCAAAAATGTGATTACCAGTAGAACCAGCAGTGTTAGGAACTTCCAAAAGATAATAGCCAGCATCAGTTTTTGCTGACCTGCAGAATACAGTGCTCTGATGTTCTCTGAATTGAGAGCTGATGAGCTACAAAGATATTTTTTGGCCAACACCCAAAACTGAGAAAATGTCCAAGCACTATTTTCATTCTCAATCCAACATTTGTTTGAAATAAAAGTGAAGAGCTTCTTCAAAGGTCTGATCAGTAAGGACCTACGTGAGACACAGCAAGGACACATGTGAGATCCTTTTATGTCTTATACAAGGAAATCTTAGAGCCCAAGGTCATGACATAAATTGTAAAAAGACTTTCCAAGATCTCTGAGTGTTTGAGTAGCTTCCAGTCAACCACATAAACAGTACTTCTATCTCTTGGATATACAGCATCTAAACATTATCTCTTGCTTATTTCCCTGAGTCTGTCAGTGCAGTTTGGTGAAAGTTATGGAATCATGGAATCACTTAGGTTGGAAAAGACCCTTAAGATCATTAAGTCCCCTCAAGGGAACAGCTCTCACCTTAGAAATGGAAGTGTCTCCCTCTCCAGTGCAAGCAGAGGATCCCAGGGACTATTTTAGTTGGTAGGAAGTGCAGCCATGTTACTGCCTGGTAGGAATCCCAGTAGCTTGTGGCAAGAACCAGCCTTTACCACCACTTAGGCCCGGCCCCACAGCAATAAATTTGATTTTGTATCTAGGTGGAACCACCCTGTGCAGAGCCAAGCATGGAGTAAACAAGAAGCCTGTGGACAGCCAGCTCTCTGGCACATCAAATCTCTCTTTTACTTCAGAGCACGGATTTCCTTATTCTGAGGATTCTCCACTGAATGATTTTATTGGTGTGCAGCTTATCAATACATATTAAAGCCAAAATATGGTGGTATTTTGCTCTATCCAGATGAACACAGTGTTTGTATTACATGGCCACACTTGCAGAAAAGCATGGACGAGTGAATCATTGCACCTCTTGTGGAGGTCAGGCATTTTGTCTGGAAATTAATTTATTCCAGACTTGAAAACCTTGCCTGGAGTAATCTCTATGCAACAACATAAACAATGTATGGCCAGTTATCACCTCCCTTGAATAAATGCATATATTACACAGCAGCGGAAACAACTGATCTTATCTGGGCTTCCTGGGCGATTCTGATCCAAACTTCTATTACAGCTGGAATTTAGAAGTAAGCTTGTTCACCTCTATTCTATTGAAGTATCATGGGGAATAAACAAACAAACAAAAGTTTTAATCATTTCCATAAAATTCAGAAATGCTGTTCTTTCAAACCTGCATCTACTTTCCCAAACCCATTTCAGTACCTTCTCCCTGAATAGACAATGATTCAGTGTGTTTTAAACCTCAATTTAATTGCATGCATTATCAGTTTCAGAACTGTAATTTGCCTTCTGATTTCCTCTGCTACTGCTGAATAGGAAGGATGAGAGGAACAAATTTTACGAAGTGGCATATTTGTTTTAATTTGGAGTTAGATGGAAAGAAAAATTTCAGTTATCAGCCAGTCTGACTCAAAGGCTTGATCTTAATTCCATTTACAAAAATCCTCAAGCTCCAAATAAAAAGACTGTAAGAGACAGACAAATATTTTCTTCTTAGTATAAATTTGATTGTCTTTCATTGTTTTTATCTTGCAATCATATACAATGTAATCTACATTAAAACAGGTATCTGCATCCAAACTTCACATTTCATTGGTGCTATCTACTGGTTGGGTTTTATTGTAACTTTTTATGATAAAATACAATAGGTATAATGTCAATACACTGCAATTGGCAGACAACACTTATTTATGGAAGTTGCTTAGCTTTGTAGAAAAAGACAAAGCATAGCTATACATCATACTAAAAAGAATTCCATACTTTTGCGTAAGTTTAGACTAAGGAAAAAAAAAAGAGACAGATAATGTCATTCTTCTTTATCATCTGCCCAGTATATGAACATATGCAGTTACAAAACTGCAATATCCTAATATCTCAAATTCTCAAAGTACTTTTATTCTTTCAAAATTGCTACGGGTAATGTTTCTATAGTAACTTCTCTAACACAGAGGACTATTTTCTGACTTTAATTCAACTCATGCGTCTAATGAGTGGCTCACACTGAGACAGCTATTCTTTCTATTCATCCCAGACTTGCCCCAGTTAGTGGGCAAATTTCCACCAGACTCAATAAAAAGAAAAGCAGGCCTGATGGGGCAGACTTCTGAGGCTGCCTTAGTTGCTGAACAACATAAGCAGAAAGTTAATGGTATTTGCAAAAGTACCTGCAAACTCATATATGAATTAAAATATACAATCCTGCAGTGTGTCTCATAAGCTTGTTAATTGAAGGACTTTTTGATGCCATAATTGTGACCACTTCTCATGATTTATATTACATGTAACATAATAGACTTAAAACCTTTCTTTTGTTAAAAATCATCCTGATGATGATTACAAGTTACCCAGTCTTTTTACTTTGTAAATGGCATTCCAAATTAGAAAAAAAAAAGTCCAAACATTATCAGTCATTGATGGATATGTTGCATCTGACTTATAGTTAAAACAGTGACTGGCTAATTCATATAATTGTTAATATCTGCTGGGATGAAATGCAGTGCATGTGCAGTATACAATAAAATGAGTAACAGGCAGTCTGGAGGGTCCAGCTTTCCCTGCTTTGTACAAAAGTGAACTTTCCATAGGACAAGGAGTATTTCTGCTTCCCAGAAAAAAAAAAAAAAAGAAAAAAAGAAGCCAGACACATTAGCAGCAGCTTACATAATCTTATATAATGTATTCCATACAGTTCAGTAAGGAATTTCTTTCATAGCTTAATTAGCAGAGGCCATTTAAAGGGCACAAGTTTATTATATTTACAGATGTTTTTCTCTTGTCACAGTCTAAATTAGCCTTGCTAGTTGATCTTCATTCAAATTACAGTTAATTTGCCAAGATATCTGATATGGTCTTGGTATTTAATACAGTATTATCTTAATCCTCACATAAATTTATGTGAAACTGTTTTCCCTTAATTTTCATTAATTAAGGCAGACTTATTCCACAGCATATGCTGGGTTTAATTCCTCAAATATCTGAAAAAATACTAGAAACTGAAAAGGGTGATAAATTCACCTAGTTGCAGCTAGAAGCAGCTTAGATGCTTTGTCACATAGACTCATTTTGTGCAATATTAATGAGCAATGTGCTTCGGGTACCAGCATCTGCCCAAAGTTCTGTATATACTAAGTTTGTATATACTAACATTAAACATTTCAGAAACTAAATTGCTGTTACTAAAACTTCTGGAGCTGAGGTAAGTGGCAGCAATGGAGATGCCACTCGGAACAAACATCTTATGGAGTTGTGATGATAAAAATGTTAGCAAACATATCTCACTGTAGTCGCAATATATTCCTTAATCGTCTGGATCTGCATAGAAGCCTTTGAGACTCAGCTGGAACCTTGCAAGCAAAAAAGCATTTTGAGATTAAAGTTAATGCTGTGTTAATTGGGAAGAGTTTCTAAATCAATATTGCATTTAGCAAAACATTGTTCACTTGGACTGCTGAATTGGAAATTGAGAAAATGCAAACCTGAAAACTGAAAAGGCTGTTTAAAGGGCTCAGAATATTATATAGAATTCAATGTTCATACTTTTATCTTTGGGAGAGGAATCAGCCATAGTGTTTAAAAATGAATCATGTGGCACAACGCAGTCTTGAAAAGCCTGAACTTGGAAAGATCAGTCTTCCAGCTGGAGTACAATCAGCCTCCAGGTACCCTTGTACAGTTTAGAAGTGACTTTATTGGCTTTCTTTCACAAATACTGTAATTTAAAATGGGGGGGGAAATCACTGTGACATAAATGAGGAAATTGATCAAGAATGATTGAATGAGAAAGGCATTTAATAGAGAATTTTTTTAAACATAGATGGGGATGTGAAAAGGAAGTTAAATGAGAACAAGAAAAGGCTGTCTGCTCCAGTAGTGCAAGAGTATGTTAGCAGGAGATGCTGGAAAGATTAGATAAATCAGATTGCCAATTTTTGAAAAAAAGCATGTGTTTTTTCAGTGTTTTCCCATATGGGTATGTCAATGTAGGTGAGCAGGTTGCTTCTGTAACAAAGTATGTGTATACTCAAGATTTAGCGTCCAGAATGATTTAAGAAAAAAGAACATCAGGGAGATGTACACAGAGATGCTGAAAAACAGATTAAAATTCAATTCTCTTTAGTTAGACATGCAATTGTTTCCAACATGCAGAGGCTGTTCTTAGTCTCCACAAAGTCCTGTACAAATCTCTTTTCTCCTTTCCTTACGCTTCACTGAAGGGTGCAACGACTGGAACGAGTTCACTGAGATCAGACGCCTTGCTAAGGCTGCCCAAAGCGGCAACCAACCAGATAACCGAACTGCAACTTCAGAGCGGTCAAAATACTGTTTCTGATGTAAGAAAGGTTTTGTGAAGCGCTTTAAAACGTGGCACTAAACTCGTAGACGTTGGACAGGCAGCTTCTCCAGCGTGTGCGCCCCTTGGGCTGTACAAAGGGGATTTCTACAGCGGAGAGAATCCCAGCTACTGGGAGTGAGCCTCGGACATGACAGCGGGGAAGTGCCCTCTGCTTCCCAATTGTCCTCCAGCAATGCCCACACCTCTTGCAACAACCCTCCTGAAAAATTGTTTCAAAGCCCGCAAAGTCTGCTTCCTTGGGTTGCCGAGTCAGCCTGGTACAAGACAAGGGGGAGGTGGCAGGGCACTTAGCCGGGTCGGTGCCGAGGTTGGGAGCCCTTCGGACGGGGGGGACACTCCTGCCAGCGGTGATGGGACGGAGGCTCCGCGGGGCCGACGGGCGGGGGGCTGGGCCAGGCTGCGCTGGGGGCGGAGGACGCGGGTGGGGTCTGGCTGTGACTGATGGGCCAGATGNTGATGGGACGGAGGCTCCGCGGGGCCGGCGGGCGGGGGGCTGGGCCGGGCTGCGCTGGGGGCGGAGGACGCGGGTGGGGTCTGGCTGTGACTGATGGGCCAGATGCGCTTGAATGTTTTAGAAAAGGGGGGGGCCCTGGGCCGCTACCTCGACTTTGGCCACAGGGTCTGGTGCACGGCTGACGGACAGCGGGCTCTGCCGCAAGCGCCCGTCCGTCCCTGCAGCCTTCCCGAGCGGAGCGCCCATCGCTGGCCAGCGGCGGCAGCCGGGCTCGGGCGGGGACACGCAGCCGGGGCGCGGAGCGCGGCGACAGCCAGCGGAGCGCGTTTGTCTCGCCTGGCCGGCGGGCGGAGAGGATCGGCTCGGCTCCGCTCGGCGAGCTGAGAGGGAGACGAGCGGGGCGACGCCGAGCAGGTCCGGCCGGAGGGAGCAGTTGGCCGCGGCCGCCGCCGCGCAGGTTTTCGCCCCGGCGCTGCTCTGCCGGCTGAGCCGCCCTTAGCGCCGGCACCGCCCGGGGACAGGCAGCGCTCCGGCCCCGGGGCAGCGAGCGGCGGGGCGCGGTGTCCCCGCCGCTGACGCCCTGTCCCCTCTCTCCGCGCAGGTCGGCGCTGACGGCGGTGGGGGCAATATGTCGTGCCGCACAGCCATGCCCGCTCTCCTCCTCCTGGTGCTCCTCAGCTGCCGCGCCGCCGCTGAGGACGACGGCTCCCTGCTCCGGCCGGGCCCGGGCCGGCAGAGCGCGGCCGCCGCGGCCCCGACGCCCGCGCTGCGCGGCGCCGAGCACAACGCGTCCCGCCCGGCCGCGCTGCCCAAGGGCGCGGGGGCTGCGGGCGGGCGGCCGCGCTCCGCCTCGCCCCCCATGTGCACGGGGCAGACGGAGATCAAGGAGACTTTCAAGTATATCAACACGGTCGTGTCCTGCTTGGTCTTCGTCCTGGGCATCATCGGCAACTCCACGCTGCTGCGGATCATCTACAAGAACAAGTGCATGAGGAACGGCCCCAACATTCTCATCGCCAGTTTGGCCTTGGGCGACCTGCTCCACATCATCATCGACATCCCCATCAATGTCTACAAGGTGAGGAGGGGCCGGGGATGGATTGGGGAGCGGGCGCGGGGGTGCGACGGTCGTCCCTCGGTGCTCCTTGCCGGCCACCGGTGATGCCCGTCCCCGCCGCGGGGAGACGCGACCCTTCCTGGCTGGGCGACACCCGTGGACTTCACCTCAGGACGCAGCCCTTCCCGAGAGTGGTATTCTGGTCGGATGTGATCGTAGATGGCACCCTCTCTGTGCCTCAGTCCCATCCCTCTCAGCATTCCAGCCTGGGAATGGGGCAGAACGGAGGTGGCCAAGCTCTGAAAATCACCTGGAAACAGGTGCTATCGCAGGGGTAAAGAAAGTAAATGCAATAGATAAATGTTCAGTGGGCTGGTCGAGGAATGGAGGGGAGGTACAAAAGACCCTCTCCTGTGGGAACCACTTGGTCCCTTGTGCTCAGCTGCGTCGAGCTTGGTCGTGATACTTCACATGGGTCTGTACAGTCCCTTTTGGCGTGGGGGCTTTTCTAGGGGGAACGAAGGTCGTTCAGCTGAGCGGTTTTATACATCTCTTGGTTGCCGGAGATGTGAACTCTTTCACCCTTTGCCGGTGTTGCAGCATGGGCAGCTGAGAGGGAATGAGCCACACCTGCTCCTCTTGCACCTTCAGTAGTCAGTGTTTTGACTTGATATGACTTGCCATGGAGGGAGTACAACCCCTGTCTTCTCTACCCAGCTTGTGCAATCCATTTGTCCTAAGGAATTAGTTGGGCAGTTGAATCCAGCTTCTAGTTGTAATCTAGCATTCTTTGAAGGTGTACTGGAAATAATAGAGTTTTTTCTGCTTTGAAAGTTTACAGTCTGGATCCCTAAGCACCCATCAGTGACTTCATAAAGTGAACAGAAGAGTCTTCATCTAGCACCTTCTCTTCAATGCATGATTGTAAATGTAAATTTACAATGCATGATTGTAAACTTGTTGTTACTTTTAGAAAGCCACGTTGAAAGGACATAATTTGAATCCATAAATATCCCAGAAGCTGCTGAGATAAGAGAATCTTCTCTCTTAGTCCTTATTAAAAAAAATATTTAAGTATTACAAAGCAGGGAATGTCATCATTGTGTTAAATTCTTGATCCAGTTAATTTGGATTATGTGATAGTTCTCAGATTTGAAGTTTCAGTGGTTTTTATATTGTACACTCCTTTAATTCTTGTGAGTGTGCTCTTTCGAATGCAGGTGGGATTTAGAAAACAAAATAACTGCTTTAAAATGCAGTTTTGTAAAAAAATCTGTTGAACAAAAAGATTCTTTTTCTCTGTTCTCATAAAAATCAGAAAGATTAAATCAATAACAGCTGCTGAGTATGAGACTTTTCAATGTCAGTGATAATTTCAAAATTAACATTAATGTGCAGTAATATAGCTCAGTTCTTAACCCTGATTGAATGATACCAAGTGTATCATTGTGAGTAGGTTAGAGAAGGAGGAATAAAGGGTCAGGCTCCTGACCAATAAATATTACACCATCTGCAAGTCTGGGATTTTTATTGTGCTATTGATAATGCTAGGAGCTGTGCAATAACTCTCAGGTGCTAAATCTCCCTCACTGCTACTCATCTTACTGAAGAGCCCATAATCACTTTATATTATTCCTTATAATAATGAGTGAAATATTTGCTATTTTAAGACAGAATTTTTGAATAACTGCAAGTTAAAAAAAAAGAAAGAAAAAACACCTATTAGATGCTGTGTTTATTTAATCAAAATTTTGAGGGCAGTTTGAGTTGATAACTTTTTGCCAACTCTACATCCCATTTCTTTCCAGAGCAACAGGGAGAATGCATACAGTAATGCAATGAAAACCTGGCTTTGATCACTCAGTACTACCAGAAGCGAAGGTTCCCTCAGTAAATCAAATATACTTAGCAGTTGTAACTTGCAGTTTGAAACAATTTAAGACTGCATGAAACAGATCCGGATTCAGAATTTGCTACCACATTGTCAGTAAGGCGGCTGCGTGAAACAGTGTGAGAGAATTTTTCGTGTTAATAAAATGCCAGCAGTTCTTTCCACAACACTTGCCCTAGAAAGTGTGAAAGTGTCTGTGAATGCTTTCCAGACAGAGCCATAGGAGACAATTCAAGAGCTGCACTAGAAGAAGCTTTTTATTAGATATTAAAAGGGATAACTGCAAAAGATGTCCCCTGTGACTATTTAAGTGAATACATAAGTAGCTGAAAAAGTGCACAAGTGAAAATTGTCGTCTCCTAAGTCAAGGATATCTAAAGAAATACAAGTGTTACCTGGATAGGGAGGCAAATGCAGTCCAATGCATAAGATGCTAATTAGTCCATTGCACTTGCTAAATTTGAATATCATTCAATATGTTCAATAGAAAATATCAGGATCTGTCACACAGTCAGGAAACTGGCTAGGAAATGAGGGCTTGAAGGGCGTTCAGTACCAGCATGTACAACCAGGCAGACCTTTCTGGCATTCTGGGTCCTGGTAAATGGTCTGGCTTCGCCTGGATCTCCAAGCTGCAGAAGGGGAAGCAGAGGAAAGTCTGAGACAGTCGTTCTGCAGTATGTAATGGTTTGGCAGTGTAGATGCTTTGCAGAATTGTTACTAATTGGATGTTCAGGTGATCCTGTGCTGCTCCACTAAACAGATTAAGTAAGCACATCCTTGTTAATTTGAGGCAGCAAACAGCAATTAGGGAGCAGAAGGACAGAGTAGGTGGTCAGTGAGCTTTTTATGTCCTTCTCTGCACTTGAACTTTGGAAGACAAGACAGTGGCAGCTTGTGCACCTAACTAACAATACAGGTCTGCAGTTCTGGACAGTTTGTGCTGACCTTCCCAAGTAAATAAAGTTGTTAAGATGCATGTCTAAGACACCAAAACATCAGGACTGGAAATTCCAAACTTAGACTAGTTTTGCCTCTTATAGGCTTAAAAAAACATCAAATCACACACTAACATGCTTTCTCTGCTGATACTCTCAAACAACATCTCTCTCTCTTATTTTTTGATATTTATTCCTGTGTATTAAATTCAATTTATTGTCATATCCCAGTGGACTTTTAACAAGGGGAGCAGTCTAGACTCTGCACATTATTGTGGGGCATTCTGAACTCTGTGACTACCAACAAATGTCTGAGGAAGGATATGTACCTGGCAATACTGTCATAGATTTCTTTTTCTCAGAGTGCAATGGAAGAGTGAAGAAATTTCAGGGGAAGGAAAAAAATATGGTCTTTATCCAAGCCAGTAATCAAGAGCTAGCTTTGTAGGCACTAATTTATTTTCATTAACTTAATTTAGGGATTACATAAAAATTATGGTTAACATAATACGACGTTATCAAGCACTGGAAATACAAGAAAGGCCAGATTCGGGATTCTGTATATCATGCAGACACACATTAGCTCCTTTTTTAATCCAGCTATTCTCTTAAAAAGGCTTTAAAAAAATTCCATGGAAATTTATTTGTGATTAACTTACTAACTGTTGTAATGCAAGTACCTTATGGTACAAGCATTATGGTAAAGCCAACCTTTTTCAAACTTTCTAATCAAGGTGCTTCTCTTTAAAAGTATTTGCTAATGTTCCATATTAGAGCTCTTGGTTGCTGGTTCTTCTGATGTTAAAGATAGTGGCTGTTTTATTGGAAGAAATGCATTATTTCCTTTCTTTCAAGATCTCAACCACTTACTTCAGGTCTTGCAAAGTTCATCTCAGAGTTTCTTACACAAAGTTTATCGATTTCTGACCATATTAAGCTAGAAGTCTGTTTTGCTTAAAAACCCTTTATGGTGAGCAAGAGCAGGTTATAGGCACTTAAGAAAGATCTGAATTGTCCAGTGGAGGAACCTGTCCAGTGGAAGAACCTGTCTGGACTCTGCAGGCGGTGGCGGGGAGGGTATAACTTTAGATGGGAACAGTCCATTCTCAAGTCAAGTATACAGAGTAGTGGAAATGTCTGAATGCTGTTAAAAGTACACATACATAGTTTTCATGGTAGATCTCCAAACTGAAGTGAGTTAGATGATGCTAGTATAAATTTGTAAATTGAAAGTAGTTTTTTTCATTATGTTGACATTTGTTGTGTGTACATTCACATGTATAAAAGATGCATGTGACAAATTTCAAATCAAGTTTTGACCTGTTTTGGCTTTTTCATCTACGCTGTGTTTATGCAGCCCAATCTGACAGCAGCATGGCTTTCTAAGTGATCACTTTTGACACAGTCCTTCTACTGGAGTTGTGAAGTTGCAGATTTTTTTTACTTCAACAGCCCATTACGAGGTTTCTGTCATTTTCAAGATGACTGTATAAAATTACTTTTATCTTATTTTTTTAATTAAGTTTTTAGTAGGAGTTATAATAAACATACAAGAAAAGAAAGTAATTGCATGGCTCATCTTAGGATTTTACACTGTTTATTGGATAGATCAATAAAGCATTCATTCCTAGCTACACTTGAACGCAGGAAATATATTTTCTTGTCTAAAGGGGAGAGCCTCACCCTGACATAATTATCACTAAATAGTGGTAAGTTTGTAATGAAAAGTATCAGGTGAAAATCTACCAGTCACTTCAGAGACATTGAAAAGCTGTTGTGTGTGAATTAGGTGTAGAGCTGCATGTCTGGTTTCTGTTGTACCTGCTGTTTATAATGATGAAAATCAAGTCCAATGTCCTGTGAACAAGACGGCTTGGTGGAAGCGCGAATTCCGGCTCTGCCTTTCCCTCACTGCTCCGGGACCGAGCGCTGGTGGGAACATTCACATGCTCTGCTGCGTTTTCCTGCCCGACTGCAGCCCTTGAGCAGCAGTGGGTTGGAGCCAGGTATCAGCCTTCTGGCTGGGGACCACAGCAGCTGCGCCCTAGAGCAGCACATCGTGCTCGCAGTCTGGCTCGTTCCAGCAACAGATTGTGAACATCTTTCAGTTCTTACACAACTAAGAGGAAGCAGAGTGGGAATTGTGATTCACAGGTGTGTCTGTGAGTCACAGCATCTCTTGGGGCTTCTTTCATAGCTCTGCAGCTTGCACATCAGTTTAGGCTCAGATCTGTCTGGTCTGAGAAAGTGTTGGCTAGGCATGCATCAGATGTATTGGTTCTTTTAAATATGATTTCACTTTGTTCTGCAATGTTCTCCCTTTCCTTTTGATCTATTTCATGTTAAACGCATCTCATCTCTGCTGTTAAGCAATTAAAACTTCGCCTGTGTAAAATAAGTGACTAAAACATTGGAAAGGTCACTCGGCATACAGCCAGTGGTAGACTACTCTTGGTGTCTTACTTATGAAAACACAACATTATTTTTCTCTTTCCTGCCACTTGGCAGTATCTCCTCTCATGGCTCCAAGTCATTTGTCATTTGTAAAATGACAATCTTTTTACAGCTACCCTATTGTGACTCATAAGAGAATAATTTTACTCATGCAAAATTGCAATAGGCTTCATCTGTATTTCACTAAGAATTACCATTGTCCACAAAGGTGATGCTTGCAAATACTTTACATTGGATCTTCACTGTACGTCAAGGCCGTATTTGAAGGGGATAGCAATACAGAGAACAAACAGAAACATTAAGGAAACATAGTTCAGCAATCAAAACATTATTTCTTTTCTTCCTTTTACTTTCTTAATGTTTTCAAGCTTTTGGTCTAAAGCATATCATTAACCACTTGCAATACCATGATAGAGAAACTTGTGACTCATGCATTAAAATGCTCAAATTTCACAATACATCAGCTGCAAGACATAAAGCACATGTTTTTGCAATCCAGTGCCGACAGCTGCATGTCCATTCTGCCCTGATATAAGCTGGCTGAATTAAAGTAATGTTTTTATGTTATGATAAACCAAAGCTAATGCACCCTTTCTCTCAGTAGACTGCATTCGGTCGTGTGCCACGCCTCTATAATCCCAAACTGGAGCTGGCTCAGATCCAGTCTGTTTGGAGCACAGGTGTGACTGTCTGCACCTGAGAGATAAGTATTAGTTCAGCAAAATCTACAACATGTGGCTGAACCATTGTGATTTTAGGAAAGAGAGACAGAGAGTGTCTACACACCAGCTAGATGTAAATAAAAGCTTTCAAAAGATCCTACCAATAAAGAATTGACCAAAGTTCTGCATTTCAGTTACAAAAAAAAGGATATTTTACTTCAAAGTGCTTTCTTAATGAGTTTTCTCTAGTCTAATATACACTCATGTACAATGTACAGCAGGTACCATAAATAATTATACAATGTACTTGCTACCCAGTCCTTGATTTCTGTGGCAAATAAATGTGAAAGGCTGGAGGTTCACTGTCTGATTGATATAAATTAGTCCAGGTGTCATTCAGTTCTGTATGGGTGTAAATTTAGAATAGATGTAATTATTCCCATTACAGTTTTAATCGTAGATTGCTACTGTCATCCCATTACAGAAATTCAGAAGTTGTCTCAGGGAGAGGCTTTACTGAAAATACTTTAATCACACGCTGTGTTGTTTTCCCACATCACATAAGCAAAAGATACTCTATGGTTATTACAACCTCATCCCTACTTCCTTTGCTTTATTACTTTCCATAAAATTCTCGAGAAACATAAATCCTTAGAATTTATTTCTCTGCTTCATTTCTGCAGAGGCATTATATTGTCTTACTTAAGTAGATCATTGGAGAAATAGCTGGGCCATGTTTCAGTTTGTGTACTGCTGTTCTTTCAAAGATTGCATTACAGCACAGAACTAAAGCAGACATTTGGAGGTATTCTTGTATCTGAAAATACTGGTAGGCACTTCATAGAGTTTCCCAGAAGCCCATGGTCATGAAGTGTTCTTAACTTCCTGTGTGTGCAAATAAAATTACATTTAAATTATATCAGGACTCTTCAAAAAACTCTCATGGACCATGTAAGTGTTTACCCTTAGACGGACATGTGTGTTTGCATACGAAACACATGTGTGTTTTGCTGAACGAAACCAATGTGAGCAGGCAACTCCGTGGCTACCTTCAGTTATAGAATCATGGAATAGTTAAGGTTGGCAAAGATCTAAGATTATCAAGTCCAGCTGTCAACCTTGCCACCACTGTGTTCATCCCTGAACCATGTCCCCAAAAGTCACATGTACATATTTTTTGAACTCTTCCCTGAGCAGCCTGTTCCGATGCCTGACAGCCAGCCCTTTTAGTGAAATTTTTCCTAATACCCAATCTAAACCTTCTCTGGTACAACTTGGCCATTTCCTCTTGTCCTCTTGTTTCTTACTTGGAGAAGAAGCTAACCCCCACTTTATTACAGCCTCCTTTCAGGTAGTTGTAGAGAACAAGGTCTCTTTTTTCTCCAGACTAAATGATCCCAGCTCCCTCAGCTGCTCCTCATGCAGCTTAATCTCCAGAGCTTTCATCACCTTTGTTGCCCTTCTCTGAACAAGACTCCAGCACCTCAACCACAATGTCTTTCTTGTAGTGAGGGGCCCAGAACTGGACACAGCACTTGAGGCGTGGCCTCACCAATGCCAATTACAGGACAATCACTGCCTTGGTCCTTCTGGTCCAGGCCAGGATGCCGTTGGCCTTCTTGGCCACCTGGGCACACTGATGGCTCATGTTCAGCCAGGTGTCACTAGCACTCCCAGGTCCTTTTCTGACAGATCTTTCCAGACAGTTCCCCACCACTCCTCCTGCGTGTAGCACTGCGTGGGGCTGTTGTGACCCAAGTCTTGTTGAACCTCATATCCTTAGCCTTGGCCCATCAATCCAGCCTGGCCAGAACCCTCCTTGGAGACTTTGTGGCCTTTCTAGTTCCGAGAAACATCCACGCAGTGTGATGAGCTATTCTTCCATTCTTACAACCCTCTTAAATTAGTTGTTTGAAGAGACCCGAGCCAAGGGAAAGATTTTCCAGTCTCTTTTGGGTAGTCCTCATTCTTCCTTCTCCTTTTCCATTTTGTAGCCCTGTATCTGCATTAGATTCCAAAGACTTCATTTGAAGAAAGTTATGAAAAACAGAGATGGGCTTAGATAATCTAAGTAATTACAGAAACTCCAAAAGTTTACTCTTCTATATAACAATTGCGTCTATTTCTTGGCACAACCCTTGTTGTCGAGAATGTTGTTTTAATGAAAACTGAAAAAGATTTGGCTGCTGCTGTGGTGCATTTGACCATCAAAGAAGCTCACAGCAGAGTTCAAAGGCTAAATGTTGCTAAACTGAGGCTACAGACGTTTGTTCACAGAATCAGCTGTGAGGAAGATGCTTTCTGTGTCCAGTGAATCTTTTCCTCTAAATCAGATAAAATGTGCAGCTGGGGATGTAACAAGATTTCTGCTAAAGTGTATGATTCAAAGTGTAAGTGAGCCAACCTGAAATTCTTAGTGCTGTTTTCTCTATTTCTTAGTTCTTAGAGGTATGCTGAAGGTGTAAATAGTACTTTTGCTACTATTACACAGAATGTTGGTAAACTGATCAATAAGGACCATTAGTGAAGGATTCATCTGATGTTTTTCCCTGCTGCAAAACATTTAGATATCAAACTATCTGCCTATGCTCCTTGTGTGTCCAGCTGTCCTTTCATTTGTTATCACATGGTCAGCTAAAAACTGTGGGGTAAGCATTTCTCTCCACTGTTGCCTGGCTTCTCAGCTGATTGAGCCTAGACACTAAGCTTCAAATAAACATCACCCCAGATAAGCACCTACTGGCTTTGTCCCTGTTCTGATCAGCCTCAAGTAATTTTCTGTATTTTTGGTCAGCGGTGTGTTATTTGAAACATGTAAGAAAAGCAGTGAACACTCAAGGCAGATGAAGACAATTCAAAGATGAGGAAGATTCTTACCTGCTCTGTAATTTTTTCCCATAAACACTGGGGTGATGAAATTAGAAGCAAAAGGAATGGAGTTTGCAGGGTGTAAGGAGGCAGGGCTAGGATTTAAGTGATACCCTTGTCCCACCAGGGAGTGACTGCTGCTACCGTCTAGTTTTTAGGTCACACACCTCAGGGGCTCCCTCGTGAAAAGGTTCTTCTTGACTAAGTTTTGTGTAGAATCATAAAATGGTTTGACTTGAACTTTAGAGGTTGTCTGGTTCCAACCTCCATGGCATGGCATGGGCAGGGACACCTTTCAGTGGATCAGGTTGCTCAATGCCCTGCCAACCTGGCCTGGAACACTTCCAGAGGTAGTTCATTCACAGTATCTCAGTTTAAAGCCATTCCCCCGTTGTTCTATAACTAAATGCTCTTGTAAAAAGTCCCACTCCAGCCTTCTTTCAGGCCCCCTTTAGGTACTGAAAAGTTGCTACAGGGTCTCCCCAGTGCCTTCTCCAGTCTGAACAAACACCATTCATTCAGCCTGTTTTCATAAGGCAAGACCTGGTGGAAAAGGAGAACAGTCAAGATAGAACTCCATGTTTCAGGATTGGGAATGACTTTTTTTTTAAATAATTGTTGTTTTCTTTTCACAGCTACTTGCAGAGGACTGGCCCTTTGGTGTTGAAATGTGCAAACTTGTGCCCTTCATTCAAAAGGCGTCGGTGGGCATCACAGTGCTGAGCTTGTGTGCCCTCAGTATAGACAGGTGAGACCCATTTTTCATTGAAGTCTCTGATTTGTTTCTTGCACCAGCCTTGGCTCAAATTCACCTTTCCACTCAGCTGATACAATGCAAATAAGATGAATTTAAGCCAGTTAAACTGGGTGAGTTTTCTCGTATTTTGAATTTGTAAATGTGTGCTGTTGCTTCAGGTACCGAGCAGTTGCTTCTTGGAGTCGCATTAAAGGAATTGGAGTGCCAAAGTGGACTGCTGTAGAAATTGTCCTGATCTGGGTCATATCAGTGATCCTGGCTGTTCCAGAAGCTATTGCATTTGACATGATTACGATGGAGTACAGAGGAAGGTATCTTAGAATCTGCTTGCTTCACCCCACACAGAAAACACCCTTTATGATGGTAAGTTACTAACATTTATAAAATCTCTGGGAGAGTTCCTTGGATCTTTGCAGTGTTGTGTGGCTTGTAATGTGTACAGGTGTACGTGACATGTAGGTGAATATAATGTTCAAACAAAATACTAACATTTCTGAAGCATACTGGTTGAAAGAAAAGCATTCATAAGTCTTTGACTTTTTGAGGGCTTTGAATGTACTGCTGTCTTATCCTGCTTTCTCACCTGTAATGTACACCTTACAGAAATGCTTTCCAGAACAAATTGATCAATTAGTTACAGCACACTTAGCAAAATGGTCAGCATTTAATTCCTAACCCTATTTTTGCTTTGCTTTTTTCTTTACAGTTCTACAAGCAAGCTAAAGACTGGTGGCTGTTCAGCTTTTACTTCTGTTTGCCACTGGCTATCACAGCATTTTTCTATACTCTCATGACTTGTGAGATGTTACGAAAGAAAAGTGGGATGCAGATTGCTTTAAATGACCACTTAAAACAGGTAAAAAATTATCCCTGTCCACTCTCTAACTATAGATAGGCTAACTAATAAATTCATTGATTTTCCTGCCATATCATTCTCTTCTTGTGTGAGTTCAGAATTAAAAGCAAAGAGAACTTTCCTAGCAGTGGTGCTGCTGAACTCATACATAAGTATATATTAGAGCCCCAAGGAACCTAAGATTTTAACTGAAAATCACAAAAGTGTTTCTTTCTTGTTTGGTTTTAGTGTTTCAGGTTTTCTAAGTTTCATTTCTTCTCTGCTATAATGAGAGTTGGCTATTTTGTAATGCAAACCGAAGTCTTGCTCTAGTGTAGAAGGTGGTGTTATAAAACTGTTAATTATTTTGAAGCAAGTTCTTGCTGAACCCTAGTGAGGTTAGCAGTATATGTTAGCAGAACAAAACATATTCCAGCACACATTCCTAGGTACTAGTGCCCCAGACACAAACATCAGACGTCATTAGAATTAAACTGTGTTTGTTCTATAATGTGTATCTGTGCTCACCTGGTTAGAGCTGTAATTGGAATCTCTTCAGGCATTTAAAATAAGATGTGAGATCAAAGCACAAGGAAATGCAATGGAAAACAAGCTGGTATTTGAAAGTGATCGGGGAGACAAATATGTTCTTAATTTTAATTTAAAGTATTGCTTAAATTAATGTTTTCATGACCTTGTTTTTTCATATTATTACTCATACTTCTTGAAATAAGAGATACATCAAATCAGTGCGAGACATCTAAAACAATAGAAAAGATCAAGCACATATTCCAAGAATATAAGCTATTTGATGTTTTCCTAACTCCTATTTTGATAGGCTTTTTTAATCTTGTTTATTGAACATTTGGATATTAGAAGACAACAACAATCCAGAGAGAGAGGGGAACTGTAACACTGCTTTGTCCAATTTTCTTTCTCAGAGACGTGAAGTAGCCAAAACTGTGTTCTGTCTGGTACTTGTTTTTGCCTTGTGTTGGCTCCCACTTCACTTAAGCAGAATCTTGAAACTCACTATTTATGATCAGAAGGACCCCAACAGATGTGAACTTTTAAGGTGAGGATGCAAAAATAAAATGTCTGTATATTGTGGGCATTCTCCATAAGCGTATTTGGATTTCCAATTGAACTAGCTTACTCTGTATGTCTAGAGTTGGCCCTGCTTGTTTCTCTGGGACCCTCTGGTTTCACTCCAATGGCAGAGAAAGAAAATTCTGAGGAATTTCCTTTCTTTTCCCCATCATCCTCCTGATCCCTTTTGGGACTGTTCTTCTGTTATGTGATGCTATGAGAATAGAAAGGGGATTTTTGTCCCTATTTTCCCTTTCAACAGAGCAGCTAGGATTCAATTTGTGCAAAAAGACCTTCTTCCAAAAGTTAAGATGGTTTGATCTCCTGAAATTACTTTCATGAGAACGGTCTTCTGATTCAGACTTTTTTGTTGAGTGTAACTGTTACCTGCATGAGTTAATCCTGTTGATTTAAGCCCCATTTAATAACTAGATTTGATTGAGTGAAACCGAGTCCAATTTCCATAGTTGTAAACCTCTACTAAACATTTTCAAAGCAAATGAGAAGTGTCTCACTAATTTCCACACAGCTTTTTTCTTGTGATGGACTACATCGGTATTAACATGGCTTCACTGAACTCCTGCATCAATCCAATAGCTCTGTATTTGGTGAGCAAAAGATTCCAGAACTGCTTTAAGGTAAGTGGGTGCTGAGAGTTGCTCCTCTGGTTAAAAGATGATGTCAGTAGTAAAATTCATTCCTTAACATGCACAAAGTGTTTTAAACAGTCATTAAATTTTACTTTAAATTTTAATTGGGTTATGGTAAATGTTCTCTCCCTCTCCTGCTGAAGCTCCGTAGGAAGGAACTAAGGTTTGATGGGAATAAAAAGAGAAAGCAAAAGAGCAGAGTGTACAATAAATCCTCTGGGGACCATGCTAATCAGTGCTACATCACTTCCTGACTGAAGCTGGCACCCAGCTACTTCCAGAGCACTGACAAAGCAGGCTGGGACTCTGCTGCAGAGATTCACGTAGTCATATCCTCTGCATCCTGACCAGGAGGGTGCTGACCCTGGGCTCCCTCATCCTGGCTGAGCACTTCAATCAGCCATGTAAGGCAGAGGGTGAAAATCTGTACTTGTGCCTTTCCAGCGCCAACATTTCAGGAGACAGACTTGTTCGTAGTTCTGGCTTGGTCTGAGTGAATAGAGCTGGGCACTAATTCTCCACACAGGATTTCAGGCTCTGGATTGCATATGGTTTGCAGCCCGTCAGTCCTTCAGCCTTCATGTCTGCTTGAAAACTATGAAGATTTGGGCTTCTTTTGTGAATCCTTACTATCTTCAGATACTGTATCGGAGTCCTCACATTGGTTATGGCAAATTGTTAGATTTTTCTTTTCTTGCCAAGCTTTTAACCACTGGCTACAGATAGGGTTATTGCCTGGCTGTTTAAATTCTTTACTAGCAAGATGAAAAAATCTTTTAGTCAGAAGTCAGTCAGCTCTACATCTAGTAGTGTTAATGTATTTCCCTCATAACTGTGTCAGCACAGGTTGCAGAGGTTTTAGTGTTGGTCTTGTCTTCCCTGTCTATGCTGCTGGCTCCCTGAAAGAGCCAGCAGAGAGCACGTAAGAGATGTAGAACATCCTGGGCATGGAAGTAAGTGGGTGTGAGGAAGGCACTTCCAGCACCAAATGCCAGACAAGACCATGAAAAAAAGGTCTGCAGTACATCTAGTAAATGTATGAATTGTAGGTATGTTTTCACCCTTCTTCTAACTTCTCTTTTTTTGTACCTCAGAACAATGAGCTAAATAGCAGCATCTTGCTTAGAAAGCATAGATAAGAGTATTTTTTTTCCCAAGAACGATTACCAGAGGAAGGATAACAAGGAGTCATAATTTTATTTTCAGATGCATTTAGAATTACAGACTATATCTGAAGGGGTATGTGTGTGGCTGTTACTATATACTCAGTATAACTCTTCCTGTACTCCAGCAGTAAAGTTGTTAATGGGGCCATTTCAGCAGCTCAGAGTTGAACCCCATTTCTGTGCTTTATGCTCTAATCTCAGAACAGCAGCTTGCACATTTGCCATTTCCTACTCTACCCCTAAAAAAGGGCAGCTTTTCAGTGCATTTTGCCACATGTGCAAAAACAGAGTGATGTAAAATGTTTGTTTCTTTTATTTTAACAGTCATGCTTGTGTTGCTGGTGCCAATCCAAAGATCTGTTGTCCCTGGAGGAAAGGCAGTCCTGTTTAAAGTTCAAAGCTAATGATCACGGATATGATAATTTCCGCTCCAGTAACAAGTACAGCTCTTCATAAAACAAGCATAAAAGGTATATTCTCGTACATTCATGCTGGTGCCTTTTTAAGCAGAAGTGGCAATTACTTTTAACAAGATGGTAACATCCAGAAAATCTAGTTCTGTATTTGCACAAAAAAAAAGAACATTAAAAAAAATTGCCCTAATACTGTGTCACGTTGAAAATCACGGACATTTGTGAAATCATCGTTTATGGAACATGAAGAAAAGCATAGAAAGAACAAGTCATTGTTAGCACTTGAATACTTCTGAATCAGCACTTCCAAATGATCCCCACTTCCTGTACATTAAGCGTTTGTATTCTCTGTAACAGTTGTAGGAACTGAAGTCACAGTAATTATTAAGCAGCATAATATCAAGTTAATTGGATCAAAGCCATTATTATATATAACTCAATGTATTATCTTTTATAAAGCAAATTAACCACCATCACTATTGTGAGTTTTTAAAAATAAAACATGAAATACTTTGTAATAGAAGTCTAAATGTTAAAAAGTAGAATTTTTATCAGGTGTACTATAGAGGTAGCTACTGAAAATATTAAAGGATGCAGTAAAGCCAAATGTGCATTTTACTTTGATGATTGTTTTTAAGTATTACCGTCAGAAGGAACCTCCCAAGGGCTCTATGAATTCTTTTCTGTAGCCACTGTGTGTCTTCAGTGCATTTGGCAGCACTTTGGGTATGAGTGTTTGTGTTTACTGTTAGCAAAGGAGAGAAAAACACACCAAAAGCAAAAAATTTATACTAGAAGAAACATACAGACAACAGCTATTATTTCAGCTATTTTTAGTTGAAAACAAATGAATTGTATCCTCTGTAAAAAGTGGGCATTCCAGAGCCTGATGGTTCTTTACTGGAGATACTTTTGTGACAATTTACAGCTGTTTTTGCAATCCAAATATTGTCTTGGGGCAACATTTTTTTGAAACAGTGGATGGAAAAAAATGTAACCAAGGTAAAAAGAGAGAATTCGGACTTCTATCTTCATTTAGATTTAAATCTTCATAAAGAAAATAATTCATGAACTGTACCTCTAGAGAACAGTACTATGTAGCATACTCATCTTCATACTGTTTTAAAATATATTCTACTTCTGTAGTTCTATATTTATGGGCGTAAGAAGATGTGTGATTAGTTTGTGCTTCTGTAAATAGTTTAGTGAAATGTAATTAATTGTAAAGTATTAAGATATGGGCAGGACCCTGCAAGAACAGAAAAAGATAAAGATGCCTGTAGTAAACATGATGTGTGTTGCCGGGAACAATGCATGTTTTGTATATACATGACAGGTCATTCTTTGACTTTTCATTTCCTATTAATTTGTTACAGATGTCCCCAAAGACTTATTAACATATTCCATGCACTAAGGCATGAGTTTTTCAAGAAAAATTTTCATATAACATGCTTTTATAAAAGACATGTTTTCAATAGGTTTGGTATTTTATTGTAATAAAATTATTTATCAAAACTCAGGAATTTTTTTATTTCAAATTTCTAGATCTCACGTGTAAGGATTTTTACCTTTTTTTCCAGTCTTGATAAACTTCAGATTTTTTACTAAAGTGCCTTAAATGTGCTGAGGATGAAAACAGCTTCCATTGAAATGTTCAGCTGATGTTAGATAGGTTTCTGACTTTAGGTAGCTACAGCTACCTTGCAGACAGCTAAAAACGAGGTGGTGAGCCCCATTCCTGGTGTTGCCCCCACCCATCAAGAGCTGGTAAGTGAAGGCTTGTATAATCAAGCTGAGGAGGACCCCTGCACATGCATTTGAGCATGGGCACATGTGTATTTGTGTGTGAGAGTGTGTGTAAGCGTGTGTGGTGTGTACAACGTTGTGTAAGGTTGCTGTTGCCATCTTGCTGCAGCACATCGACTCAGCTGCTATAATGCTGAACTTTTATAAATATAAATCTATTTTAGGTTTCCTTCTTTACATTTTTGCCTTAACTTTCATGGTAACTTTCTCACAGTAAGCCATGAATATCATTTCACATCACCCTACCTGCATCTATTTCTGTGAAATGCGTTTCATCTGTTAAGGATGGATAGTAAGTGAAATCCTAGATTTAATAATGATCAGTGTTATTTTCATCCAGTTATGTTGTTACAATATTGTACATGTATATTATTTTTATTTTTATTTAAAATATAGCTATTGTATTGGAAACCATGTAACATACTTCTCTTTTTTTCCTGGACTAATTCTTTGTTAAGTCCTGCTAAGTCAGATATTTAGGTTTTGCAAATAAAGACCATATATACTGCCCCCTTTTTGGGATCATATATAAATATTAGTACACTCTTTGTCATTTTTTTCAGTATTATTCAAAGCAGCATTTATATTGAAGCTTTCACTTCCTGTAATAAAACATTTCAAAACTCTTGTTTTTAGACAGTCCTAAGATTAAAATCTCTTAATACTCCACACAGGTGTTTTCTGAATTCCTCAGTACGTGTTTGTTCCTCGATTCACTGAAATCAGTATATTTAACCATTCAATTCAGTTCGAGCAGAATTGTGGCCCAGCATAGCTCTTTAAAAATCCCATCTGACATTTGCTACTTTGAACAAAATAAAAAAAGCCAAATACATTTTTTAAGGAGTTTATTAGAAAACATAGGAAAGGAGGGTGAAGTCAGCTTATGGGATAAGACAGACATCCAGTCCAGTGCTCTCTAATCCTCAAATGTGGTCACAGGTAGCAGAACAATTGCAGAGACACAGGGGTCTTTATAGGAGTTCAATTGCTTGCCCAAAGTGATGGGACAGTCATCTGTCCCAGTGGTCTGAAGAGCTCACACAGAATGGCTCAAGGTAAAAAAAAAAAACAACTTGCAAGAAACTACACCAAAACCCTGTGTTTTGGCCTTCAGATAGTAGTTAAGTTCCCCAGCTGCTCTGAATTCTGCCTAAACTGAACTGAAACACTGGTACTACGCCTCAACAGAATCAAATGCAAAAGTTGATGGTTGTGGAGCATCTGCTGTGAGCTGTGACATTTCAGTGTCCCAAGCAGCTCTTAATCAAGACACAGCTGGCTTAGCAAGAGAATATTGTACGGACTGAAATAATGTTTAAAGGATTTTTAAAAATCGTTCTGTATAGCTGTGTAAAATAATTCTATATTTCATTTTCTGTGATCACTTACAATAGCAACTTCTGTGGATCAAGCAGTGTAAACATTCTAAATTACCAATAAAATATTTGTAATTTTGATTCATTACAAAAAGATGTCTGACCTTTTTTCTACTAGGGGGTCCCATTTAGTAGTTAAACAGTGACAGTGATGTAAAAAGAAGTAAACAATCCTAATCTAAATATCAAAGCTTTTGGATAGGATGGTTTTATATAGCTGCTTGAGACAGTTCAGACTTGCATATGCATTGCAAAATTGTCTGGTGTTTATTGGAACAATCATGCCTATCTTTGCTCTGCTTGTTTTTATGCAGAATGTCAGTCACAATCTGTTCTCTGCACACCCTTATATAGTCACAAATTCTCTTGTGTTTGGCACATCACAAATAGAAGGCAAGAAGCTTTTAGTTCATTAATTTAGAAAGTTTATGCACTCAATGCTGGAATATACCACATGAAAACCACCATCTCATTGTATGCTGACAGTGTAATTTTGTGTATATTTTAATTTACCTTTCTTGAAGCAGTGGGAAACTGTATCAAACTAAATATGCTGTAACAGGTCAAATAGATAACTTTATTTTCTTGTGGTATCTGTACATCCCAAAATGTGTTTGATGCTACTGCTGTTTTGTTCCAAGTAGTTAAGTTTCCTTCTGTTTACTTGGTGGCCTGTTGCATCCACGTAAATTTGTCTTTTTTCATGGTCCCAGGACCTTGAACACATAGTTTCAAGTTTTCTGTGCCTGGAACAGAAGCACCTGTGGAGATGAGATCCCTTGCAAGTAAATGTTCTGCTTAGTATCTCTCAAGGCCTCTTCACTTCCTTTCCCTTTGTCTTGGGCTGTGGTCCAAGGTCTTCACCAACCACCCATTATGAAGAAGCACTTTTTGCACATTTTCTCTAAGATCCTACAGCCTTCTACAGGTAGACCATAACAGCAGCTTGTTGTCAGTTTTCTAAACATGCTAGAACTTTCCCAGCAATGCCCACGCACATGTATCTTACATTCTTCAAACACTGACTTACTCTGACCACTCTTGAGCAGGGTAGGTTGCTCTGGTGTTGGTGAAGCAGGATGGTAACCTGTGGCTGGTTCTGGTCCACAGAGTGGTTCACATTTTATTGCACTGTCCTGCAGCCTGCTGCTCTCACCACGATGTTCTTGTACTCTGCTCAAGAAGGCAACGGAGTTCTCCATGTGCATGCTGTGCTCTTGGGTTCAAGTTTCTAAGCCAAGTTGCTGAACATTTCAGAAGACCAAGGCAGACAAAGACTTAAAAAGTGCTGTCATTAAATAAAACCACGACATCTCTTTGGTCTTGTCAGTCTTCCTGCATACTGTCATTTAGCTGTGCAGGCAGTGAAAAGGCACCAAGCACCCTCCCCTTTTCTTACTATCAGTAAGAAAAATCAACTGTAATGAAAAGTAAAACCTGCAGAAATTACTGTTTTACCTTAGTGATCAGTATCCTAAACCTTCATGAAATTGTTGTGACAATCCAAGGATGTCCTGATTGGGGGAGGTAGTATCTGAAGGAATTTTAAAGTACAGTGTGGCAAGTAAGTAGGCAGATGCATCAATATATGATACCCATCAATAGATATCTTCAACCTCAGTGTTGCTGAAGTATAAAACTTTGCATCTTGTGTAGCCACCTTAGAGGGAGTGCTTTGGAAAAAGTGGGAGTCAAATCCCAAAACCCAGTAAAGCCTGAAAGGACACACTGATAAGGAATTAGGGTAACCAGGCCTTCAGAAACCACATCCTCTGGAAGTTGCTTCTGCCTGTTCTGCTCTTGGGTGAGTAGGATGAGGGGAAGCACTTGTTGCCCTTTTACCTTTTCATGATCTTCATTTCCCAAAGTTTGTGTAGGTAAGTGATACACCAGATTACCCTGAAGAAACAGATCAGTGGTGAAACCAAGGGATTCAGACAATGTTTCTCACCTGAAGCTATCAGGAAAAAGAATAATGACAAATCCCCAGGAAGCTCACATCTTCCCCAGGCAAATGGGTTCAACACATGCAGCCTTTGCAGGAGCAGGAAACAAAGTCCCAAGTTAACAAAACCAAAACTGGTGGACTTGATAAGTTTTAGTTGGAGCTGCAAGTGAAATGGCAGATTTCAAGCAAACTGGATATTTTTTTTTAAATAAAACTGGAACAAGCATAATTGCTAACGGGTGTTCACAGGACCAGAGTGGATCTTGCCAAAGATACAGGAAGCTTCTTCCTGGAATGCACCTACAGGAGGTAGCACATCTACAAATTTGGCCCCACTGATCTTGAGGAATTAGCATAGATATAGCATGAGAAGTTCATATCTGCTGTAGTCAAATACTCAACACATGCAGTAACCAGGTGCACACACTTTTGATGTGCATTTAGGAGTACATGGATAAGAATACATAGGTATTCTTATGTATATTATGTATGTATACATATTTATACCTGTACATATACAAATGAAATATATTGCATATTTGTAATATAAATTGTCTGGTATACAGAATGGTTTTCATTAGTTTTATCTGGAAAAGTTTTCAATTAAATAAAGGATTTTAAAAAACCATATCAGTCTGAACAAAACATAGCCCACTGTCTTTAAAAAAACCACAAGCACACCGCTTTTAATTTGTTTTATCACTTTAATCTCATATTTTGAATTTTAAGGGAGTTTTAATATATTTGGAGACAATCTTACATTAGTTCATGCCATAATATGAGTAATGTAAGCTATATATGTCACTCATGCAAACTATGAATATCTGCCTAACCACTGGACTTGTCTATTGCATTTTTAAACTTTGTGTTCATTAGCATGAATAATAAAGACTGCTGAGCACTGATGGAAATATATTTATTGTTTTCTGATGTGGATGTCAGTTTATATTAATAAAAGTTTGAAATGCTGACGAATCATGCACTACTCACACTGAATGGCTAAACTATGAAAGGAAATGAAGATATATAAACATTTATTGAGTGTTATTCATAAATTCCAAAGAGAATTGGTTAGGAATATTTTTATAACTAACTTTGTCTTTTTAATAATTTATAGTTTGACTAATTCATAGCATCAAATTTTGTAACTTTTTTGGCTATTAAATGACAACAGAGAAGATACTTTCCCGAAAAATTAAAAACTTTAGATTTTTGTAGGAGATGGAAACAGATTGTGAAATAACCTCTGACATTAATGCTCTGCATTAAGCACCTCCACATAGATTATGAAGACACTTCCTGTCATACTAACTACTACAATCCTCTTGTTAAATTTGCCCAAATTTCATGTTAAGGGACAAATAGACAAAGAACATGGCAAGCTTCTTAATATTTGCAGCTCATTATTCAGTATCTTGGAAGCATTTGATCTGTATAACAGTGTTCATACTGAAGTTGAGATATATTACTTATAAATGTCTTCAGAGGAAAAAAATCATGTCACAAATAGGTGAGGCCATTTAATATTTGTCTACATATGCACTCTGTGCAAGAATTTAATAACTTTTTTTAGTTGACTGAAAAATAATAAATTGATATTTTAATAATGTGCAAGTCAAATGCCTTTAAATTACTCTATAAACGCATCCATGCCTATGTGCATTTTTACTTCTGTGTGTGTGTAAATACCTACACAAATATACATAAATTACATAAGGCAGGATAATGGTCACAATATAAAAGATGCTGAAAAAACTAGAGAAGTTATAGCTGGGTTTAAAAATACAATAAATATGTAGCATGTGTGATTTGCTGGGACTTCTATTGTGCTTTTGCCTGAACTGAAGAGCTTACAGTTTTCAGCCAGATGTAACCAAATTTTCCAGCTCTTCAAGGTTTGACCATCCGTACTCCAGTCTTCCCAATTAGTTGCAAAACCTGCAGTAGAATGACATTTCATGGCATTCTTACAAAAGAGCAGGAATGCCAGCCGTGGTGTCTTGGCCAAATTCCAAATTAAATAATTACAGTCTGTTTCCTCTGTTCCTCTCTCTTCCTGCCAATTGCAGCGTGGGCTAGCAGAGCATCCTGCCCCACTCTTCAGTTTCAGACTCTGCATGGAGAGACATCTGTTCTGTCGTGTGCTGGAGGTGACCTACATTTCCATGCGAGAAAGTGGGAGCCTCCCAAATCTGTTGACAATTTGTAGAGTATTTGGGAGTGTTTCAGAATGAAAAGTGAAATTTAAATGTGAAATCAGTAACTCAGAGTTTCTTTAAGCATATGTCAACTCAAGGTTAAGTGAATCTAAATCACCCCTTTTTTTACTGACTTTGCTAAGTTTTATAAACACATCTTAAAAGGCTTTTAAAACTTTTTGTATCATTTATGTGTATAGTTGGAGAGATTTATTATGATCTGGAAATCGTTAAATAATGCTCAAATATTTGAAAAGGCATTAAGGATGTCTACAAGGTTGAGTGTAGAATGCCATGAGCTGCAGAGTTCAGTGTTCTCAAAGCTCAGGCTGAAGCAGTTGCACTGCTTCCAGAGCAAACCAGACTAACTTCTATTCAACTCAGATCTTAGGTAGACTGAGCTAGTGTCAGTCTGCTGTCGTGCAGGTGGATCCTAAGTGAGGCTTACTACTTAAAAAGGCAAAATTAAGTGTTTGAACCATTAGACTATACAAGTATAATGAGTTCATCATCATTTATTGCCTGTATTAAAAAAAAAAAAAGAAAAAAAAAAGACTGGCTTGCTTGTATTCAGAAATTTCATAGACTGGTTTGGGTCAGAAGGAAACAGCACTAGGAAGGAACAGCATCTACTAGACCAGGTTGCTCAGAGCTCCATCCAACCTGACCTGGAACTCTTTGAGGGATGAGGCATCCACAACTTCTCTCAGCAAACTGTTCCAGTGCCTCACCACCCTCACCGTAAAGGAATTTCTTCCTAATATCTGGCTTAAACCAGCAGTTTCAGTTTAAAGCTGTACCTCTTGCTTCTATCACTATGTTCCCTTGTAAATAGTCCCTCTCCAGGGCCTCTCCAATATATTTGATTGCATTTGTTTGAAACAATCAACAAAGAACTGCAATATTTGCTTTAAAGCATCTAATTACTTAAATGCACTTTTGGAGGATTTGACAGATAAGGAGAGGTTGAGAGAAATGGGACTTTTCTACATACCCTGGAGAAAAGAGGGCTCAGGAGGATATAACTGATGTGTATAAATACCTGCTGGTATTCAGTGGATATTTTGGAAAGCATGTTTACTTTTTTACTTTAAATATTCAAAGTCTGCATGTTTTCTTCCTGTGGACTATCTGGGGTTTGTCTACCGTTTTATATCCTTCCACAGGAATTAAGTTATGATGGTGCCTCTCACTGCATTATTATTATTTCATTGTATAGGAAATATAAAGCACTGATGTCTCAAGAATTTCTTTTTCTGAATAGTTTTTTTCTATAATTTGATTAAATAAGATGAACCTACTGAATCTTTTGGAGGGTGAGAAGCAAAGCCATATCTTATTTTTAAGGTGACACTAGTGGTAGTGTATACACTGTCCTCCATTTTGTCCCATAAACAATTGCATGAATTTCAAGTGACATTGAAGTAGTGATTCTGTTGTTCAGAAACCTTTGATTTTGTTGCACTTCTTGAAAAGCAGGAAGGAAGTTGTGAAACACACATCACATATATACAGATGTCAAGTACATTTAATGAAGATAAGCAGATGCATTCCTTAATAGCAATTAAACAGGAGGAGGGAACACACTGTCCACTTTGATTAGGAATTTTCTCTTCAAGGCTCCCTACTCGACAAGGCTTGTCAGTTCCTTCACATCATTTATATCAATACACTTTTACACTACTCCTGAAAATACACACCACATAAAAAAAAAAACCCACCAAACTTCTATGTAAAACAGGATTATAGATTTGCAGCTGCAACTGCAGCATAAGTACTTAAGATTGTGTCATTTTGCTGTAACAGCCACATGACAGACACTGAAAAGCTACAGCACAATATTTGAAAAATATTAAAATCAAAGTTATCTCTCACTGGAACTTTACAAAATATTTATCATATGTATGATTCTCCTTTCTGTACGTCCCAGAATGAGATTTTTCTCTTTTTACAATGATAAAAAACTTTAAATTATCTTTATACATTGGTCTGATCTTTGCTTCTTGTAGCAATGTATACTACTCGCCTTTACAAAGTTTCACACTGATGGTTGCAGCCACCTTAGTAGTTTCTGATTCATCAAGACAGTTTTGATTTCTAGTACCATCTCCCAGACTGCTTCCAGAGTCTATTTCATACTCAATTTCTTAAGTGTACACTGTGTATAAACAGCCCAAAATTGCAAAAGTGCTGAACAGAACCACACGCACAAATGAATCTCACGAAGTCTTACTTGAAATGGTCTACCAGCTTGACAGATAGCTCCTGCTTAAGAATGGTTTTAGAACATTATAAGTTCAGAACAACCTTAGAGTGATTACTTTATAGATAAATCTTCTTCGGGGTGTTCATGAGGACATTACATGAGACAAGGTCAAAGAGAAGTTGAAGTCCAACCTCTAAGCTAGCCCTTATCTGTCTTACATAAATCAAACATATCATTGCTCAAGCCACCATTGAATATCCAGATCTCTTGAGCAGACCCCTCTTTCTGTTCCTGTTCATGCTGTATCCAAGTGATTCTGTGGGGACTTGTGCTGAAACTACCTTCCCACTCTGAATATGGACAACATGGATTGTGAGACACAGTAAGGAAGGACTGAAAACAATCCTGGGTCCACTATGACTATCCCAGCAAGATGCCTCTTTTAAAGAGTTCTTTTCTGGGATATCCCTTTCTCTGAAGCAGAAGATAAGCAGAATTGGTGTCTTTGTCTTGGCTACTATTTAAGCGCACTCAGCTGGTAGTTCTGGGCCTGAAAAAATGGCTTCTTGTTTGTGTGTGAGGGACACGATTCTCAGTGCTGAACTGAATAGTATTCAAAGGAGGGAAGGGGAAGGGGAAGGGAAGAAAACTCAAACATCTATTTTCAGGGGTGCCACATGAGCAGCTCACTCAGTTCATTAACCTGTAATAGAAATACCTTCTTGAACTAAAAAGACATAGGCAGAGGGAACACTTCCTGGTGCAGCTAGGTGCTCTGTAGATTATATTCTTTACCTCATGGTCCTCAGGTTTTAAAAAGCACAGTCATGGCACATGACACTTAATATAGCACAAAACCCACTCTGGGATGACACAAGATTTCTCAGCAGCCTTGTCTTGTCACTTGTTTGTCAGATATGCATTGGGCATGACATGGACTCCATAAGTTCACACACTAATATCCCCATCAGATACTGGGGGACACATCAAATGGAGATAGATTTTGTTTCTTGCCAAAGTAATCCACTTTGAAACCATTGGAATTGCCCTAAGGACCAAATGAAATCCCAGCAACTGAAGAATATTTAGGGGTTTATTTACAAACTTCTGTAGACAAGAGACAGAAGCATTTACTTTAGGAAGAATAATTCAGGAGGCATCTTAAGTTTAAATACAGATTACTCCTTTAGTCTACCAGGACTTAACCTAACCATATGTGTTCACAACTTTTACACCCATACTCAGCCTTCTCACCTACTTTTTTGTGTAATTCCTATTTATTTTTCAGGTTTCTGTGCTAGCATTTAGTGAAAAGGCTATAATTTTGATTTTGAGTTTTCCTCATATATTTGTGTATTGGCATTGTTTAGGGAAACCTTTCTAAAAAGATGTTGTGGAGTTCCGACTGACTATAACATGTAGGAAACCCTTGTTAGAGGCAGAATATACAATATACACACAGGTATCATGGAATCAGGGAACATCTCTGGAAAATTCCAGGGATGAGATCCAGTAATACAAATAATTACTTGCACGTTGCAAACATTTATCTGGAGTAAATAAAGAGTAAGAGAGGTTCTGGTGCAATGACTCACCTACTGACTTATATGATAAACAGTTACAAACAACTGTGAAAATGTCTCCATTAGATTTTTGTCATTTCACAGTTTTTCACAGATGAGTTATTCATTTCCTCATCATCTATTTCCTTTTCTCAGTATGAATAATGTCACAATAAATCCTCTGTTCAATGTTTCTCATTAAATGATGCAAATAGGAGCATCAGTGCCAAAAAACAGCTAAGAAAACAAGGAATAATGTGGCTAATATGCAGAGGAAACCAGACACCCTGTAATGTCTCAGCTATATCTGGATACATAAAAGAGTATAAAATACATAAAAGAGTTTAAAATACCACAATACAAGTTACAGTAATTACTCTACCTTCATTAAAGAGAGAAGCACTTTATTATGACCATTTCTTTTAGTACATGAAAACAAACTTGCTTAGGGTCTGTATTGAACTGTACATACATCAAACAGCTGCACAGCCCTGGACTGTGCAAAGCCAGCTCCACAAAGGGAAGCAGCAGAGTCACATTACCACAGATGATTGACTGGCCCTTGTGGGTGACACGGTTAATTAGCCAGAGCTCATCACCAGAATAACACTGCTGTACTGCTCATCGCATCTAAGGTAGCATCATCCCCATGTCATGACACACAGATAACCAGCTCTCTCAGGGCACATATCCATACAGTCATAGATAAAGAGCAGCAGGGCTCAAATAACCAGCCTGATCCCATCAATGACAGAGTCCACAGAGTCTCACAGGGTTATTTCTGCTTCAGGATAAGTAAACTTGCCTTTTGGGACACACCCAATCCAGATTTAAAAACTGCCAGTGATACCACACTTCTTCAGTGAGTGAATGTAGCCATTAATTTAATGTATTGCTAAGAAAAAAAAGTGCCTTGTTTTGTGTCTGAGTTTTAACTTCACCTTTTTGACAGAGGAGCTTGTCAGACCTCTGGCTGCTGGACTGAACAGCTCTTTGCTATTTGTCCTGTTTTGTGTACCGTGACCTGTTATCCTTAAGTCATCACGCTGATAAGCTGAGTAGATTGCACTGCTGGAGACTTTCCAGGTCCTTAATATTCCCATGGCTTTTTGTTGACCCTTCTCCAAATTATTCACATCCATCATGAATTCTGAGCACTAGAACTGGACACCCTATTCCAGTAGCAATTGCTTCTCTGCCAAGTGTGGTAACCCTGTAACCTTCCACTTTTGTCTGGTGGATATACCTAAGGATAGCATTAGCTAATTTTTTTCCATGTGGTCTAAATAAATGTGCTCTTCAGAATTTCTATTTCACGGGAAAGTCCTCTCTCTTGTTTTCATGGCTTACTTTTCTATTCCCATATGATAGATCCTCTATTTGGCTGTATAGAAATCTCTCTTTTTTTTTTTTTTTCCTATTCTTGCTTACACAGTGTCCCTGGATACTCCTTGTTGCTGATTCATCTGTTCTTAATTTTTCACTCCTGTTAGCCTGTGTCATCGCCAATTTTTTTCAGACAAAATGTGATGTCCTTTTGCCCAGTTATTGGTAAAGATGCCCAATTACATAGAGGAAAAATTGTCCCCCGGCATCTCTTGGAAAACACCAAACAAGACACAGATACGTTCATATTTACAATTATGTTTGGAGATAAACAGTTTTGCATCAGTGTAATGCCTTGACCTCTTTTTCTGTGGTGTATTAGTGAAAATCTTACACTGTACAAAGTCAGACCTCTACCAGAAGTTTCTCAGTTCTCCAACCAAACTCAGATCTTCATTCAAAATATTCAGTAACATTGCCAAGATATATTTCTCTCAATTTTATTGACTGAAATCAATTATATTAACATATCTTAATGTTTTAATCTGTGTATGTATACTGCTCCATTGTTTGTCCTAATACTATGCTCCAACTGCCAGACCTGCATTATTCTGGGCTTTTATCCATTTTCTATTTTAAAATGATGGCATAGTGTTATCTTCTTTGCAGTCCTCTGGAAATTCCAAGGCTTCTTGAAAAGTAACCAGAAGTTCTTTACACTAATCTCAACATTAATCTTGACAAGGGTATGGTTGTGAGATTATTGGAACTGCTAACTTAAAATCATGTGATGTCTTGCACCTGCTAGCTATGCTTGCTACCACTGGAGGATATTAGATCAGCATCATCCAACAGGAAGACATAATTTATTTTTCTCCCCAGTCCATAATAAAGAACTGAAGCACTTATGGAATGCTTCTGCCTTCTCTATGTCAGTCATTGCAATTCTATTAGGGTCATCCTGTCTGTATTATTGTTACTGTCGGTTTTGTTTGGATATACTCAGAAAATACTTTAACCCAGATGGTTACTCTTCCATTCCATAATTTTTTCCTTATTTTTCTTTATTTGCTGGCTTCTATGCTGTTCACTGACACCACTCATAAATATATCTCTGATATCACTCATAAATATGTCTTATTTTTTATTTTTTGTTCTGCTCTGATTTCTCATACATAGAAACTGCTTTTCTTAGATACAACACTGTTTTCTTTGGGATACTGTAGCTTTTTCAATCTCTAGTAACATATTTTGAAGCAAGTCCTAGTTATTCATATTTCTTTTCATATTTTTCCTTCTAACGGGATATGTATATCACATTGAGTGATAAGAATCAGTACTGTGCATACAACTGAGATGCAGACCGAATAGCAAAGGCCGCCACTCCCAGATGAATCAGGCATCCTGCCACTTCAGCTGTCTGGCAATGGACCAGCACAGGTTTAACGAGGGAAAACAACCTCAGAAGGATCTAGGTACCACTGCTTTGTACAAAAAGCAGTGAAAGACTCCCCATCACCAGACAGCAGTACCACCCTCATGTCAGCAGAAAAGGATATATAGGAAAGCTTTGCTGACACTGAAGAATTAGACTTGTAGCATTCAACTGCTACATCTTCATAACAGCAAACACAAGACCAGTGTCAAGTATGAAAAAAAATATTGTTAGTTGCAGTCCTTGGTGGTTTTTTAAATAATGTGTACTCTTTGTGCGTGCTTAAAATGTGGGGGGTTTTTTTTATATTTATTGCCTACTTTGAGGCTATGAGAAGAAGCAACAAAATAAAAAAATACCTCATACATTATTTGGTTTGTTTTTTCTCTGCTTGTGGTAGGTAGAAGCTTTAGTATGCGTGTTTGGACACAAACATGAACACTACAACTTACCCTGTTGTCTGATCCCAGGAAAGGGCAGAGTATCATTCCATTCTTTTTCTTGGCTCCACACATCTAGGCTGCCAGCATGAACACTTCCTGTAGCACCTCTGCAAAAATGAATTCAAAGATTACAAATCCCAGTTGTTCTTTTGATGTGTGGCTCTGGTGTTCTTCCCATTAGCCTTCCATGCCAATTTGCTTTCTCAGCACCAGCTCATGGCAGAGCAGCATATAGTGAAAGAGGCTAGGTGAAAATAATCTCCCCTAACCTAAAACCACAGCTTTTGCTAAAAGTGAAATGTTTTATTTTGGAAAAAGGATGTGCCTATACAGAAACTCTGAGATCCTTAGAATAGAATACCTCCAGTGAAAACTGTTATTTTCTACTATGATGACATGGCAATCAGCTAGCAAGAAAATGAAGAATAAACTGAAACAAAAGTGCTTACTCATCATTAAATAATAAATTTAACAAACTAAAACCCTTCATGCTTTCTCATAGATTACATGTCAATTAAATTATTTCATGTATTTAAAAACTAAAAAGCAATATGTTTTAGAAAAGTTATGTAATATATTGTCTTTTGCCTTTTTATAAGCCTCTTGTCTACATGCCAGTACCTCCAGAGATCCCTTCCAGCATTCATGGACACCCACTGCCACTGTGACCACACAGCCAGCCATTCTGTTACAGAAGGCAATCAGATTTGATTAGGCATGATTTACCCTCGGTAAATCACGTTCTTTTCCTCCATGTACCTGAAAATGGTGTCCAGTAGGATTTGCTCTATAACTTCTCCCAGCCTGAAGTGAAACTGACTGGCCTTAGATTCACAGATCCTCCTCCTTGCACTTTCTCAAGGTGTACATGACATTTGTCTTTCTCACATCTTCAAGAACCTCCTGCACTCTCTACTGCTTTTCAAAAACCATGCTGAGGAGCATCCCAATGCCATAAACCATCTCCCTCAGCAATTTTCCAGTCATTCTGTTCAGCCCCATGGACAGAATGCTCATGTCCAATCTGTTTAAGCGGTCTCTAATTGCTCACACCTACATGTAACAGTTCTCTCCCTCCAGATTCTGCCACAGAGATTTGGGAAGCAGCAAAACAGATCTTGCCACAAGAACCAAGTCACTCTGTCAATCTGTCTTTATCCTTCATCATTAAGTCATGCATCCTATTCAGTGTATTTTTGTTGGTTTTCCTTTTGCTCCCAATGTACTTACAACTGCCTTTCCTATCTCACTCACTTTCCTATCCACTCACCAGTTTAAACTCCAGCCTGACTCAGGTTTTCATGACTGCACCTCTTCAAGCTGAAGGTACTGTTTCCATACTCCTTAGCAGATCCCCATTTCCATTTTCTGTGTAATTTCCATTTTGTGTTTGAGCTCAACCAGGAGTTCAAGTTCCCTGTTCAGCTGAGTTGGCTGCCTGCCACACCTGCTGTTTCCTGCACATCCGGATGGTCCTCTTGTGCTTTGAGGAGCCGTCCCTGGAGATCAGTGCCCTGCCCTGCTCCTTTGAGTGAGGTCTTGCTACGGAAGTCACTGCCAAAGAGTTCAGCATTTCTACAAGTCTGCTAGAAGAACAGTTTATATTAGGGTTTCCTAATCCACTTCAGACAAAGCAAATCAGGTAAACTGCTTAAACTAAAGAAATGAATCCCATCATTTTTTTCTGAAATGGGTTAATTATTCACAAATTGCTTTAGGGCTGGATATAGGGCAGTAAATAGCATAGAGGTGGTAACAAGCAGCTAGAGGGAAACAGGCCACTGAAACTTGGTGAATCTCTCTTCAGCCCAGGCTCAAATGGGCAATACTTGGTTCAAAATTAGGAAAGGTTGACTTGGTGCCAATCAAAGTGGATGGTTTTCAAGTTAGGTGGCAGAAGTCCCACACCCAGCACAAACTTTATATTCATATACATATATATATATTCATATATCTATATATATATATATGCAGTTGTTGAACAAATAATTTGAAAATCATTTTGATATTTTAAATACACTATATACCTCTAGATACCTGGAGTATCTTGATACTTTCTTTCATTATCTTTTACTAACACTGTTTCATTTTCTCTTAAATATTTTAATTCTTCATGTGTGAGAATGAAAGGTTCTTATATTCCAAACATGGGGTTTCAGCCAAATGAGTGACAGGAGTCAAGATCATCTCAGAAAAGGGTAATACGTGGAAGTTGCAGCTTCATGATCTGGACTGCGGGATAAATCCTTAACTTTCAGGGAAGAAAAAAAAAAGTAGAAAGACTTTTTAATTTTTTTTAATGGATAAAGCCCTGAATATATCCAAAAGATAAAAACTACTTTTGTAGCTACTAACTGCTCTTGAACTGGTTGTATCCCCCCCTTGCAGTCCTACCAGATATCCATTCTCCTGGACCCAAGTGCACAAGCACTCCAGCAGAGATTGTGGTGATCTCTGGTTGTCCTCACCTTGCCAGCAGGCTTGGAAAGGTTGAAAAATAGTAGAGCTGGAAGAAACTCTCTGCAGTTACACATGGGTATTGTCATTGTGCAAAATGATAGCTCCTGGCCTTTAATGTGCCACTGCCCTGTTGCTGCAAATGCTTCGATGACTGGTGTGTCCTACTGATCACAATTTGGTGGTTGATATCCGCTTGGGAAATGGTTTCTCCCATACTCTCAGCAGGCATGACATAGACCCTCTACTAAACCCTTGCCAGGGCACCTCCATCATGGCTCTCATTTTTTTGGGACCATGAGGGCTGGCACAGCCATCAAAAGTTGGGGGAGGTTTAATGGCTGCTCCCCTGATTGTGGGATACACCAGAGGCCACCTCAGCACATGGGTCCCGTGTGATACCTCTGCCAAAATCCCAAGAGATGGACAGGGTCTATCTATCTGTTCCCAACTAGGCAACCAAATTTTGTTAGTTGCAAATATAGGTTGAATTTACATGTACATTTGCATTTACATTTCAGTCACGTTGTTGGCCAATAACCAAACTAATAGGGGAAAATATTATTCAGTTTCAGCCTTATATTTATTGCAACACTTTTATAAAATTCAGTCACAAATAAATTATAAACATCAGTGCTTTGGAAAACAAAAAAGGCAGCAATTTTCTTCTTTCTTTCAAATACATACTCCTTTTTTCCCCAGTTATTTCCTAGTTAAAAATTCTAATGTTCCCTCCACTGCTTTTTTTTTTTTCATAATGATTTTGCCATTGTTAAATCTCCGGCCCTTTACTGGAAATAACATTTCATTTTTCCCTCTCTTCAAACATCCTACTCTGTAGATGAGCAGGATACAGAAAAAGGCACACCTACTTACTGAATCTAAACATGCCTGAGTTATCATGACATCTTCAAAGTGCTCCTCTTCCTTCCACTCTTCCCCCCACCCTTGTTGCCACATGCATATTACAATTGCTTTTGATGTCGATGTGTCTGGATTCCTGGTTCTAGTGACAACCATCATTTAGGATACTTAAAAGAAAAATTGAAAGAGGAAGAACGAGTCAGACTAGGCCTATGCATTGTGGCAGGAAGCTTTCAAAATATAAATCATTTTAGGCACAGGAATAATTGGATTAAAATCAGGCAGATTTAACCCATTTGTTTTAAGAAGCTATGAAAATATGTCACAAGCCCAAGGTCTAAGGGCCAAAGCTAGATCCATGGTTTTGTAACCATAGCATAAGTTGGTACACTGAGGTATGCTAGGAACCAGGAACCAAAGAATGGATTATTGCTACCAGCCATGCTAAGGCCCAAGTAGAGGTTTTCAGTTGCCTAGACACCAGTGACTAGAACAGCTGGAGATGTCCTGCTTGTGCTCCCCAGTGTCTTCTTGTGTGAGTTGATGTGCTCACTGTAATGTGTGGGGAGACACCTCCCGAGGTCTCTGAGTCATCACCCACACATCCTCTCCCCAATCACCCTCCCCCCTCCTGTTACTGATCCAACAAACAACTCTATATGGGCAGTGACATTTTGGATACAGCCCCACATCTACACCAGTGAATGTCCTGTGACAGTCTGCTTCTAAGCAGGCACAAGATTGCTACAGTTTTGGCACAGCTGAGCAGCTCAGCATATATCTCATGCTTATACATAATTTGGATTTTAAATTATACCTGTTTTCCCAGAAACCCAGTCTGGCAGGTAGACTCTGTGCACACATAACACACTTCTAAGGCGTGAACTCCATGAAGAATACACCTGTCATGACTACCTTCCTTCTAAAATTCAAAACCAGGGTATCTGCTATGCAAAAATTGTTATTTATTATTATTTAAAAAAAAAAAGTTATTCACTGTCTTATTCACTGTCTTATTTCTTCCCAACTCTTTATTAGAGCAACTCAAAAGACACAGTACCTTCTAAAGAGCAGGGCATGACAACACTGTTTTCAAATGTCAGTGTGCCTTTTCTCACCCCCAAAACATGTACCCAACATTAGGCTGCAGACTGGTTATGTCAAGAAGCAAAGCTTATCCATCCTTGATGTTCATCTGTGCGACTATACATAAATCATAAGTGCAGCCAGGATTGATTAGTCTGGAAAACAGCAGAAGCTGATTATTCTTCTCCAGCAATTAGGACGTTCACTCACAAATATGGGTTTCTCACTCCTACTCCAATGTTTGCATTTGACAAGAAACAGTCACTAGCTAGCATGAGCACTGAATGCATTCATGATTTTCTTTTCTTGCTACACTTTGCAAAGCCCTGAATGTAAAGAAAAAAACCCAATGAAATCTGTCTTTCTTCACCACAAAGAGTACCCCATCAACACATTTCAAAAGTCATCACAAAAAAGCTGGACTTGCTGTCTGAGACTAAATAGGATCTATTCAAGTCTCTATTTAGAACAAGGATGGTAAGGTCATGGCAAGTCAGTCAGCAAAAGTATTTAATTCAGAAATCAAATTATTTTGGATTGCTATTTGTATTTCTTGTTATATATGAAAAGAGAAGAAATCCATTAAATTGCAACTTGTGAGACAGGCTAGTATTAGTTCTAAATTCAGATTTTTTGGGGTGGCATACATAGCAAAGATAAATCAGTGTTAACATTGGCACGGATATACACAAACCTAAAGTTGTTGATGGAAGAAGTATTATACTTTTCTTAAAACAAACTGTAAATAAGATGGAGTCTACCTAAATGTCATGTGAAAGATTGCTTTGCAAATCTGGGATTTCTATCAATGTATTTATGTATTTTTTTTCCTTAGCACTTAGAAGATTTTGTAAAGTGTGTCAGGGAGAGGATGTGTGTGTAATATTTTGGGCATGTAAAAAAAAATTTAAATTTCGTTTCATTTCCAGTACCATATATTATCTGTAAATCAAAACAAACAATAAAACATCTAAAATTTCAAACCAGAATTGCACATGTGGGTTCTTTTTCTTTTAATAAATTTATTAAACAAATAAATTTTAACCAGATCAGTGGAGAACATTATGCCTTCTTGGTATATAGGTTCTTTGGGCTCTTTTAAATAGATTAACTTAATTTGAGAGTATGATATAGAGTATGATATAATGGATGTTTCCAGTTCCAAATGCAGTCAATCCATATGTGTGCACATTTCTGCAGAACATCACACAAAACCTCTGGGAAAATCCAGCCTCTGCAACCAAGGGAAACTGCACTCTTATCACCTTAAAACCAACAATGTTCTATCTGTGTTGGCATCTGGTCTTTCACGAAGGTCACAGAGAGCAGACCACAGGCAAGCAGGCAACATTCCTACTCCACGACAGAGGACTGTTACCTCCCAGGCCATACATTGCACACAGCTTTTGCCTGGTCCAGGCGGCCAACACAGAAGTGTGCAGGATCTTTAATGTTCCTCAGAATTCCTGAAAATATGCAGAGTTATCTATGGCTGTGTTGCTTCACATGGCTTCATTTTCTGCCTGGAAACTTAATTATGGTAAATTTAAGAGAATTTTTAATGTCCATCTAAGAATCAGTGTGGCAATCCTGAATGATATCCTGATCTCCTGTCTACATAACCTGGATTTGTTTGCACCATGACTGGAGATCAGCTGCCCAGGAGCCTTACTGAGAACATGTCCCATTTGCAGCATGTTTCATCTTTACTTTCACATTTCAAACTGAACGAGGGTAGATATTGGTAGATATTGGATTTGTTCTGAGCATGGTGAGGCACTAGAATAAGTTGCTTGATATTGTGGATGCACCATCCACGCCTCCTCCATTCCTGGGACACAAGGAACACTCACATTCCTGGGACATTCCCTAGATCAGGGATGCAAATGGTCCCCAGAGGAGATTGTGTTACAGTGTGTGAATCAAGCTCTGCTGTAATCCCTTGATTAAGAAAAAGTGGTTGAGCAGTCCCAGCAGAACTGAGCTGAATCCAGGATGTCCTTCTTCCACAAATTTCTCTTCTTCCAAGGATTCAGAAGCAGTGACCAAGTTGACACCCCTATTACATCACAGACACTGCAATTCATCACAGAATCACAGAACGGTTGAGGCTGGAAGGGACCCCCGAGGTCATCTAGTCCACCACCCCTGCTCAAGCAGAACCACCTGGTTGCCCAGGACCATGTCCAGACAGCTTTTCCAGTGGGGGAGGCTCCATAACCACTGTGGGACACCTGTTCCAGTGCTCAGTCTTCCTCTCAGTAAGAGTAGTGTTTCCTGATGTTTGAGTTTGTGCCGTAACCTTCATCCCTACACAGAGATTCAGCTTTAACAGCAAATGAGGACCATCCCCGCATCTTTACTTTGGCAGTGTTTATATAAGTTAGCAACTAAGGATTCAAAGCTCTTTCTAAAAAGAAGGACTCAGAAAACAGTTTTCAAAGCATTTCCTATTTCATGAGTTCCGTGTCCTGTCTCCGTTCACATGTTGAAGTCAACCAAGTGTTTTCCATGTGCTCAGTGGAGCACAGGCACCTGCACCAACTGCAGAGGACTTTATCTTAATTTCGTGCAGGTAGCTAAGGACTTTCCAGATATAGAAAGGCTTATAGTCCCCAGGAATCACAGATACCTCAAATGGTAGGCTAAATGCAGCCCTACATGTTCTCATTTGCCTGTAAATGGATCAAATAATGCACCAATAGAAGACAGGATTCCTTGATGTATCAGATGGCAAAAACTATCACATAAAATAAATTGTTAGTAGTATCTAGCAAATACATCCTGTCTTAAACAGCATCTTACTTTATTGGAATGTAACAAAGATTGAGATTGAAAGACATGAAGACAAGTAGCAATTACATTAATAATTTTGTTTATTGCTTGCTGAGTCACTTGAGTCATCATGAAAGAGACTGAACGACCAGTTTGGCAAGCCTCTCTGAAGAACAGGTACTTAACATTTAACAGAAGCATTATTAGTTTGCCCTTTAATACCCCCTGTACTTCAAACCTGACAGCAGTTCAGCATCCAACCTCCTCTGCACTCAATCTAAATCCCATTAAAGTCAATGCAAGTCTCTCACATTTTAATGGGATTTAAATCAAGCCTTTAATCCTCAGTGTCTGTGTCCTTTGTGTCATTCACAGACAGAAAATTATGAATGTGTGTTCATGATGTAGATATTGCTGCAAAGGGAGGTGAATTACAGCAATCAGGGCAACCTACTGTGAAAAATACACCTTTGTGTCTCTTTCCTATTGAGAGCAGAGTATCTTGTATACTTGAAGAAAAGTTAAAGAAAATATTTAAGCTGTAAAATCTTGGAGCCCTTTGCTCTGCTAATGGTACCTCTGAAGGGATTAATCTGCATTAATAATCTTGCCTAAATATTGGAATCTACTCCTTCAAGGTCCCTTTACAGTACAGAAGAGTCACCTCCAGAGGGCAATTCATCTGATCTGTCTTACATGTTTTCAGCTGAGATGAACAGCTGTCTTCTGATGCTTATGTCTTGCCATTGATCATACTGGTTGAATGGATAATTCAAATAGCTCATGTTTAGGTGTCTATAATTAAGGCAGATATATCTCACCCCTTACAGGGGATTGTTTTTAAACTATAAGATGTACCCTTTAAGCCTGGAAATTATGTAATCTGCCTCTACTGTGATGGTGTTCAGTTACATTTCTAAGGCTAGATGCAAGGAGCATAACATGTTAGTTTTGAAAACTAATTTTTCTTTAAATTCAAATATATATTTTAGTGAGAAGCAACTGTTTTTATACACATATTTTGAATTGCAGAGATATAATCAGATGTCTTGTTAGGTTATTGCTATGATTAATTATCCTTACTACTAAACATATTATTCCAGCTCTGGTAGAGCTTCATAATTTCTTTAGTATTTGATGCAAATCCTCTCTAAAAATTTGGAGTCCATACATGCAAGGCTTGCATTTACCTTTTTAATCACAGGAGTATGTGAGGAGCACATAGATAATTTGTTCACTGAAACTCTTCAGTGCTTTTAGGCATGTTGCTTTTCAAGGCATATATCCTTTAACAGTAATATGGTCTACATTCATTTTTCCTGCAGTGAATGCTTCATAATTAGCTGTATCATAAACCTGTTTCTCTTCACTGAAAGAGTCTCTGTGGATTTGCTCTGCTAGCAGAGCTATTTCAGCAAAACAAACTACTGAAGGTGTTTCTCCACCAATGTGTCCACCACGCCTACTTTAATGATGCTCACTAGGCCAAGATTAGAGCTGCATATTGTGTGGACAGAAAAATGAGTTTATGGTGTGTGATTTTTTCCCCCAGCTCAGCCGAGACATCATACTGACAGAAAAACTTTCCATCATGGACACCATAAAATTTTTTACCTAAAATTTTGCCCACAGAGCATTACTAATAAAATTATACTAAGGGCAAAAAACCCCAACCAAACAAAAAGAAAACTTAATATGTATATATAGCTTTCAGTATTTACACCAGTATAAGAAATATTGCCTCATTTCTAAGTATTTTATTGTTACAGAAGTTCCACGCCAAAAATCTGTCCCTTGATGCTACCACAGCACTGAAAAAAGTGTGACACCTGTTTGAATCTAGCATGCAACATGAGCTGCAGGAATGGTCCTTCCTCCTCACAATTTAGCTGTTAGTTCTCTGTGTTACTGACAAAATATGACTGCTATAAACACTTACTATTATGAGAATTCAGTTGTGGACACTGTGATGAGGTTCCTTTGTTATACCCCCTGCAATTATCGAACCATGAATTCTTTTGTTCTTTTCCTGACTTGAATTTGAGGGGAAAAGACCAAACCACAAAATACTAGTTAAAATTGAATAGAGGGAGATAATTTTTTTGCTGAATTTTCTGAAAGTATAAAAAATGTGTGGTTAGGACTAAATTGCCCCTTATAAACTAGTCACTGGAATACATGTTAAAACACAGGAAAAGTTGTTAACCTTTGAGTCACATAAAAGATGTATAGCTGTGAGCAAGAATGTTCTTCAAGTCCCTAATTTTTACATATGGCACATATATTAATGGGTGTGTTTTCAGGTGAGGAGAGAGTTATGGTGACAGAAATGTAAGGATCTTGAACAAGTGAACAACTTAATTTGAAAAAGTCTTTTATCCAACTCAGAAAGACTTGTATGTGGTTGAAAGGCTCTAAGATTTTTCTAATAAAATCAATAAATCTAAATCTATCTAAATCTAAAATTATCTTAATCTAAATAAATCTAATAATAATGATAATCGAAATAAATCTAAATCTAATCAATCTAAATAAATCAATAAAACCAAACTACCCTTGAGGGAAAAATTAAAAAAAATAAAAGAAACACGTAGGAAGAATGAAGTAAAGAAAACTGGGAATCAGGAGTCAATTTTTAATTCGTGGAACTACTCGAGTGCTTACAGCTCACAGCTACTGGCAGATGTAACCACAGCAGCAGCAGTAGGTTGCCTGTGCCTTGTCTTCACAATGCTTCCTTTTGTGTGAGGGCTGCAAATGTTTGACAGTCATTAGAAAGTCATCCAAGGAAATACTTCCTTTCCATGTACAAGATCCTTTTCGTGGGTTTTTAACACTGAGCATTCTCAGTAATTCAGCTATCATTAGCAAAAGAATAGTTTCTTACAGCCTGCCTCTGCCCTTAAGGGTCTTTTATAAAGAGGACAGAAGCTCTTTGTTGTCACTCCTTCACACGTTATTAACAGAGGTTTAACAGAAAGAAGAGGGGCTTGTTACATGCCCGCCCGCAATTTGTTCTTTTTTGGGTTCATTCAGTTTCATGATGTCCACCAGAAGATGGATTAACCCAGATCCAGGGCGACTGTTTCCATACTGAATAGAAAATGAATTCGAACAAGGCAGACAGAATAATCTCTCCCTGCAAAGAATCAGATCAGTTAACGAGATGGTGGATATTCCTGCATGCCAGGCAACATTTTTGTAAAACAGACTGCTATTCAACAAAGGAAAGTAAACCCCAGTAAGATATATTATCTTGATCATTTGATATGATCATCATTGTGCCGCCGTTTTTGCTTTTTTGCCTCTGCTGCCTAATTCTTTCCATGCTACCTATGCACATCCTTGCTGAGCCTCCCAGTTGTTCTGCACAAAGCAGTAATTTACGGTGATTGCTTCCAATCCCATCACATTTGGGTCTGCAAACTGATAGCTGTGATGGGGCTGTCAGCTGGTGTAAAATGGGAATGCTCTACTGTTGACAGCAAAGTCGGGCTGACTCAACACTAGCTGAGCCACAACTTCCCCAGTTCAGCCTTTGGCAGGGTCCAGGCCCCCACAATGACTTGCCACTTTTACAATTCTAGCAATATTTTCGATGAATTTGGGACCATGTCCAGTATGAATCATACACAACTCTCCAGCACTACTGTTCAGGACAGGAAGTTGTAGATTTTTCCATCGTGGCCCAATGAGTCATTTAGGTTTCTCTGAAAATTTCTCTTGGCGGTTCAGAAATTCATAAAGGGATGATGAAAACCAAAGACACACAAATATGAAAAGGGAGCTCACAACAACTGTCAAACCAGTACTACACGTCATGCTGATATACTAAAAACTCTACTAAAAAACTTCCTGACAGGCAAGAGGTCTCAGCCTTAGATATTTTAATGGTATCTGAATTCTGAAGCTTATCTGGGAAAAGGTATCTAAACTATCTAAATCTTTTTCTTAGACCCTCTAAATCTTCCATATCAAGAAGAGTGCAGTGCAGGTCTACTGCTTTATTTCACAGAGAACAAGTAGTTAGAGGACACTCCCTCCCTACAAGTAAAGTTCTTCCACCTACTGGATGGGTTTGAGCAACCTCCTCAATTCAAGGCATGTAACAGTCTCAGAGCTAGCACGGATTTGGTCATGGGTGTGCGGTGCAAGACATTTTGCAAACACCCTGGCAAAGAGAGCCAACAGTGCCATGGCGGATCCTGTGGATGACATTAAACCATTTTAGGTAGTGTAAGCAAAGAGAAGCATCCTGAGCGACTGAGAAGTAAAATGGCAGGTGGAATCCAGTGCAGAAAAATGTGAAGTCATGAGGAAAACCATTTGGAAAAACGGACCTGGTATCACATGTAAAAAGATGTATCACATGAATTCTGCAAAGATTCTGCAAGAAAAGCTTATGCTAGATAGCACTGTGAAAGCACCAACTCAATGTTCAAAAAACAAGTAGAATATTAGGAAACATTAGGAAAGGATAAACCAAACATAACAGGAAAATATTTATGTCATTGTTTAAATCCGTCATTCATTCACACCTTGAATAAATATTGTCTACAGCTTTGATGTCTTCATTGTAGAAGAGATATTAGGAACTGACAAAATTTTGCCCAATTTTTTCATGTCCAGACATGGACACTTGTGGGGCAGGGTACTGTGCTAGACTCTTTGAACCGTTTCTGTGCTCTTATGTGAAGATTATTTTGTGACTGAGAGGTGCAGCTTACAGTTCTGAAAACTGAGTGTTGGCAGCCAGTTCCAGCTGGAAAATTCAATTTGGCAATGGTTTACCTGTTGTATACTAAACGCCATGCTTCCGTGTGGGGATGGTGGGGAAGAAGACTCAATTACAAAAGGACCATTTGAAGCACTAAACATATGAGATCATCTTAATCAGCAATCAGGGTAAACAACTTTCTATGCCACCTGTACAGATGTAAAGTTGAATGCTTATGCATATGCTGTAGAACGAAGTAACTGCTCAGTACTGTGATCAGGGTTAAAATACAATTCAAAATCTTCACTATCTGCAATCAAGCCATGACAGGCAGAGACACATATTACAATAATCTAAAGCAATGCACTAACTGGGTTATAAAATAACCTAAGGTTGCTGCACAGACAGATGCCATTCTCTCACATCCAGTTCAAGACCACCTCATCTTTCCCAGAGCTGCACACAGGGCACCACCAATGCTGGAAATCTCACAAGCAAATTTATGTGAATTCTCTATTAATGGTTGCAAATCCCACAAGAAGCTGATTATTCCCTCTTTGTATCAGCAATATTTGTGATGTGGGAAAGTACAAGCAATTCAAAGGATAAATTTCTGCTGCTATGCCAAAATAAAATGTCGTTTTCAGATCTCTGAAAATATCACAGACTCTGGTAACACCAACAGTACCCTATTGTTGGTGGTAGTTGCATGTAACACTCACCCCATTCACTTGACTGCTTAGACACTAAGGGAGCTATTCTCTCCCTTATTCTGTTTCCCCTCCACTCAGCTGCTAGAATGACAAAAGGAGGCCAGCTGAACACTGTGGGCATTTTTATGGAGTATAAAGCTAATGCCTTCACACTGTCTTAGGAAAACAGTAGTGCAGACACACTCAGTTGCTTCAGAGACACTGAGCAATATGGAGATACAAGCTGGACTACGAGAGATCAGCATCAACTCATATCAGCACTGTGTCTATGCAGCTTGCTGACCATGAAAAAATGGAGCTGAAAACTTAGACATTGCGACAGTCTCTTCTTCAAATTTTATTTGGATTAGGGCTTACAAGCAGTTTGAGTAGCAGGTCATCCCTAGTACTGGTATTTCAGGTATCAACTGGGAAAAACAGGTTCAAAATTAAGCAAGACCTTGATCAAAGCAGTGGTGAGTTCTGGTGGAAGAAGGTCTAACTGGTCTAACTGGTGGGAGCAGGGAGAATAGTTTTTCTGAAATGGGACTTGTGTACAGTATTTATTTTAGAAACAAGGCGAATATGCAACAATCACTCTGGCAGTAACCATGAAATACACCCTTAGGTATCTATTAAAAAATATGGCCCACTGTGAATGAAAAGCAACAGCTGTAGTGCAATAGGTGTCAAAAATGAAGGATTCAGAACAATAGTAGAAAAGATAAGGACAGTTACCTCTGTAATGCCATTCACTATAGTCATCTTAGAAAATCTGACAGCCTGAACAGTATGCATGTAGCTAATAAGAAAGCTGCAGTTCATCCCTATACTGGTGTTTAACCCACGATTGCACAGTGAAGGGAGAGGAAGCCACCAAACCATGGAAGCTGAAAGTAGTGCCAGTAACAGAGGACCCAAATTCCAAAGACATCTTCACCCTCAAATAGTCTTTATGCAGTGCTACCACCTTCTTTGTGTGCTTTCAAGTGAAATCAGTGCTCCCCAGGTGTGTAAACCAGCCTGATCATGATAAATCAGCCTCCAGGGGTTCAGGTTCCCACAGGTCTAGATTGGGAAACTTTTGAGGTTACGTGGGATCCTGAGTTTTCAGTTCTTAGGGAACCCTGCACTGCAAGTCTAACAGAATTAGAGATCTGCAAGGGCTGTCATCTATCTGTTGCAGATATTCTCAATTTTTCTTTTGACTATTGGCATTAAAACTCAACCTGAATCCAGGTGAATACATCTCAAATCTCAGTGTGAACATTCTAACCCAATGCTGAGTGTGCCTTTCTGCAACTAAGCGTAATCCCAAACTATACCAGTTCTCAAAATGTATTAAACAAAATTGCACAAATGTGATGCTATTGCAGATAAGGTGGTACACATAAAACTTCAGACATGCTCACCTTGTGCTTTTCTCTCTTCCATGTGGTAAGGCTTAGAGAAACCCTCGCTTAAATTATGTGATTCAACTAGATACCTGAATTTATGTGAAATAAACCCAGAACATATGGCCTGGACAAAAGGGTGTTCACAGTGAAAAATATCTAGCAGAAAGGCCACTTAAGTATCTCAGTGAAGTCAACTGGATAATCATAAAGTACTATTCATATATAGTATGTATGTGAGAAGGAGAAATACTTTCTACAGAAGAATATTCGCTGCTGCATTTCTTCAAAAAGCCAAAGCAGATCATCCTACCAGGCAGTGTTCAAGTTTAAACTCAGAAGGGAAAGCAGGAAAAAGAAGGAAAAACAACAGCAATGACCTCCCTCTTATACTTTTGGAAATACTTGTTTGGAAGGGTTGCACGAGAACATACAGAATTAATGTTCTTGGTTTCTTATCAGGTTGGACCAACCTCAAACCAATGACCTCAAAGTTAAAAGCCCAACACGGATTTTCCATGTTTCTAAACAATCTAACCCTTCCTACTAATAAAATACCTTATTTGGAAGCCCATACGGCTAAATTACATGCGGCTTGTAAAAACAACTAAGTCTAGACAAGGATGTTGTGAGGTTATGCCGGCAGAAAATTTTAATGCCCAAATCCTAACTAGAACCCAATGCAGTTACTGCCTTAAAAGACAATTAAAAAGGTTTCTATAAATAGGTGAGCAAAAGAAAGGAGAATCTTCATCCTTTATTGGATGGATATTCTGGCTGGCTTGATGAGGTCAGAGGGTTGTGGTGAATGTTGTTAAATCCAGTTGGTGGTGGGTCACAAGTGGTGTTCTCCAGGGTTCAGATCTGGGGCCTGTTTAACATGTTTATCAATGATCTGAATGAGGAGATTGAGAGCACTTTCAGTAAGTTCGCAAATGGCACCAAGCTGGGTGGGAATGTTCATCTGCTGGAAACTGGGAAGGCTCTGCAGAGGAATTGAACAGGTTGGTTTGAGGGGCCAAGGCCAGTTGTATGAGCCTTCAAAAAGGCCAAGTACTAGGATTTTCACCTGGGTCACAACAATCCCTTGCAGAGCTACAGACTCAGGGCAGAGTGGGTGGAAAGGTGTCTGGCCGAAAAGGCCTTGGGAATGCCAGTTGACAGTAGCTGATCATCAGCTGGCAGTGTGCCCAGCAGGCTAAGAAGGCCCATGGCATCCATGGCATCCTGGCCTGTCTCAGAAATAGTGTGGCCAGAAGGACCAAGGCAGTGCATTTGGGTGACCTCAGTGCCCACAGGTATGTCAGAGATCTGCGTGAGCAGGAATTGCTTTCCCAAGAAAACGTGGGTGCGTATGTGTGTATCAGCACATGTGTGTGTGTATGCAAGAGCAGAACTAGTCCAAAATCCATTCTGGGGAGGTGTAGTGGGCATAACTGGCAAGGTGAAGGTAGCAGAGGGCTACAGAAGTGACTTGTCTGAGAGAAGGCCAGAACTATCCTGTACAATCACAGCCACTTCCAGCTAGCTCAACAATCAAACCAAGCAGTGCCAAAACCTCAGCTGGTCAGAGGAACACACAGTGCCTCTGCTCAGACATATTGAGGAAAGGATAGGAGCTGCCAGATACCCAAAGTGCATGTGAGGAGACCCAAGAGGAGGCACAGGAGGAGACCAGTGAAGATACAGGAGGAGGGACAGAGAAGGGGACATTTTGAAGGGCACAGGGGGAGATGCACTCAAAGGAGGCACCACTTGCCAGAGGACTGGAGCCCATGGAGAAGCCTGTGCCAGCGTGGACATGCCCATGAAAGGGACAGTGGACTGTGGAGGACCCCACACCAGGGCAGAGCAATTAGAACAAGTAAATGTTTACGAAAAACCTGGCCTGGGTCAGCTGTCAGCGTTTCATTGAAGCCCTAAGTGTGATCCAGATAGACAAGCAGTCTGCTCTCAATAGGTGTAATTTAGACAGGGAGTGTAAAGAGGCAAGTTACAATTGTCCAGAGTAAACCACAATTTACTCAGTCTGGATGAGTCCAAAAGATTCAACTTCATCAACATCAAAGAATAAGTCCACCTCATAACAACTTAGGCATTTCAGAGATAGGCACTTTAAAATGGTTAAAAGATAAATAGTCTTTTATGATTCTTTTCCTTGTAGCCACCAAAAAAACACAGACTATTTTGTTATGTGAATTAGCTTGACAACTCACCTGGGTAAATTATGAAAGAAATATTTGCATCACAGTCTGCATACCTGAAGTCCTATAATAGAGTTGCTCATTAAGGCATATACTGTGTCTGAAAAATTTAATTTTTTTCAGTTGAATGAATTTTTTGTTTCACTAATTCAGTTCTTTATGTTTGGCTGTAAACACTGAATAAATTAATATTGAATAAAGTTTAAATCAAAACACTGTTTAATTACCTAAAATTTTACTTTATTACAAAGAAAGGCAGTTCAATATATAGGAAAATGAATGTGTAATTACTATGATGTTACAAAGATGAATGAGTTGAGGGAATGACAATAATATTATGGGGACACATTCCAAAAGACATTAGTTGAAAGAACTTTGTGTCATTAACTTTATTGGGAGACTTTCCAAAAGACTCAAGTTGAAAGAACTCATGCCATTAATATATTTGGGAGTCATTCCAAAAAACAGTAGTTGGAAAATCTTTTTATAGGTTGATTTATTTGTTGGTTTAAACAGATAAGTTAACACTTTTTGGTATTAGATGCTGGATTTTGACAGAAATTCACTCTACCAATGACTCTTGTAAAGTGAGCTAGGGTTTTCTGGACTAATATTAATTAATGTTGAAGTTAATTTGAAATCAGGTAACTTGAAATCAGGTAACTTTTCTCTTGTCTTCTCCAAGCCCCTTTAAATAATTTTTTCATGGCATGAACACAAATATTTATTTTCTTGATTCTTCACAGTTCAGCCTTTCTATATGCTCTCTGTCTTGTATTTATCACTGATGTGTTGCTACTATTACTTTTTCATTTGAAGCATGCTTTTTCTGTCATAAAAGATCAAGCTCCTGAAGACAAGTTCTCAAAAATTTAAATTTACTGGCCAGTGCTTCTGCACTGATAGTAGCCTGGAATGCTCACTAGTCTTCTTCCACTTCATGACTGCCTGGAAAAGGATATTCTCTGTAGTACATAGAGTGAATCTAATACTAGGAAATTTTCTGCTGTCTCTTACATAATCAAGGAGATAGCTTGCATATTTGTTATGCTGGATAATATTGTGCCATAGCTCCACCTTATTTTCATATCTTCTCATACCCTTATCTCAGTTCTTTTCTCAGATAATTTTGGGGCAGGATTTGTGCTTTCTGTCCATTTGGAAGAGCACTGAATACAGAGGAGTCCTGGCCACTGCCTAATTCCAAATAGTGCCATATCTTTGTTGCAATGAGGAAGAAATTCTCCCACATATCTTTACTGTTGTGTTGCTATATTCCACTTTTCACATTCCAGTCTTAGTCTATTGATCTTCTTGACACGTGCATGTTGTTTATCCTTCAATATTCCCTGTGGGGTCGTGTTGGAAAGGCTGAAGTCTAAAGAGTTTACTTGTGAAAAAAAGGGTGCAAGCATGAACTGGAATGCCAGAGTTTTGTTCCTATATAAAACATAAAAAAAAAAATCCTGGCAGATCTGGTTTCTTCAGCCCAAGGGCTTCATGGCCTTGTGTGCCCTTCCTGATTCTCATGCTATAGACCAAAACAACATGCTTTAACCTTGGCAACAAAACATTCCTGTGTCATATTGTGGGGCACTTGTCTTGTTTGTGTCCATGGCTGAGCAGAATGGTGCCAAACAGCATTTAAAGAAGCGGCAGCTGGAGCCAAGAGTAGATCAACGCTCATGGTTTCACCACTTCAAATTCAGAAAACACCATCTGAAGCCAAAAAAGGAAGCTGGAATTTGAGGGAAGTTTCAGTATTTCCAAAATATGCACAACATTTTGGATGGAGAATTAGCAATGGAACATGCCTATGATCCCACGTGCTCAGGCCACACTCTATACTGAGGTACTAGAGTCCAAGAGATAGGTCTGTGTCTCAGCATCTCCACACTATCCAAGATCCAGCTGTGCAACATCCCACAGGATTAGCCTGAGATGGTAGTAACCATGGTGATGAGGGCCCCAGGGATAAGTGGACAAGCACATGGTCATGACATTCATGAATCTCCTCATTGATCATCAATGCTTTGCAGGATCCGGAAGTGATGTCTCTACTGACTCACACAGTTTCAGGTCTTAGCACCAGGAAATCTGCAGGAAAGTGTCCTTTTAGTGTCTGTCATAACAGATCACGGGAAGTGGGAAGATGCACTTATTGCTTCAGAAAGGCCAAGAGCCCAAAATAGAGAGGACAGGAGAAGGATCTTGCCTTACCTTTCCTCTGAGTTGCTAAGTCAATTTTCTTCAAACCATTGTGGGGTGTTCAGCTCCCCAGGGAGCTCCATGACAGAAAAGTTCTGATGATGCCATGTTGCTGCTGCACAAATGAACTCCCCACTCCCCACTAAGAACTTCATATGTTCCCGTTCCTAACTTCAAGTTTTGGAGATGTTTTGAGCACCCCAAATGCTGCCATTATAGTGTCCCCCTCATCAAAAACTGTTCCTCAATAACAAAGTCTGTGGCTGCCCTCCTGATGAAGTGAGATAAAAGGTTGTGTCACCATCAAAACAGCCTTGTCTGAGAGCATTGGAAACAAGAGGGGTCCATCTTACCAAAGTCTGCTCATCCTCTGCTAGACATCTTTCCTCCAACAAAGAGGATGTGAAGAAACCTGAAATACTCTTCCCAGTCAAAAGCATAGCACTGTCAATAAGGAATCAGGAGCCACACCAATTGACAAATTAACAGGTCCAAATAAGAGGCCAAGTGCCTGTCTCTGTCACGGAGAGGACTGGAGATACTTAAAACCCAAGTGGACAAGATCCTGAGCAACTTGCTCTAAGCTGACACTGCTTCAAGCAGAGAGCTATATCAAAGAACATCAAGAAGTCTCTTCCAGCTTAATTTACTCTTTGATTCAGTGATTCTAACATACATCTATGCTAGAATATCATCACGCTCATGTGTAGGAGAAAATATACTCACCTAACTTAGAAGATCAATGTGCAGTCAAAATTAAATCATTGCTAGTGATTGTGATACTAAAATATAAAGCTTGAAAATTCTTCAGAGGCTGAACATACCATCCTTCTCTTGACCTTCACTACATATGTGAAAAATAGAATACATATAATAAATAGCATGGAGTAATTTTCAAATTACTTTTTATGTATAGCATTTTTCTTTGCAGTAAATCATTCACTATACAAGATACATTCTGATAAATAACATGTAGCAGGGGACCATGATTTTTTAATTACAGTCTACATCTTGGACTAAATTTCTTATCTATAGACTTATCTATAGATTTACACACAGAATTGTGTTCTGTAGTCTGTCTTTCAACACTAAATAGTGTAACAATGTGTATCTAAACACAAGAACACATATCAAAGAACCAATTTTCTCTCATCCAACAGAGAGCAAAATTCTGCTTCCCTTTGTCATCACAATCTCTGACTCTGCATTCTCTCCCTCAAAGTTTGCTTTCAAAATGCATATATTTGGTATGCATATACTGTGCAGACCTAATAGAAGCTCATACTGTGCCTTAAGAACCACTAAGAAACATGCACGTAATTTACCACACTTGTATAAACACACAACCAGAGAAAATATCAGGACCACAGAACTTAGAAAAAACATACACATAACAGACAAAGGATGAACATACAAGCACAGCAAATAACATGGTAGTAGCAAATATTATGTCTGTTAGAATTGGCATTATTTGCTTTATTTGCTGCTTAGATCTCTTCAATGGAGTTCTGAGAGGAATTAAGTAGGTGGAAAACCAAAATGATAGGAGTAAATCTATGATAGCAAATGGCAAATCTGTATGGACAACAGGCTATATGGAGTCAAGACAGCAGAAATAAGCTTTTAAAGTCATCACCGCTTTCAGCTTCCACAGTTTCTGCGTTGACTCTGTCAGCTTTACTGTTTGGCTGCCTCAGGTCTGCTGCTTCTTTTGTAGATTTTAAGACCCGTATGGCGAAGGAAGGAAACACTTAAGCTTTGTCCAATTCACCATCAGTGATGTACTCCCAGATGTCCATATGATGGTCTGTTTAAGCTGAGTAACTTCTGCTCAGTCTTCATTGTAAGCCAGGAAAGCTGTGCCTCTCAACCACCTCAGTCCTAGATGTATTTCTAAGCCTGATAATCTAGCCTTAGTGATTCCTAGTCCATACTTCCCAGTTTGGAAAGTTATAGAGCTTCACAGAAATATTTAAGCATCACTTGCCTGTGCAGAGGATACAGCAAGGCTGAGTACTAGCTGAGGATAAGGCTTTTATAAAATAACAAATGCAATTAGTGGAGGGTGGTCTCACCAATCCTGTAAGAGGGAATTTCAGACTCACATGGAATTTTGGACAGAAAAAGGAACATTTTTGTAGTCCTTTCTTTTGTAAAAGACAATACAGGTCATCTAAGGACTGAAAAAACCTAAGAAAACCAGAAATGCCTTATATTGGCTCAGCTGAACAGTGATATTGAGAAAACTTTCAAGATGTGTTGTATATGCCAGAAGAATAAGCCAAGTCAAGCAAAAGAACCTCTATTGGTGGCACAGGAAAAACCGTTCCCTTGGAGCAACATGGGCTTAGATTTGTTTAGCTTGGCCAAGAAAAAAAAAAGCAATTTTTTTTCTGAAGTAAGTTTACTAAGAAGCAGTATTTTGTAAGTTTGGGTATAGACAAGTTACTGCTAGTGTGCCCTTGATTGTAATCCACGTGACTTTTGAGAAATTTACCACAAATAAATCACAGGATGAAACAACTAAATACAGGTTGTCACCTGTAGGTATTTGTTTTACTAGACAGGGAGAATTCTAACACCTTTACTGATGATAGAAGTCAATGTCAGAGTTTTGTGGAAGTATAAATACAGCGCTATATGCAATATGATCAATCACCTGACTCAAAGCACCGTATATGCACATGATGGAAATTAATGATCAGAACACTAAGGAGATGGAGGAGCACAAAGTCCAAGAAAAGTGCCTCATGCCATGCACTCTAATCATATGATGATTGACCAAATTTCCCCAGTTTCTCATCTTTTCCCGCTTACACTTTGGCTAGACAGAGATGGACTATGATACTGCTGCTCCACATGCTTATGAGAATGACATCAGTAGACAAATGCTGCTGCCTCCAGTTTCAGGAGAGGATATAAAAGTCATCCAGTGATTTTTTTTTCTTTTCTAGTCATGCTTAGGCAAAAGTTACAACAGATATGACAGCCAAACCCCAGGTCCTTAATACTATCTAAATAAACAACTTATAATTTCCAATTAGCAACAGTTATGATATTTCAAGAGAGACCTGTCACCTCAGAGACTAGTCAAAAATACCTCTGCATGATAACCAGTTTATGTATGAATCTCAAGGGAGTATGTATATGTATAAATATTTGAAAGCAAGCCCCATACATGTAGCTTAAGGATTAATATATTAAGTGTTTTGGTCAGGATGTTGAGCAAAGAAGATCATGCTCTGCATGCATGGACGATCTTTTAGATTATGCCTCTTTGCTGGCACAGAGGGGAAAGTAAGGAAGCTGGAGGAATGAACAAAGGGACATGCTTAGGTATGCTTTATGTTCATTTCTTATTGTATATCTATTTAAAAATCCATACTAAACACAAAAATATTATGTAACTGCAACTCCAGTAAAAGGCCTCCTAACTCTTCATCCTAAACTGGGAGACATAATATAGTCTTGGCCTTGAACCTGGACGGTTCAACAATGACTGAGATACAACCAAAAGAAAAAATCAAGTAACCAGAGCTCTGAAGTTTTTGGACTCAAACTGGAAGCCATGTACTTCAAGGAAGAAGACGTACACTGTTTCTGCTTCTTTGTTTCCCCTCCTCCCCTTTCTTCTTCCCTCCTTTCTGCACTGTTTGGCACTGATTAATCTATTAATTTGTTTGGTTCATCACAAATATCTGCAGAACTATTTTTCCAGACAAAATATGTTTATTTTCCCAGGTTTCTAGGTGAATATTCAAAGCTCTTTTAGTAAAGAAACTTGTAGGAGCCTTTTTTGTTGCCAAAAAGGCCTGAGAAAAAGACTACCTTCAAGGAGTTCATCTTGGAAAGTGTGTCACAGGTCAAAAAGGATCTCTCTCCATTACCACAATCCTGAGGTTACCTGGTTTGCCCATTGACCACAAACTGCTCAACAAAGCACGCCACTTTGGCTGGCACCAGCATGCTTACCTCAGACTGGCTTAGGAATAATGTCCTAGAAGCATGTCTTGGAAATGGCTGGTTGAAGCAGTCCAAAAGAAAGACAGGGAATGAACTAGGAATTAAACAATGTACTCTGTCTTGGGTGTAGTGCCTGTGCTTCTTCCTCAGCTCTCTTCTTTTCAGCAGATAGAAGTCTCTCAACTAGGACAGAGTAGAGGAGGTATCTGTGCTAACTGAGGATTGCTCCTCAGAAAGCTTTGGTTGTTCCAAGCTATTACCTGTACAGGGACACTTGTACATGACTTTTAACTAAGGCTGTCACACCAGCCTTGCACCACAGTTTACTCCCCTGCAGGCAGTGTGTCCATTCACAGGACATACAATAAAGTCATAGGGAATCTTCTGCAAGTGGTTCCCAGGAGCTGATACCAACACAAAAGTTCCTGAGTCTAGCTGTTAGCAGGGATGACAGCTCTTTGAAGGGCCTTACAATTAGGGATCTCAAGACTGCCAGCCACCCTCCTCAGAGGTGGTTTGGGACCATCCCATTGCATTTGTCTTTTCAGATCCCCTTTTAGATGGATGGTTTGTTTATCCAGAAAATCTCTCTTTAAGAGTCACCTTTCTTTAGGAGTTGCTGTCTCTTCTGCCAAGACAAGGAAGAGACTGAGCTGTCACCTCAAAGCCTGTGTTATTCTTGAGCTCTTTAGGTTTAATGCAGATTTAAAAAATGGTCCAGGACATCCAAAGGACATCTAGCCTGTGACAAAGCGTATTCCTGCACCAAAGCTGCTGGAGATATTAAGTTACATGAATGGTCAGCTGTCAGTTTGTATCCAGTTGTATTTTCTTTTGGACACGGGAACATAGCCATTTAAAAAATAAAACCCAAACCACTCTACCGTGTTGGTCATACTTCTTACAAATGTTATTAACTGCCCTTCATGACAGAAAAATAATTTCCCTCATGCAACAGTCTCTTACAAACATGATATAGAGATGAATTAAAATAATATTTTTATCACACCTTCAGGCATTACATTTCTACAACATTTTGGCACATATGAAGTGTACTGCCATGTCACAGAATACCATATGACTAGCAGTAAAAATAAATTGATGCACGGAGTATGTCTGTTCTGCAAAATTGCTTCAGGTACTGCATAACTTAATACAAAGATCCTAAAATGTATAAACATGTACTCATTAAAACCTACCACATAAAATTCAAACAAATGACAATGAAGTGAGCATTAAAAAAAAGGGCTTATGAGCTAAATAAACCCCAAGTCACTGTTACTTATTTTTAACATACTCTCATTTATCTAACTGGTACTGAATCAATTCCTTTAACACAAGGCAACTGTACACTGATTGGAAAAGCTCTCTTAATAAATAATTCCACTTCTCTCAACTAAAGTGTCACCATATGCCTGCTAATAGAAGAATTTGGCTTCTACAAGTCAGATCAAAATCCATTATAATCAGCAATCTATTTTTCTGAAAAAATTCTGTTAAATTCTAAATAATGTCTTGCTCTCCAGACACCACTGAAAGTAGTAATTAAATGTGCTTTGATTATAAGGGGAGCTTAGACATGAATTCATTTGCAAGCATTACATTCAGGCATCTACAGTCTGGTACTAAATCCCACTCCCAAATGGTTTAAGTGGTGAAAACTTGAGAATACAGGAATTGATTCAAAAGCTTAACTACAACAGGGCATCACACTGGGCCTCTTGCCTTCTATCACGGAAGAGAGCACAGGCCTCCCACAAATTCTGGTACTTTATCTACCAGTCTCATGTGTATGGCTCAAGGTACCTTATGGATCAACCAAGTATGTTTAGACAATTCAATTTCTAGATGTCATGAACTATCATGAAGATGCCTGCTCCTCTCTACTGAGTATAAAGAAAGAATAGCAGGTAGCTCAGGTATCAAAGCTGAGCAGAAGAACCCCACAGAGAATGATATGAGTGTGGTGTGATGGTGACTTAACAGCAGCTGGAGGATGAATTCTTCCCATTTGAAAAATCCTAAAGAGAAGTTCAGGAGATAAGGTTCAGCCCAGTCTTTTTGCATCTCCAGAGACACATAAACTATCTTAAAAATGCATTGAGTATATCATCTTGAAGAGAAAACAAGGGAAGCAACAACATCATTTCATATCTGTGGCTCATCTTGGAGAGAGAAAACTCTTTTTAATACCAAGTTTACAGTTCCCAGCTACATTTCAGTGCTTCCATGTGTCAGTAGTGATTGATTACCAGCTCACAAAAGCTCCTGTACTGATGTTTACCCTTCATGTTTTCCTTGGCCTTACAGTATGACCGGTGCAGGTACTCTCCAGGTATAATCTCATCCCAAAGAACCTGGTCCTGGGCCAGGGCAAGATGGAACCTACTGTTTCCAAAGCTCAAGTCTATCAATAAGGATTATGTATTTCAGAAGGAAATTAATTTTCTGGGGAATTAATGTCCAAACATACTCAAAATAAAAACTGCACAAAAAACAAACAGCAAGATGTGTCATAAGAAATTTCATGTAAAGAACTCATTCTTACTAAGATGGGTTTTGTGGTGTGTTATATCAGAAAGGAAAGGTAAACAAGGATGAGGAAATCATGTATGTTTGTACACACTGAAAGTTGCTCAAAGCTTCTTCACCTCCATGGAAAAACACTGAGAAAACCAAAATAAATGGACTGGAAAATTGTGGGTTCCCAATAAAGATCACAGTTTTATATAAAAAAAAAAAAGATCAAAAATCACTCTTTCACTGAATAATTAACATGTTGTGGTAATCTCCAGGAAAGCTGGTATTAGAGCTTTCTTTTGCATCTTGATACCTTTTCCAGGCTAAGTTTTTTGAATTTCCTTTACCTAAGTGCCAAGAGTTTTCATTTTCTATAGCCAGTCTTCTAGAGAAGAGTTAAAATTCCAGCACTGTTTTTGCTCTAAAAATCAGTCTTCATTCTTTCCTACCATACTGAAAAATCTATTGTTTTTCATTACTCCCATTCAAATCTCAAGGGCCATTCTCCCACCTTGGAACTAATTTTGGACAGAGAATTGCTTTTGATTTTACTTCTCTGCTTCCTAAAATTATTCTGTGCGATCCTCAGAGTCTTATGATCAATGGCTCTTTCCTCTGTAACAACATTATGGATAAGGCAGAGCATTTCTGCAAGCTCTCTCTTTCTCAGATCCTGCCTGTTATTCAATGATATTGGTTGCATTAAATTCTCTGAGTTTTCAAAGCATATGATAACTGCTACACTTCCCATTTCCTCACCTGGAGATCCTTTGTCTGCATTAGATCCAGCACTTTGTCAGAAGGCATCATTTAACATAAAATCTGAATGTACAATAATAGAACCAGGATTCATTTCCTGTAGTTATTAATGTTTTGTTGAGGAACTGAGACAGAAGTGTAATGTAGTCAAGGGAGAGAAGTAAGCATTTCAGAAAGATTGAATTATGTTTCTGTTAAGTGTTTCCCTCTATTGACTAAATAGGAAATGAAATTCATATTTAAGATACTGTAGTTAGATGCCTGACTTTCATGAGAATACCTCAAAAAGAAAAAAAAAGACAGAAGTTATACTTCTAACAAAAAGCAAAATGGTGAAGTTAAAGCCAGGAATATCTTGTGGATGTACCTCTACTTTTTTTGCACATATTACAGTAAAAAAAAAAAAAAAGTACCGCTATCAGGCTGAGGTACCTAGCTTGATTACTGTCAAGCCTTGAATTTCAAGGCAATATCATAAAATCCTTGAAAAAACTCCCTCTAGTAAAAACCAGGAAATTAAATCATGTGTAATTTCCTAGTATATTACTAACATCAATACAAAATTTATACATCTTTATTATTGTGGCTCTACCCCAACAAAATTCTGAAATAGGTAATAGCTTTTTTGTACTGGATTCTAATAAAAAGAAAACTCAGTTTCTAGAAAAGTTTTTAGTTCTTTGTAATAAAAAAAAAAGACAGGCAACCTGATTTTCTTCTCTGTTATCTCTTAAGAGAGTACTGCTTCTTGTTCATAGTTGTTACTTTGCAAAGCCACAACACATCAGCATGAGATGATTTATTCAACATTTATATCTGTTCAGGAATCCACTAAATGTGAATGACTCTAACTACCAGGGAAACAAGTGGTTCCTATAACTCCAGGAATCAGAAGTAAACAATTTGCAAGCAGAAACCACAGAGAAGCATACTTGTGTAGTGGATGAGAACAGCTGTAAGTGATGACAAATTGACATTTAAGGATAAGAAACATAATTTACAGAGAGAAAGTAAGAAAGTGATGAAATAAAAAAACCTGAGGACAAATGTCTTATTCCTACATAATTAGTGTGATGGGCGCCTCCCCTGTTGCCCATCAGCACCTTATTTCTGCACAAACTCCAGCAGTCACTTGAGTAGTTACTGCTCGTATTTGCTTTAATGTCTAGAGTAACTTAACAATCAGGATGCTTAAGACAAAAAACCCCTAAAACTTGTTGACTATACAAGTGGTATAAAAGTTATGTATGAGTACATGCACAAAGAAGACAGAGAAAGTTCATTTTTCCAGCACCATTTAAGTCTTTCTGAAGTTTCCCATGAGCACATATCAAAATGACATCTAATCACTTATTTCAAATGTGCAAACCCACCTTCAGATACTGTCACTGAGACGAGAAGCAGCGTTTGGAAGAAATGCACCTTAGTTTTTCAACAGAAGAGTCGTTTAATTCATTTAATATCAATCCTAATGTTCCACTGGCAGGAATCTTGAAAGCATGGATCATACTCTTTGCAACCATCCCAGAGGCTCTAGGACACGATAGGGATGTGCTAGACTGGGGACAGGATTCCTCTCATCACAGAGTATGATCTCTGCTCTGCTCTGCTTTAATGAAGAGACTGACATTTCCATGAAGAAGCTGACCTGAATAAAGGTCTTGGTGAAAGAAAAGTTGCTCCAAAGAGAATCTTCTCTATCTTTGTTGAATATGGGGAAATCCTGTATGGGATAGCTTGAAGGAGATACCTAACTTTGGGACGACTAAATTTTGTTTAAATACATCATCCCTTCAGAAATTATATTTTTGGCTATATATTTTTTACATTTCAGAAACAGAGAAGAACAGATGACATAGCAACAGTGATGCACCGTCAGTGGCACTGAAGGAGTGGGAAAGGCAGTGGGCCCAGCAGAAGCAAGTGGTGTGTACAACAGGATTGTTCTCTATCAGTTACCCCATTTGACAGTTTTTATCTCCACTCAGATTAATAAATCAAATAACCAAACCGCCTTTCTTGTTTTATTACTTGTTTGTACTGTTTTATGCGTTTACCGGTGCTGAACTGTGAATACATGAAAGCAACGAAAAAGCAGGCATATACAGTGGCAAACATACAAATCAAACAAAAGAGAAAGGCCCCTTTTGTGCTCCAGCTAGCAAATTTCATTTTAATGCAGCCAGACCTGCTGCTGGAAACTCCATCTCATACTGCCTGGACAGATTATGCTGTTGTGCCCTTCAGATGTTACAGCTGGCAACTGCTAAAATGGGTTTGCATTTCCACCAGCAAGCTGATCATATTGACAGATTTAGGTCAAAGCACTGAGGAAGCAATTCACACCTGCTCTGGAGATCTGGAAAGTCTTACACATACTAATGAAAACCTTCACTGTATTCAGACTAAGAGTCTAGTTTTTCCAGTGGTGTTGCAGTTTGCTCACTGTATTAGCAGTCATGTACAGACAAGCTACCTTCTAAAAGCTAGAAGGGTTTTCCTTCCTATATACTTTGTGTTTTAAAATGGGCTAATTGCCTTTGTTGGCTTTTGAGTTTCTTTTGTATAATTTAACTACTGTTTCATGTAAAATCCTTAAAACTAATGAAAATAAACAGTACTAAAGAAACCTCAGAAGACATGGAAGTAATGATAAAAAGCACCAAATTATCTCCACCAATGAATTTCCTCTCTTCCTGTGTTTCTCATAAATTCTAGGCTATTCACATCCCATAGTAATGTATATAGAAAGCATTGCAAATGCTGAACATGTTGCTTAAACCAAAACTCATCTGTTATGTTGTAGCAGACCTGTAAGTCCTGATCATGTTTCTATTACAAACGGAGGATACAGATCCATCAGTGAGTTCCCTTGTCCAAAGTCTCTGTCCAGAACAGGTACAGCAGTTCCAGCATTTTGAGCAGTGCCCACTGTGAGCAGGCAGCAGGCCATCCAAAAGACATCCCGGACACCAATAGGCACTTGAGTAAAGTACTTTCTTCTTCACTTCCAACAAAACTTGAAAGAACTGAGCTGTATGAACACTGTGTTAGGTCTTCTTTAGAGGATCCTTGTTCAGCAAACTAAGCAGCTGTGTTTTGCTCTAGCTGAGTTTCCCAGGTGGCCTTTTCTGTGCAACCCCACTGAGAAAGCTTTCCAACACCACAGCTCAATAGAATAAAAAAGGACATTGCTGCGGCTAGATCATTGCTCCAAAATTAAGCACACAAGCAATCCATTGAAATCAGAGTAGCTCCTTTGATTTTGTGGACTGAATATATTCAGATTAGACCTGAGGCACAAAACTCAAAAACATTTCCACAACAATTTGCCATTGTTTTAGAGATTTTCTAGTGCAAATAAGACCAAATAATACCCTCAGTAAGCCAATGCAAATAACGACCTTTTAATTTTAAGAACGTTTTCCCAGCTGCGTTGTCTTCCTTGATCGACAAGCAACACATCCATCCATACCTGAATTCAGGATTTCACCTGAATATAGATTTCCTCAAACTTAAAACCGGTAGTCAGTACAGAGAAATGCTTGTCAGGAAGGGACAAAAGCAGAAGCAGCATGAACACAGGGATACAATTATATACTGTTCAGGAGAGATGCCATAGAAAGAGAGACAGTGGAAGAGCCCCACTGCATGGAGCAGAAATGTTGACAGAATTCAGGAAGGAGAAACACAGACATGACACAGGCACCTGCAGTCCCTCTTCCTGCACTGTGCTACAACCTCTCTCCAGCCTCGGAAGAGCACTACTCAGGTGCTCCAAATCTAAGTCACTCCCACAGGACAAGAGGAAAGAAAAGCAGGGTTAAGAAGAAAATAGAAATCCGTAAGTCATTTTCTAAGTAAAACTCTTAAAAGCAATGGAAGAGAGTGCACTGAATGCACCAGTATACTGTTTTGCAGTAAAGCAAAAAGGTACAGATGCAAGAGAATTCATAGAAAAACAACTCTAGAGTAAATGAAAAATTCTTTGTGACAGCCCGTAAATGGGAAAGATACGCTTGGAATTTTAAAAAATGAGCTCCTTTTAATATAGTAAAGAAAAACCCTCCAAAATAATGAGTAAACAGGAGGGCAGACAAGCTTTATTAAAGACTAAACAAAAATAAAAAGCAAAGCAAGACCTTTTTTCTTTTTTTAATAAGAGTACTTCTTAAGCTGGAATTAAGGAACCACACACCACAGTGTTTCTGGTTCTTCAATGTGCTTTAGTGGCACTCAGTACTGAGAAGCATTTCTTAGGTGCCTTAAAATCCATGTATATTTTGGCTATTACTGCTCAGGACTAACCGTGTTTCATTAGAGCCACTTGGGCATTATTTGACTATACATAATTGCAGGTCAATATAGTTCGTGCTCAAATGTTTGACAAGATACTCCCTGTCCTAAAGGAAATGTGATTCACTTCACCAAGTATGAAAGATCTGCAGACATACATTGAGGCAAGTTTCACCATTTGCAAAATCATTGAGGTAAGGGGAATACCACAACCCTGCAAATCCAAAGCTTTTATTTTCCCTACACCAGGAATTTACCTGTTCAAAGAGATATGTATTTTACATGTTAGGTGGTAAAGTATCTCATTATCTCAAAATAAGAGCTTTCAAACTTGAGAATGTTTACTCTCCCTCCTGTCCTCTGGGCAAATAAGATGCAGTGCAGTTTACCAGTGCTCAGGGTGGGGGGCGTGTCGTGCACAAAGCTTTAAAAGTTCCTGTTTATTCTGAGTGGACATTTGAAATCCTGGGACACAGATCATAAAACCAGGCCTTTTTTCTTTTATACTTTGCCAGCAGCAGGCTGGTTCACTTTTCTGTGGTAGCATACATACATATATACCAGCTTTCGGATCATCTGAAAGACCACATAAATGTAAGCTATAAGGAAGGTAGTGAAACTTGAGAACCATGTGTAGCTTGTCAGACTGGGAATTATGACAGCCATCTACTTTAAGAGTGAGAGTATAAAGATCTCTTATGAGAAAATCCATTCTAATTAAAGCATCCACAGACAGCTGCTCATATTTTTTAAAAAAAACACAATTACCCTGTGCAGCACTAGCAGTCCTAGTTCTAGTGAAAAAAAATCCCAAACAAAAACAAAACAAACAACAAAGCTGTGCAGTATTACTGAGTCATATGTTAGTGAGACAACTCCTGTTTATCTTAACTTTCTGCAGCTTTAAACATGAAATCTAAGAGGGAGGAAGCAGGAAGACAATTTAGTGGTCAAGAATAGCTGGTGTGAAAGGAAGGGAGGGAGCTTTCCCCTTGGGCTGTGAAAAGATAACTTGCTAAGTCTTGCTGTTTCTTTCAAAATCCACTTAAAATTTGGGATGGTGATTTACTGAATACAAAAGTTCTGATACTTAATATAAGTAATTTATGCCAACTTTTTTTCCCCCAAAAAATAATAATCTTCTTTTGGTTCAAAAGATTTTTCTAGAAAGAAACAGGTTCCATAAAATGAACAAGAATATTGTCAGTGACGTTGTGCATACATTCATATTATTTTGTGGTATATCTTAGAAACATAAACCAGCTTGGGTTGGAAGGGATCTTAAACATCATCTATTTCCAATCCCTTTTCCATGGGCAGAGACACCTTCCATTAGACCAGATTGCTCACAACCCCATCCAACCTTGTTTTTTTCATTTTCTATAATGATTTTTCAATCTAATTTCTATAGCTCACAGTAGCAAAACAAAAACCCCAAAACACACACACACAAAAAATCACACACACAAAAAAAAACCCCTAACAAAACAAACAATTTTTTTTTAAGAAAAAACAAACAAACAAAAACCCCTGATAAGTTTGAGCAAGTTCTTTTCATTCAAGTTAAAAAAAAAGTTTTGTTTCCAGTTCTGGGTTTTAAAATGGTTTTAGAATGTGTCTTTTGATACACTTTTATCTCCTTTGTGGAAGGGGGAAGATATCCCAGTATTTTGGACAGCTTGCAAAAGCCCCCATTTAGGGGTTTTTGCATTCAGCAATTGTAATGAGGAGCAGAACTGACTCAGTTTTGCTGCCTTGTACACTCAGGGGGACGGATTTTCTCCCCACCATCAAACTAGCAACAATATGGTACAAAGTAAAGCTTTGGACACCAACAAACAAGAGGTTCTACAGCTCTTCACAAGTCTGCAAGATTTTGAGGACCTAGCCTGTGTAAGTGCAATCTGGCCACCAAGTGGAATGACGATTTAGAGCCCATTCTCATACTCTCACAAACTCACTCACATATAGAAGCTGCTGCCTGTGGCATCCTTTTTTACACTATGGAAACTACACTGTTGTAGCACTTCCACTCCAAAATTTATTTCCATAGCTTAAAATGAAGCCAGCATGTGATTAAACAAACTGCTATCTGTAAAAGAAAATTTAGGACTTCTGGAGAAATGCTCTACAATTACTTTTAGTCATGAAAAAGCCACACAGTAGTATAGCACACATGCAAGAGATGACTGAACGCTTCTGGAGCATAGGGTTTTGATTTATGTAGAGGCTCCCAGGTAGACACTGTGACTGTTTGATGGTGACCTCTGATGTGAATGCTGCTTTCCCAGAAGTGCCAGAGCACTTGGCACAAACCCCAAAGTCATGAGACTTGCATGAGACACAGACATTACCAACTGTACCTTCGACCTCTTTTGTAAAATGCTAAGAACTGCCACTGTTCTCCCTTGAATGCCTGCTAAAAAGCCTAACTAATCAGTTAATAAAGTACACTGAGGCTTTCTGACAGCACGAGTACTTGGTTCTCTGAGTCAGAAGAAAATGAAAAAAAGACCTATCAATGCAGAGTCACAATCCCATCTTAGAAAATGAAAGTTTATTTTAGAACCACTAAGACACACAGAATGAGATCCTCACAATGGCAGCTTCATTGAAGCCTGCTGAACTTACTGGACGTAGCTCAGTAAAATGCATGGGCCTCAGTTTTAAGAAGTACCATTTTAACAGTGTTTGAGAACTGGAAATCGATGCATGAGTGTTTTGGCTCTTCAAATTCAGAACAGCCCATATAGAGTTTGCATTTAAGTGTTTATTAAATATACATTGCCATCAATGTTAGGCACCTATTTTCATACTTTTCTGAATAGGAGCAATACCAGTGTTAAGAGCTTTCTCAGTCAGTTTCTTCCAGCTGCGGTTACTAAAACAATCACATAGATAGCGTTGTTTCAGAGGCTTCAAAACAGAACTTCATGTCCCCTGTGTGTGGTGAAACAATATCTATTTAATGTTCATTTCACAGAATACAAGCTCTCTAAACTATTTTTGCAACTGTATTTTCAGAGTGTTCATTTCCTTGGTATCTGGAGAGGTTAAAGAGCCTTCTCATCTACAGCAAAAGCAATAACGTTTCTGCCAATACGTGGAATGAAAGCTGAAACAGCACTCAAAATACATCTTGAATAAATGTTCAAAAACATATCCTTAGGGTAGCTTCCCTTGTTACTGGCAAATCAAGTTTGCGTGTGTCTGATAAAATGGTTTGAACTACAGAAGTTTAATGCTGCAAAGAATGCTTGATGATGTTATGACATGCCATATGACAAGCTCAGAGCAACTCACGATTCTCCTAATGCACCAGTTTTTGCTACTAAAAAAATCTATCAGATGTATTGAGCTGGACACTCACTTTCTTTGTCTTTCTAGCTACCGGCATTTTACAGTTAATTTCTGAAGTTTTGCCTCCTACCTTTTTTGGTAAGCCTGAGGATTTGTATTAACTTGTTTTTGTTACAGCACATGACATAAAATTCCCTGAACTATTTTTCCTAAATGATCAAAATGATAGCCAATGACTTTTACATTACTCAAGTGAGAAACAAGGCACAGATTTTTGCCAGTGAGGAGGACAATTAGCAAAAGAAAACCTTATGAGGGAAAAATTCTTCTCTCTCCTCAGCACATCAAATCATTACTAGGTAACTTCCCAGAGATTCAGCTAAACACAGAGGTCAGTGGTGAGATAAGTGGGTAAACTTGTAGAAAACAGGAAAGATTTTAATCAACATAGACTCAAATCAACATAAAAGCAAAGCAAAGCATACTAAGCCAAGCCAAATGAAAAAATAAAAAAGCTAGAGCAGTACTGCATTAAATAAGCTTAAACCCTTTATTGAATTCTAACAATTGAATTGGAGGACTTTACTGGGTACAGATGCTCTTCCACAACCACCTCTTTAATTGCCACCACAGCAATGTTTTGTGTTCACCCTAATATGTAAAGTCCCACCCAGGAGTGAGGAGACCAAGCCAGTTATGAAAGACACCCCAGACACTGGAGGCTCTAGGATGGTGGTAAATATGGATCCAGTTTCTATTTGTTTAATTCAAATAGGAGCCCCTAGAAACTGAAGAATTATATTGCACAATAATGCACTCATAACATTAATTCCATTTTCTTCTACTTGTGAAACTTCTACTTTTCAGAAAGACAAAGTTTCCCAATGTCCTATCAGTGCTTGTGGTGGTGTCCAAACCACGGAGAAAAAGGAAAGTTTTCAGTTCTCTTTTGGTTTTAGCCATTGAAGCATTTCAACGGGTATTTTGGCTGACACAGAGCTCTGGTCAAAAGAGAGAACTGGGATGATGCTAGATGACAAAAAACAGTTCTCAGCAACAGCTTGATTGCATTAGGCTTGATTTGGTGGTGACTCCAATGCACCATTTCAGGTTGTAAAATGTTCCTTGATTTCTTCCAGGACACACGAACTGCAGACATTTTTTTTTTCTGGAAACTTTTCAAAACCAGTGCACACTGAAAGCCTCTGAAAACTGAACACAACCTTTTTAAAGAGGTATTCCATAAAAGTATTTGCAAAATATTTGTGGATGGATGCATTTGCCCTTGGCTATTATGTTCCAATTTGCATCTGCAGAGCAATAAAAAGAAGTGTGTTTCTTTTGTCTTATAGCTTTAAGTATACCAATTAAAGACTGAGGAAATTAATATTAGGATTTCAAGAATGCTAATTTTCCCCTCTGTGACCTTCCCTCTTCTGGTCACAATTATAACTCTTGTAAGCCATATCCAGGAATAAAACTCAAACAGGCAGAAACCACAGGTTCTGTTTGCTGATGCTAGTTATTACCATCAGCATAAAGGTTTGCAATGCTGAACACGTAACAGCTGCAGCCTCTTCCAGAAAAAGCAGTGAAAAAGACTGTATTACAACAGATGCATTTCAGATTCTCTTGCTGCATACAATCCTTTCTGTGATAATATACACAGCCTGCATCTACATCTTGTACCTACATTTGTCATGACTGCTTTACAGTAATCTCTTTGGGGATTGTTCCAAGCCTTTTTTTTTTTTTTTTTTTTTTNTTTTTTTTTTTTTTTTTTTAAGAAATAGAGCAAATAAAAGGAACTGTAGGCACTTAAACTGCATGGTAATTCCTGTATTTAAGACCTGTTTAATCTACAGAAATAGTCCCAGGAGAAAAGCAACAAACCAAACTCACGCAACATGGCATTTCTTTTCCCTTAACTACTAGCATTCAAAGCTATGCAAAGTTATTCTCTCTCTCTGCCGTGAAGTTTCCAGTAGTCTTTTCTGTCCAGTTTAACAGGAGAGATTGAGGGAACTTCGTGGCAGTGGCAGTCCTTTGGCACCTACAAAATAGGTCTACCACTTCTCCAGGAAGAATTACAACCACTGATGGTTGCAGACAGGGTTGTTGTCTTAGAGGCTCTTTTAAGGCTGGTAGTTCTGTCCAGGTCTCACAAAGCACACCTTTACTGCTAAATATGAGAGACAGGATTTGGATTAAGCAGCAGAAAGACAAATAATGGACAATATTAAATATTAGTTCACACCCTGGTTCTTTCAGGTTGCTTCAGATAACTCTCTCCAAGATAAATTTAGTTCCAGAAGAAGCCTCAGCTGCGCAGCCATGAGCCAGCCTGTGCCATTTGGCTTTGAGGCCAGGGGTTGGCTCACGGCCCCTTTTTAATTAGCAGCATAAACATCTCTTCAAAGAACATATGTGGGTGTCAACCCTCATTAGAGGATTTGTGGTTGTGAATCCCAAGTGAGCAGAGTCATCTCTGTTGAAGACTTAATATAAGCACCTGCAGTCTAGAAAAAAGGAAGGATTTAATTAGCATTTTTTATTAGTTAGCCCTAATGGAAGCACTCCTCTGAGGTGTTTCTCTTCGCCTCAGCAATCAGGATGCTTCCTTACTTTACTTAGTATTTTGGACTGTCAACTAAGACAGGAATGCCAAAGGTAGACATCACATTTTGTACCACGTAGGCACCCACCTCAACAACCAGATCCACCCCTAGACTCCTCCATGAAGAATTTTTCTTTTACAGGTTTTCACCAGACTTAATCTGTGCTCATTCAGCCTCTGCTGATGCAAATTTAAATGAAGAACAGAAGCTTCCTGGTTGGAACTGCTTAGAAGTGGTTAAGAGGCCAGGCAAGACAGAACCTCACACACTAAGAAAAAATAAAATTGCCACAAGATTTTATAACATCGAGTAACAGAACCATGTTCTTTTTCCTCTGCTGTTTTTCAAGTTATCATAGATCCTATCACTCCTGCTCTTCCTTTCCCCTTTAAGGGGTCAACATCAGCTCAGGAATAACCACAGTCGTGTGGTCACTGGCTCAGAGTCCTTGATCTCAGAACTAATACTTCAAGACCAGTTCCTGTGGCAAATCCAAAAAAGAGGATGCCAAAGAAAGTTGCCAAAGACCTTTCCCTTTCAAGTACAATCAATCTAAACCATATCTGATTTGCTCTATAAAAGTACACATGGTTTGTTTTGTTTAGTATTATATTACGTTTTTTCCTTGCTTTCCAGACCTTTAAACTTTTCAAGGCAGAAACCTGTTCTTGACTTGATCCCAGTTTTACCTCCTGACCAATGCCATGTGCACAGCAGCTGAACAGGTCCAATTCTGCACTAACACTGACTGCCCTGAACATCAGAAAACGGAATGGTATTTTTGTTTAGATATTGTAACACACAAAATACCAGAGTGTTTGGATTGTGATGGAAAGGCCAGTGCATGTATAACTAATATTTACTATCACAACATCACATGTTCCAGGACAGATACTCTGATTCACTATTATATTTGTGAGCCACCTCAATATAATGCAATATAATAACAAATACAGATGAACCACAATTGTCTCAGTTTTCTACCATTCTCTCCCCTTCTTCTCCTCAGTCTTCACAGCTGGATTAGCAGCTGGAACCTGTAAGAGTGGCCACCAGAAAACACTAGCATTTCCTCCATTTTCTGCTACCTGAATTCAGGTCATACCTGCATCATCCTGCCTCTCCAACATCCCAGGAAGATCTTCTGTCCTTCAGGATGAGTATGTGTGAGATTAAGGATAAGTAGCATTTATCAGTGCTTTTGATGTCTCTGGTGACTTTTTAAGCCAGCTCTCCATTTACAGCTCAAAAGAAACAGCACAGGGACAAATTAAGTGGCTCCCCATTGCGGCTTTTTGACTGCTGTTGCACATGACAGATCAGTACCTCCTATGGAAGGCAGGTCTCCCAGTCTTCAAACAAGTGCTGCTTCCCTCCATTATCTTTATTTCTGATTCTCTTTCTCCCCTTTCCTTTTACTTGTATTTGTCCTATTTTTTGCATGACATGAAAATAAGAAACTTCATCAGCAGAAAGAACAAAAACCAAAACTTAACAAGCTGTGCATAATTATTTCCTTATGAATTCCTAAACTTGCTACCCAGACTTAGCTCATTGACTAAATGCATTGATAACACAAAATAATCCCATTTACACAGCAGATATCTGTACAAGAATTTACTTTCAAATTTGAATGATGAACTTCTGTTATTCTGCTGCTTTTCTTCATTGCCACCTGTGTTTAGTAGAATCAAAAATTATTTGCTTCACTGTAGTTCCCATAAAACCTTAACAATAACTCTAGGAGTACATGGTAAGTTTGCTAAAACAAGAACTGTATAAGGAGAAACCCAATTATGAAAGAACAAAAAAAGATCAGCATTAAAGAAAATGTATAGGAAAGACAGTCCAGGTTTTCTGATTTTCAGTTTACTGTCCTGACTGTTCCTGCTCCTGTTTGGAATTGGTTCTGCAATTCACTTGCAGCTGGAAGAGCTTTACTCACGTGACAAGGTGCAATGCCCTCAGTTAGACTGCCAGCTGCTTTGGATAAGGCTTTTTGGCTTTATTCCATGAAGTCCAAGCTGCCTGCAGCCCACAGACACTACCAGAGCACAAACACTTAATTCCATTACTCAAGTGTGAGCATGTCAGGCAGGTTTTCTGGTACTACTGCGGTTTCAAGAAAATGCATTCATTTCTACTGCTTTGTGATTCTATCCGCAGGCTAACACATGCCATGAGACAGTTTTTCCCGTATCTTTTTTTTCTACCCAGAGGAAAGGGGAAAAAAGGCCCAAACTATTTCACAACAAACGTAACCGCTGTGTGGAATTAAGAAAAGGTTTCAAAACAGAGAGCAAAGCCGCCGTTTACTGCTTCACAAAGGATTAAAGGAATATACAGGAGATGTACTTCGTAAGTTCTCTTCAAGGAGATGGACTGCTTTTATGTAAACTGTCTTTCATCTTATCATATATTGTTCACACTGAGGATATAAAGTAGACAGGATATTGAGTGAGGCTATGAAATGATGCAGAAGGAAACAAGGCTCTTTTCAGCAGTTTATGTTCCAAAACGCTGCTGAAACACTCCAAGATTTCCACATCTCCCAGTCTTTCTTGGAAATATACTTGTGCTTATGTAAATCCCACATGCACCTGTGATTCTTATTTTGAAGCAGAATGTGAATTTCTTGAGCAAACTGTTGGTTTAATGTATATGGAGACAGTATGTCTACTCTTGGGAATGATGCTAAGGCTTTCCATGATGGAGTCCTCCATTATGTAAATGTCCCTTAAGGGTAGTTTTTGTTCTGCTACATTATAAAGTTATCTTGGATTTTTATGAATACTTGATACTTTTCAATCAATATTGGCATTTACACTCAGTTCCGTATAAAGAGATTGTGTGCCAGGGAAAATGATCATCCCAATTGTCTGGAATAGCTTGCCAAATAAATAGCACATTTCTTCCTGTTTCCTTTGGAAAAAAGATCATTGACAATGCAAAACAATCTAAACCACTATTTTTAACAGAATGTTCTGTGCAGTGAGTTTGGAATTCCACAGAAGTACAAAATATCCATGCCCAGACACTGAATTTTATTCCAAGCCATTTTCACTAATACCACTTTATAAACTGCTTTCTGAGTAAACTTTGAGACCTCTGAAAATACATTAAACTTCATTTTAAACAGGACCTTAGAACGACAATATCAGGAAGGTAATTTCTTCCCAGTGTCTGATTTCAGAAGTGTCGAAAGTCTTACCATTTGAACAAGATGCAGTTGGGGCTGCAAGTACTCAATGCTTCAGGAAAGCATGGCCATCGTTGTCAGACTGTGCATAATTACATTTGGCTCCTCATCAAAGAGAATCACTCAGCTCACACACAAACCACAGGGCTGGATAACAAAGCCACAGATTTGTTATCAGCTACCAGGCTGATAGTACTGAACGTGGTAAGGCAGATGCACGGTCTCTCTCCACCCAACCCAGCCAACCACAGATCTCCTCCTGCATGGGAAGAGCCAAATAAGACGTCTTCAGAAGCAAGATAAGCTCCAATAACACTCACACAGCTTCTGGATCAGACAGCACTTATCAATGAGATGAGAGCATAATTAAAAGAGTTGAGCCCAGCTGCACCAACCCAAGTAGCTGCATCTGTAAATTAAATGGGACCCATTTTATATCATCAATGCTGTTTCTCATTGATTGAAAAGATCAGGTGCTAAAAGTGTTCCTTTTCATAAGGCAGAAGTAGGTTGTTTAATGTGAATTCAGATCCAGTGAAGAGTAAGCCATTGATACAGCTACACATTTTTGTCTGATTTTTTTTCCTTCTTTCATTTATAGAAAATTCCTTTCCATGATGTATATGAATATGTATACCTACTCAGAGCTCTATAATTAACTGCAGTCACTGCCTAGATAAACATGGATTAAATCAAAACACATTTCTATGATTTTCTCTGGCTTAAAAAAATACCAGTTCTTCTAAATAACTTTTTTCTTTTGAATTCCTGAACTTTCATTTCAATCATTTACATTTTAAAGGAACTTAATGGGATATTAGCAATGTTACATAAAGAAACTGTATTATACCCTGATGCTAGTAGTGGAATATCTCAGTTTTAGAAACAATGTGAGTCTCCTAAAGAGGTCAGCATTCATTAAACATACTGCTAAACATACTGCTAAAATTGAATTCAACACATTTGTACTGGCTCAATGAAATTCGTAAGAAAGGAAAAAGCATGTATCAAGGGTTCCAAAACCGAAGTTGGTATAACCTCCTGCAGGAAGGGCTGAAAAGCAAAAGAAACATTATCAGTACATTTCTGTTTTCTATTACTGCAAAAAAAAAAGGTTCCAAAACTTTCAGGTTAGGTGTATTGTAGTTGACAACCTCATCATGTTATCTGCTGCTTTTATTACTGAAAATTTCAGTCTTGGATACAAATAATATACCTTGTTTAGTAACATCTGCGTGCAGACTGCAAAGTATTAAGGGTTGGCTGGACTGCTAGAAGCTCAGTTTGGGAATTTGGCCACAGGCTCATTCTTTCTATATGTCTGGCCACAAAGACAAAGGAATATTTTATTTTTCTAGGGGAACAACAGAAATGTCAAGGACAAGAAGTGAACAGAAACAAAGAAGAAATATTATTTCAATCTTTGTTAACACAGAAGAAACATTATTTTAATTCTTCTAACTAAAAAAATAATAGTCAAAATAGAAAAATATAGCAATCAATGCATGAGCAATAAAGCATGATCTTTCCACAGAGCAGAAAGATCATGTCTGAAAAGGCAAAACCTTATCTTTTAGCTATGTTCACAGAACAAAAATAACATGTTTGAGTATCACTGTCTAGTTGGACTCTGCCCCAGAAATGAGATTCTTTTAAGCACTCAATCTTAGCAGGAAAGGAATGTCTCCTCTCTGGTACCTTCACAGAAGGCAGTGGGGCAGCCAAGGCTGCATCTGGGTGCCAAGTGTGCAGTGGACACCTGTGCTCCTCGGAAAGAACAAGGCTACTGCAGAGCAATGGATCTGCCCTGCTGATCCACACTGCATGGCCAAGCCTACTCCATGCTTAGGAGCCACAAGGCTTTTTTTCTGCCCAGCAACAAGAACAACTTGCACAGCTCAGTCTCTTTCAGCTGTTCAATCCCTCTTCAAAGAGGGCTCAACTAAGAAGAGAAGCAGCTTAACACCTAACAGAAGTATGTCTTCATTTTGTGAATTTGTCATCTTTTTTTTCCAAGTACAAGTCACTTAATAGCCTGTGAACACTATCTATTGACTATCTAACTGTAGCTCCATACAATTTTGACATCTGCATCTGGGATCTTTTGCATCTGCATCTTTTGACCGTGTTAGATACCAAACTTTTCTCTACTTCTAAAAAGTCAACATAGATGCACCTTCAAAGTATTTCTCTGCAAGAAGTTAAAAGTTCAACCACTATTCAAATTTCTTACCATGGTTCAGACAGCCAAACCTACATATCTGTCCATTGTTCACATGAACCAGTGAAAAACAAGACTACCAGCTGCTTTTTATAGGTATAAACGCCTAGGTATCTATATAGGTATCTATGCCTGCTTTTATTCCATAAGCTGCTCAAGGTAACACATGAATTAAGAAACGTGTTTACTTCTTAAAAGAATTAAGCAAGAATCATGCAATCATACAATCATTAAGGTTGGAAAAGTCCTCCAAGATGACTGAATCCAACCTTTGGCAAAGTGACAGAAATCCAAACATGTCCTGGGCTGCATCCAAAGCAGCGTGGGCAGCAGGGCCAGGGAGGGGATTCTGCCCCTCTGCTCTGCCCGGCTGAGACCCCATCTGCAGGGCTGCATCCAGTCCTGGGGTCCCTGCACAGGAAGGACACAGAACTAGGTGAAGTGAGTCCACAGGAGGACCACCAGCATGATTAGAGGGATAGAGCACCTCTCCCATGAGGAAAGGCTGAGAAAATGAGGGTTGTTCACATTACAGAAGAGAATGCTCCAGGGTAACCTAATTGTGGGCTTCCAGTACCTGCAAGAAAGCTGGAGACTGTTTACTAGAGCATACAGGAATAGGACAAGGGGGGATGGCTTCAAACTGAAAGAGGGTAGGTTTAGATTAGATGTTAGGAAGAAATTCTTTACTCTGAGGGTGGTGAGGAATGGCAACACTTGCCCAGGGAAGTTGTGGATGCCCCATCCCTGCAAATGTTTAAGGCCAGGTTGGACAGGGCTCGGAGATACCTGGCCTAGTGGAAGGTGTCCCTGCCTGTGGTGGGGGTGTTGGAACTAGATTATCTTTAAGCTCCCTTCCAACCAAAACCATTCCATGATTATGCCAAAATCAACATTTGGGGGGTACCAAAGGATTCTTGTTTGTTTGTTCATGGGTAAAGGACGCATAATGCTTAAGTCACCTAAATAATTGTGGCTTATATAAAATGGCTTATTTAAAAGAGGAATGAGGTTTCAAGAATAAGCTTATCTAATCACTCCCTTCCTTCCATGAGATACTTTAAATAAAGTATTGTTGAACTACATATGTAGAAACGTCCTCCCTCGGGCCTCTAGGCCAAAGATAATCCCTTGAATTCCCCTTGCACCAACCAGGCAGCCTGGTCACATCCAAGTGCAGAGGTATGACCCCTACTCACAGACATTAATTCAGATTAAGTGCATCTTACCTTGGCAGGTAAGAACTGAAAGTCCCATTCATGGAGACAGAAGATACGCTGAGGACCTGCTCCTCAGGCTGGAGAGTGAGGAGCAGAATAGCAGGGTGGGAATCTGCAGGTGGATGACCAAGAACTGCACCAGCCACATAAGCCACAGGAGCCACAAGAGCATGCATAATCATTGAGAGAGATTACAAGAAACATTTGAATCTGGGGAGTGCAAGAGGTAGAAATAATGATGAGGGAGAAAGATGGCTGAGCAGATGGGCTGGCCATATAGAAAAAAGAAAATTAAATCAGACTATGCAGAACATACCCTTTTCACCTCAACAGCGACCAGGAAAGTCACCCGGGCTTAGTCACTTTTTTAACCAGAATTTCTGAATTAGTCAGTCATGCCTGAAGATTCAACACCACAAATCTGCTTTCAAGAGTGATTGTGCTACTACCCCAAATGTTTTTAATTGTGACACCTCACCCATCATTCACAGTGAATATTTAAATATTGTCTTCTGTATGAGAATGCTCATTTTTTAGTATGTGTATTAGTATACAGGCATTTTAATGGTGGGCCTGAAATCCTACTGGGCTTCATGCCTTAAAAACCCAAAGGAAAAACACAGCAGTCTATGTCTCCAACAATCTGCAGTTTGGGTATAGCAATAATCACCAGTCAAATTTAAAATTATGGGCTTTAAAGAAGAAGATGACAATACTGGTAATTTAACTGTTGTCCTGCTTTGAGTGGCATACCATGGCAAAGAAAAAAATCTTTTAAGAAGGATCTGATGGTGAATTAAAAAAGGAGATTCCCAGCAATCCCCTACACTGAGGGACACCACAGAAGGAGCTAGCAGGTGCTCTGCTTGCAGCACACACAATGCAGGCTGGCACCATGGACGTCGATACGGAAACTCACTTCAACACTCAACGAGCAACTAACAGTGGGAGTCCATGGCTTTGTAGAAGAGTACACAGATCACAACAATTCTTTTCAACAGAGAGGGAAAAATCAGCAATACACATGAAATGGTCAAAGCAGTGACACTGTCAAAGCAGAAAGAGAGAAAAATTATCTTAACAGTTTTACTTTGGATAGATTTCACATACTGAAGCCATCACAAAGACAAAGATTACTTCAGGTGAGGAGGTAATGGATGAATTTCATATGTAGGGGCGAAGAAAAGAAATGTGTATCTTCAATGCAGGACTTAAGACTTAACCAGAATATTAACCTGTGGAAAAATCAAAGACAATACCCCAGATGATGGGGATCAAAGACCGGAAACATAGAGGTTTTATCCCCAGGGAGTAGAGAGGGGAAAAGACCTTTGAGAAAAAGGTCATGACTCACCCACTAGCTCAAGAGGTGAGCCCAAGATTACGGTTTGGACTAAAGAAGATACGTTTGGACTGAAAGAGATTTTTGAGATACAGCAACAAGGAGGGAGGAGTAGGATTTGCATTCATGGACCAAAAGAGAAAAACCAAAGAGAAAGAACAGAGTTCTCAAAAGCTCCTTTACACTTAGAAATTATTTTTTCCTTGCAAAAACTAAGTTTGAATCTATTTTTAAAGATAACTGTGTTTTCCATTGTCCTGGAGGAGGTTCTGCCTCTCACAAGACTGAGCCTGAGAGAAGTGACTTTGTGCTGCATATTCCACCCAGTTTGCTCCCACTGAGACTTGTGGTGAAATCTGTGACACTGGGCAGCAGTCCCCTGTTTCACTGATGCAAATTTGAGGGAGGACAGCCAGTTCCACCAGCTAGAGGCAAACAACAGCAGTACTACAGCCCATGGTTGAAAGGAGTGTGATTCCCTTGATTCTCAGATCCAGCTACTCACACCTTGGGGTTTCCTCATAAAGCTTGATGGCATCCAGTGTGACAGATACTTGACAAGAACACTTAGAACAGAAAAGCTGTGAGGTTATCAATACCTGACATGATGTATTACAAGGGAACAGGGTAATTAAGAAGGGAAAAACAACTGGATCTTCTCAAAGAGCTCATAATATTCAGAGCCTGGAAAACAGATGAGCTTTAGCTAGTAAAAAGAAAATCTCTTCTAAGTATATACTGCCCTCCTGTGTACAACTCGATATTAAATCCAACAGCTGCAACCTACTTCAAAAATTGAAAATAATGTGGTGCTGTGGTGTCCCAGATAATGCAGGAACAGTGGTAAAATCCTGGCACTAGGGAACAAATTGAAGAGACAGTTCAGACCAGGGCTGTCATCAATGAGAAACTAATCACTGCCATGGGCCTTCATCCATCCAGATCATGCTGGATCCCTAGCACCAGAAGCTCATGAGAACTGCAGAACTCCTTCTCTCTCACAGGCAAAAGGCAAAGCAGTCCCAAGCTGCCTCTGAACCCCACCACAACCACAGAGTGTCCACAAATGACTGACTGCTTTAACTGAAAGTAACTTATTCCAATTAAAGCTTCTAACAAACAATGTGAGTTGGGCACACTCCTGCCTAAATACTTACCTGTGCAGAGATAATTATTCTTGATACCTTCTTCAATAGTTCTGTTTCTCTGGAAAAGAAAAAAAAAGATTTTAACTGTATTAAAAGAACTTCAGTGTGAAACATTAACTGTTTATTTCTGTTAAACAACGCTATGCTGTGCAGAGATCCTACTGCACTAGTAGTACACATCACTTCTCAATGTAATGAAAGTTTTACTCACCACTAAATACTTCCACTCTGCTTTTTATTTTAGCCTGCCCTTTTCAGAAAAGTAGGTCCTCAAGCAACTGCAGAGCAACACTGAGAGGAGATTTACAGTCACAGTAAAAGGTACCACTCTCTGTTTCCCACCGCAAGTGGTATTTGCACTTGCATGCTCTAAACATTAAATTGCAGAAGTCTCTTAAGATCATAGTAAGATTGATTTGAAAAACATTTGTCTTCTAGGCATACCATAGCTTCCCAACACAATTAAAAAAAAAAATTCCAAGCAACTCAGTTACTATTTGCAAAAATCCAGCATAATCTTTATAGAAGCGAAGTAAAAACTCCAGGAGCTACGTAGATGTGAGTAGCTAAATTCTCACAATGTTTACATTGCACACTGAAGAAGAGCATTATTGCTGAAATAGATTCTTTATTTCCTGAAACATTCCAAAACAGCAATATACACAGTTGTAATCAAATATTAAGTCATACGCCATTATAAGAAAGCATTGATTAGTGCAACTGGATTTTGTAAAAGATCTATCAAAAAGATTTATTCGCATTAAAACTCATTTTCCATAAGCAATTGTTAATAAAACATTACAATTTTATTCTTTGTAATAAAGTACTGAAAATCAACAGTAGTTTTAGAGATCACTGTACCTTCATAAGTGCAATATGATTTATGCCGCCATTTTAAATACAAAACACTATGACAATAAATTAACAATTCAACAAATGGTGACAGACCAACAAAACCATGCTGACCCAGCTGGATGGTAATTTCCAGTGAATGCTACCTTTTTTCTTTTTTTTTTGTGCTTCTGCAACATAAATATACTGCTTTGTATTGCCAATGGTAAGATTTGTAAGATATGTTCCTAGAGCTAAAAAAGTACATTACCCCAAAAATATTATTTATGGCACAGAAAAAGTTAAATTATCTCTCTGTAGTTCAAGGTTCAGGCAAATTTAAATGAACTTAAGTATACAAAATAAAATGTACTTAAAACACTAGAAAAAAATTCAAGCACATACATATGTACCCCAAAATTCAAAATAAAATGCGTGATGTCTTTACACTGAATAAATTATCTCAAAACTTCAGTACAGCAAAGCTGCCCAAAAGGAAAATCTCCTAGTTCTTTCCAAGGAAATATTCTTGTATTTTGCACATATATAATTTTTCTTCAGTTCCAAATGCCAACATTGCCATTGTTAGTCTGATAACAAGGCAGCTGTTCAGGTAACCGATTAAGTGCAATATTTAGTGTTTGATTAAGATGTTCATTTTTAAAAAATGACATGGCATTGTAGATGGTTACAGATTAAGATCCTGGGGAAAATAACACTCTATGACCCTCCTTTTCCAAACCATTGTTACCCAGCCAGCTGGGCAATGAAATCCACATTATGTGTTTTCCACTGTTGAGGGGCATCCTTCATCAATAGCAGCCGTCTCTCCAGTTCCCATCCCGTATCGTGCTCAGTGACGACAGTGGCTTTGGAGGCTGAAGAAAACTGTATTAACCAAATGACAGGGAAAAAAAAAAAAAAAGGAAAATGAGGTCATATTTCCTGTGAAAGATCAAGGTAAAAGACATCATTTACTTCTGCAGTAACAATGGCTTTGGAGCTTGCTTAGAGACATTCCTCTGGTATATTTGTGGCTACGTATTGATGCATATATAAAGATCTATGGTGAAATTAAGGCCACTTCCAATGAGAAGAGCATGAAAGATTTGTAAAAAGGAACTGAGTGAATAATGGTAATCATGAATGAGATGCCTCTAAATGGCAAGATTTGGTTTTTCAGGGCTGAAGACAGTAAAAACATATTTTTGTCACTATGGGCACCAGAGATCTAATGGAAAACACTTTCCAAAAGGCTATTGTGCTTAGCATGCTCATGAAAAACCAGCAGTTTATAAAAATACTGTGCAAGCTGCAAAGAATTTCATAGGCTGAAGAACAGCACCGAGTTCTGCTCCAGACCCTCTTTTATCTGTCACAAGACATGTGACAATGTGCTTCCAGAGCCACCAGTTCCAGCACTGTAAGTCCTGACAGGAACTCACCATCCCCTGGGTCCCCACCCTCACACCTGGGCTGCATCTCTCACTCCTCAACAAAGCCTTCTAAAACACTTCCTGACCATCTTCCAAACCCTCCAGGTACTAATGAGGCAACTATTTCAAGTAAAACTAAAAAGTAAAAACAACTATCTGACTTGATCTGCCCACTCACTGGTAACACAGCAGACTCTGTATCTAATTTGCCACAACCATAAATTTTTCGCACCCCAATTTGCTGAAAAAAATGTGTTTCAATTTTGTGAAAACCTTCATATAAAACTATTTCATATAAAAGCAGACCTCAAGCCTTGTTTTTGCCCTACTCTGCTTTTGTTATTAGTTACTGATGCCTCCTCTCCCTTCCAAATGCTTGTTCCTGTAAAAAGGCAGAGGTATCTCGTAAAGCAGGCAGTCGGTACGTCAGTCAGCCATCAGAGCAGCTTCAACTCTCTGCTACAACTGTTTTTTTAGTAGCAAAGAACACTGCACTTAAGTAAAAACTGTGGGTAAAGTTAGATTCAGCCAAGTGGCTTTTGTGCTTCTCCACTTCAGTGCAGCATCATTCATCTTTGATACAAATCTAGTTACTTGAGACTAAGAACATACTCTGCCTCTGCTGTTTTCAGCAACTGCTTTCATTTCTAGAGAATAAAGTATGTTTAAAAATCTTCAAAAAAACCCCCAAAAAAACAAATCAGAGAGGGGAAAAAAAAAGAGTAATTAGCTAACTTGAAAATAATTGTAAGAATACTGTTATGTATCCAGAGGTGAATCTCTGCTACAGGCCACTGACAGAAAAATATGCCAGCAATAAAAACCATTTCAAACAAGCACAAGCTGTCAGTATGACATCACACTGTTTCAGATAACAGGGTTTTGGAAGGGCTGTTGTGCATTTCTACTCTTCCATCACCAGCTGGATTGCAGCAGCTGGCTCCAGTACAAGGTTGCAGGAACAAACAAGCCCTGGCTCCACAGGTATGCCTACATTCCTGCCACATTTGTGCCTGGTATCTGGCATGATGCAGACCCTGAGCTGCTGGCTGACTTTCTGGCTTTAGCTGGAACCTGTCTCATCATTGTGGCCTTGTCTGGAAACTGTTTGCTGACTCTGATCACCATCAACGCTGCTCTAGGCTGGGCACTGCAGGCAGGCAGCCCAGCTGTACCTGCTCACCCTGCCCCGAGGGCAGCTGTCCCCACTGCCCTTCACACTGCATAAGGTTAAAACACAGAGAGCTGGAAGGTGGGGTCTGCAAGGAGCCCCGGAGACTGGAGTTGGAAAGGGCTGAGGGTTGTGTGGATCNAAAAAAAAAAAAAAAAGGTGCTGCCTGTCATGTAAGGGTAAGAAGAGATGGATTACACCATCAGAATTTCTTTACCCCGCTTAAATCTCTGATGCTAAGGGGAAAACCAGTTACTATTTAGCCAAGTTTTTGATCTCAGCCATTATAATTTTTATATTACAAATTATTAAAAGCACTTCCTTATCCAGTGTTTTATTCTGTGCAGTAAATACTGAAGTTCCCTAATGCAACTCCAACATAATGTGTCTAAGAACCCATTTTAAGTATCTAAAATACCAGTAGCTTGGCTACTTAACAGTCTGGCCAAAGGTAATAAGACAGATTTGCTCTGAGTGTGCACTTCTCCCTGAACATCTGATTTATTAAAAAAAAATCCAAAAGACCTGTTCTGTTTTTAATCAAGTCATGACTATAAACACTATTTAAGTTTGAAAGAAGTTAGACTCTTAAACTGATAATCAGAAATACCATTCATTAGAAAATACCACTGAAAAAACTGACAACTGAATTCCTTCCAAGAAAAGTGTGTATGAACTGAAACCACTTGAATTTTTCCAAATGAATCAATAAAATTGAACAAGGGTGTTAAAGAACTGTCGGCTGAGCTCCAGCCCACCTGTGCTTTTCGAGTCTTATGAACTCTGCATCCCCACAGTGCAAAGACCATCCATCTTCAGCGATCTTTGATTTGGCTCTACGGCAACACAGGATGCTGCTAAGGCACATTTGAAAGAAAGGAGACAGGAGCACAGACGTCCTGGACTATAAATAGCTTGGTTACTGATTTGAATCATCTTCTAATAAAAACAGTGTTGAGAGTACAGTGTCTCACTCTCCCACTGAAACCTCTTAATTCTGTTTTTTTTTAATAGTCTGTTGTATGAGAAGTTACAAAATAGCAAGGAACTGGTCTTCATGACCTAGAAAGGCTTCCCCACATGTTACTATGAAAGATTTAAGAGCTCTGCAGAAGAACATGAAGTAGGGAAAGGAAAAAGCAAAAAAGAAAAGAAACCCCTCAACTATAAAGAAGTCTAACTGAAAGAGTTTCCAGCTGAGAGCAAAGAAGGTTATAATAGAAATCTCATGGTACAGTCTTCATCAAAGAAGGAACCTGATGGCTCTTTATCAAAGTTTCACCACAGTTGGTCAAAATCTGTTGTCAGTCACATCAGTGCAATCCCCAAGTAACTCAACCAAAGAGAGAATGTGAACAATTGAACTTATTCTGGATGTAGCCAGTAGGTAGGGAAAAGTACAAAAATGATGAGAGCTAAAGAGTGACAGTTCATCCAACAGAAAATGAGATGGTCACACAGCAGGCCCTCACAAGAGGAGGGATGTGTGCAATGGGAAGAAATAGTTGGAGGAGTAAACACAAGTTGAGAGAATTTTTTCCTTGAGAAGACTTAATTCCTATTAACTACAGAATGTGCAGCTAAAAGTTTAACTCCCAGCTGTGATAAGGTGATTACAACACAATCTCTTTCATCAAGCCTATTTTATTGCTTGACCTAAAAATAATTAATTTGAAGATCAATTTCTTTCTTCTTTTTTTTGCATGCAAAGATTTGCATGCAAAAAAACATGTAACATGGTTACAGTACAGCTTACTGTAACCATGTGATATTCCAGCATTCTCTGTGTGCCTATTGTCTCCCAACTGGAATTGAAAAGATGCTGATTCAACCCAAGACTGTACTATTCAGGATATTTCCTTCTTCACAACACTGTAATGGTACAACTTGCATTTTTACAGACTACTGCCATTTACAACAACAGCGATGCAGCTCTTTCTATGTGAGCACTCTAAAATTAGGCAGTAGGCACAAGTCTGGGAGAAGGTAAGCCACATCAGTTAGTGATTTGAGGTTTGTGTTTGTTTGGTTTTCTTACTGACAGGTGGCAATCCATTCCTATTTATATGTGACTACACACTATCCATTATCAGAGTTTACTAGGGGCTACCAGCATGCATTATCCATCACTGTTTCTGGCAAGCAATCTTCACCCATTCAGTGACTCAGCACTGGGAGACAGAAACTTACGTTTTATACTCCCATATTCAGGTGGCAAAAAAATTCCATAATTTAAGCCTAAGAGACTGAGGCCTGTTTAACTCTCACCTTCGAACTGGCTGTGCAATTTTACTTCTGGGAATGCCACTGCCATTGACGGCCAGCGATGGTCTTGGAAGAGCGCTGCGCCCCACAACGCCTTGACCAGCAGTCTTGTTCGGCATTGGGATCCCACTGCTGGAATACAGCTGCGAGCTGCTGGACACTGGAATACTGCTACTATTACTACTCCCTTGGACGGTTGGGCTTACATAGGCAGTAGCTTTGAGAGGCTGTCTGACAGACACCGGAAAATGTCCCACACTGTGAACTCGGTGCTGAAGCTGTCCTGGTGATGGAACTGTGAAGAGTGGTAGAAAATAAGCAACAAGGTCAGTATGCAACAAGTAAGACCAGGCAGTAATGCTCATTTCTAGATAGATCTGAATAAACACATCATTATACAGTTTACTTGCTGATTACAAACTGCCGAAAAACCTCTTGAATCCAATGTTGCTGTATTCAGCAACATTGCACTGAACTAAAATATCCTGTTCTACCCCCATCCTGAAAAAAAATCCCAATCCATATTCATCCTTCTTTCTCCTCTCAGAAAGAGATTAAATTAGCCATTATAAGCCCACTAAAATTCACCTACGCACTTAGAGCTTTAAAGAGAAACTGCTGAACGTATAAATTAGTCACTGTTAGGTGATTTTGGTTTTTGTGAGGTGGTTTGCAACAACCACACCTTGTTCAAGCAACATCCCATTAAAGCATTATGAAGCATCAAAGAAGTTTAAGCTTCATGCATAGAAACAATAAAAAGGCTATAAAAGGTCTTGAATGTAACAGCATATTCCACAGCTGATGTTATGTAAACTATCATTTTAAATCAATGCTATGAGCTCCAGAAGCTTTATATACAGATTTTTCTACCCAATCCTGCCCTCTGGTGTACATCTGGCAGGCATCACTTTCCTAAGCAACATACCAAAAGCAAACTGTCAAAAGGCTGCAGCATATAAATTGAGACACTACATTTAGAGCAATCCTTCCTCAAGACTTTGAAAAAAAGACATCTTTAAACCATTTAAAGACACAGAAAAATCGCAGGGGAGTAATTAAACTATACTGCCAATATATTGTAATGAAACTCATAACATAGCTCCTAAAATACCCCAGCAGCACAGCCACTTAATATAAATGTTTTTTTAAGAAGTATTTCAGAAAAATCGAATTTTATACACACACATGTAACAGCATAAACACACAGAAATACGCATTTCTAAAATAATAAACAAAATTAAGCTCTCAATGCACAACCATGAAAATCCATGGGAACCTGAACTATTTCCATTCTCATATTCAACCAGGAAAAAATACAAAAAAATAACCCATCAGTCTAGAATATTTTCCAGAAAAGAAGCAATTTAATTATTTTGAAGACATTTGTAACTTGTGCTCAAATTTGAAAGGAAACATCCATGGGCTACATTTTTTCCAACTTCTCCCTCCAAAATCTCACAGGAAATGGAGAGCCTAAGTTAAATCCCTTCTTCCCAAATTGTTTATTTTTTCCTCTTTGCTTCTGCCTATGTCCAGTGAAAATCACTTTTCCCATTTTAACTCCAGAACCTCAACCACTGTGTTAGAAACGACGGGTTTGGATCTTAATCTATCTTCCTCACATTCTACATTAATAATTCTTTCACTAGATCAATACTCCTTTCATTCCCTCATCATGAAGTCACCTGAGTTACAGCAATTACAGAGCAATTTTAATTCCTCAACTCAACAAGTATATTATACTTGAGAACATAACCCTCTGCTTACTGCATTTCCCTCATAAGTTGTTCAACTTCAGTAGAAGAGAGGTCATATATTTTAAGATAGTACTTATACAGTGCACTGTACAACCAGCATTGTATAAATTACCAAGAAAAGCAGTTTCCAATTGTAGTATCTAAACTAAAAATGTGAGCTTACGTGAATTAATTGCATTTTTGGTGTTTCCACAATATTACTGCTTATTATTACTATTGTTATTTCAATTTCAATGCTGGCACAAGATAAATGGACTAAGAAAAAAAAAAGTGAAGAAACTTTCAGTAACAAGACTGGCAGAATTTGCCTTCCAAACCAAAAACTTTGAAAATCCTGAGGTATATTAAAATTTGGTGCAAAAGGACAGTTTGCTTTTAATTTTTCGTAGAACAATGGATCAGCGACCAGGACATGCATTCTACCACTTTATCGATCCCTTGCCCTCAGCCAAAGAACACAGGTACTTACTACACGACTGCATCCTTGAAATCCCATTACTGGCTCCATGTAAATTGGAGTCAAAGCTCTGACTATTCCTCACAGTGACAGGAGAACCAGCAAAGCCAGCAGTACTGCTAATGGTGGGGGTGCTTGGCATCCGAGCGAGGTTAGGCATGCTTCTGCGGAGTTTGTCTGCAGCAAAATAAAACAACATCCACAGTCAGGTCAGAACTTCCAACAAACGCAAGCAGCTTCAGCATCATTTCTGTAGAAAATCAGAACTATTTCAACAGAAAGAGAGGTTTTGCTCTACCAGAAGAATATGAATGTGCTATTGACAGCCTTCAAACTGAACCATCATGACTATTCTAACAGCACGATTATTCACAAGTAATTTTAAAGACGCCAATAGGCAGTACATTTGCGGAACTTCAAGGATTTGAACAATAAATAATGATGAGTTTCACACTGATGTGTAAAGTAGGTCAGGTGAACCATGGCCTAAATGTGCCTGTTTCTTTGCAGTGAATACAAAAGCGAGTCCCCACTGGCAGTCAGACACGGCTATTTATTCTGTGGATGTCTAAAGACAGGCGAGAAATCCATCCTAAGTGACTGAAGTCTTGCTTTCAGGTAAGATGCTAAATAAATCCATTCAGAACCTAACCTTGTTAGCATGTTAAGTTTCCACAGGCAGCCACATGCAAAAACTGCAAAGTCTTGATGCTGTTCAGCTGCTTGGAGCCCTGGGTTGATATAAGAATTTTCCAATCTGGTGTTTCTCCCTCCTACCTCACTTGTGGTACCTGATTTGGTAGGCTTTTTCAGAGTAGGTTTTCTTGTAGGGCTTTTCACAAAAAGAAAGCTGAAAATGCCCCAAACGTTTTTGGGGCAGGTGCAACAGCTAAGGAAAGTGTCTAAGAGGTCAGACAATCCCACTCACACCAGCTGATTTGAAGAGAGAAACTGAAACCTTCCTGACATCTCAAGGCGGCTTCCCAACCACAACACCATGAGGTAATCTAAGGGAAAACTCTTCTGGGTCTCTTCTGCCATCAGGCCAAAGGGAGAAGACTCAGTTTTGTACAAACAGAAGGAACTGGGAGAAAGGCACAGACCGCAGGACCTGGTCCTGTGACATGACAGACCTCAATAAAACACCACTGCGGGAAAATCATGGGCATTTATTAAATTGTCATTGACAACATCAATGGTTGTCACAAACAAGATTTTCCTCTCGGCCAGGTTCAGAAGCACAAGTGCTGTGCCCTGCCGAGATGGCCACGTCCCCCCTCACAGCATGGCCGGCACAGAGGTCACCAGCTCCTGCTCCAGACACAGGTTCCAATGGCTTGCAGGTTCTTACACTGCCACAGAAAGCAGGGGTGTGCTTGTCTCGTAAGAGCAGTTACGACTGCTCTCCCACAGAGAGCAGGGCATTTCCAGACTGATGTTTTGATTTTATGCACAGGAACAACACAGCTCACTACTTGGAACTGCTCTGGCATAGGTCAACCTCCTGGCTCATACAGGGCAAGTTCAGTTCACAGAAAGAGCAGATTTATTTAGAAATCTCTGTTGATCAGTCCACGTAAATATACAACCTATTTAGCACCGTCATTAGCTCCTCTAATCCTTAAAGCTGATAACAAGTGAAAAGTAATAAGACGTGACAGTACAGTTCTATCTATACAAGTTATTAGGAGTCACTGACAGTAACTGTAATAAATGTGATGCCTATGTAACTCCAGCAACCTGTGTCACAGAAAGGCTGTGTGTCCAGCAGGAAAAGGAAATGTTAGGTTTGAACCCCTGGAAACTAGAGTACAGTCAAATCCTAAAAAAGAACTACTGTACAGACCATCTTTCACCAAACAAGTCAGAATTGTGCTTCAGTGACTAATTACTGGCAGTGGCAGACTGAAGCTGTCAATGGTACAGCAACAAACATTAGCAAGGGGATTACCACTGTGGTACAGCCAGGGAGTAAGTATTAATATCAGCAATGTAACAATGATAAAACAGTTAGCAGGCTCCCAAAACTGTCCTGGGGATGCAAACAATAGCACCCATACAGCTACTGTATGTATCTATTTCTAAAATATCCAAGAATTCTGCAAACTGAAGAGGAACTGTCACCCTACGATACAATCCTTGGGCAAGAGTGGCAAAAAAATAATGAATATGGGATGCCTGTAGTTAATTCTTTTGTCCTAGCCTACCCTTTCAAAGTCCTAGGTCCTGAAATCTTAATTCAACGTTACAGATCTTGGCAAAAAAAAGGTTTGAGCAGCAGGATGGCAGTAGGGAAGACAGCACTGCATAAAATATCTGTTTAAGTATCATGTTGTATAGCAGAATTCTTTGGACTCAACATGCTTTTCCACTCAGGGACTGCATCAGCCACCCCAGGCATTATCTGTGCCTTGAACTGTCCAGCGGATGCAGTTACAACAGCAGAAAAACAGGTACAGAAGTAGCTTGGATTTCCTCCATGTCTTGGGTGGCCACGTCTTTTGCCTCCTGTTCATTAGTCCCTTCTTGTTCCAGCAGCTTGCTCTGCTGCTGATTCATTCAGTCCTCAGGCAGCAGATAAGCTGCACCTGCAAATTCTCATCCATCAAGCAGCTGCATTACTTCTTTGATGGGTCCTTGTGACTGCTGAGATAAATGGCCCTGAAAAGCAACGAAAATAGTGGGTCAGTTTTGTGTTTGGGGAAAACCCAGAAATATTCGCCTTGATGGCATTTTGCAGCTTTCATCTCCTTGGATGATGCATCCTCTTTCATCTCCTTCTTGAAGTTTGTTCTGTCACGTGCTTCCCTCCTAAGAACAGTGGAAACAGTCTTACAGATGTTTTGTTTGTCAATGAAACTATGGCTCTTGAGAGCTTAATACATGGAAGCAGAAGGTGGGAATTATGTCATTTTAATATTATTTCAGGCCATTGAGATGTGACTAGATATGAACTTGCTGGAAATGTATGAGAAGAAAACAAAAATATTTTTCCAAGCTGCTTTCCTTTCCACACCTCTCTGCTCTCCTAAGACTGATGAGAAAATTAACAGAGAGAAGGAGTAGAGATGTACTCTCAGCTGAGGATTAATTTGCTCAAATGGTCCTGTTTGTGATGAACACTGGAACTTTCTACAGTTTCTGCTACCTCTTCTGCACTAATCTGGTCCAGTGGAAAACCTAAAAAAATCATCAGTTGCTTGCAGTTTGTTTTTTTTTAGAAAGATGTGGATATTAGCACGAGTAAGGGACTTCAAAGGACCTACACCTGTTCAAGAAATGACTGGACATGGCACTTGGTGCTATGGTCTAGCTGGGAAGGTGGTCATCAGTCAACGGCTGGAGTTGATGATCTGCAACAGCATCTACAGTTATTACTGTGACCCACTAATGAGCCTCAACAATAGTTTAGGCTGAAAAAAAACATGGTGTTTAAGTAGAATGCAGCCATATAAAGCATCACAGATGTATCTTCACCTTTCCCAGCCTTCTTTAAGATAAAATAGAATGACCTACACTCATTGTATTGCTGAGGTATTTGTATGCATGAAGAAAATTCAAGGATAGGTCATGGGGAGTTAATAATCAGTTCTTGGTTCTTACCACCTTCTAAGAATAATTCATGCACATTCACACGTGCTTATCATTTCATGAGCTTTCTTCAGGCAGCATACATTGCCCTTTCACATATCTGCAGCAGAATTGCCGACTGCATGTTTACACTTTTCCCCATATGTGGCATCCGTGCTGAATTAGCCCACTGCCTCTACAGCACAAGAAAAGCTGGAACTTGTGAAATGCAGGATCCTATGCCCTCAACTGAAAATGTACATGAAAAGGCCACCCCTCAGCACAGATCATATTCACTACTGCTAGAAACAGGTCAAAAGGCAGGAGAAAGTGTCCCTTCTTTGTCATACAGTCCACAAAATTACTGTCAAGACAACAGTTCGCCTCTACCCAGCTGCTTCAGTTGTGGTTTTTTGCCAGAAGTTCTTCCCCTGATGCTATTTCTTGTCTGAAGTCAGCTCGGGGTCAGTGGCCCAGCTTCTTTCTGGCAGGACACCAGAACAGGCAGCAACTCCTTTCTGTCTTCTGATCCCCACACCGCTGGTGGCCGTCCCTGTTCCACTGCTTCTTTTTTTTCCCTTCCCTGACCTAATGCTATCACTGGCCAAAGATTAATCCCATGTAGCATGCAAAAAGACTTTGTCCTCAGAGCAAAGCTGCCCCAGAAGAGGTGCACTCTTGGTGGGCTGCCAGATGGGGACTTCTGTAGCAATCCTTGGTCATAATCATCTTCTATCTGTCAAAATGCCTCATCCAATGAGGTTCTCCTTACAAGGAGGGCTTAAGTTGACTCTACAGTGAAGTCTCTTAAAATACGTTTATTTCTTCACAATTACTCTCTGCAAGTGTTGTCAATGTTTTATTTGAACAAAAAGACTCCCAAACCTCACCAAAAGCACCGAAGTGTGATACAACGAATCAGAATTATTAGTGTCTCAGAGAAATCTATATCACTGTTTGAGCTACATTAGCCGTTTCTCACACATATTTAAATCCTTCACACAAATCCTGTAAATTCAATTCTGCCTTACCTGTATTGTATGCACAAACAGGTCAGGGTAAAAACAATAAGGAAAAAACCCATGCTTCTCGATTTTAAATATTATGTTCTATATTATGTACACATTCAGCATGTGTTCTGAAATCCTTAACAAACTTGTAGACTCTATTACAATTTCACTTTATGGGATTAATTTCTCCTCCTCGTCTCTGAAGACTTGAGATGAGTATCTGCATTGTATTTGTCACAATGTGACATCCCAAATACACCAGGGTCTTTTTAATGGTCTGTACAATCACAAGCTGATACAACAGACACATCAGCGTGTAAAAACACAAAAACAGATTAAAGCAAGTCCATCATTTAAGTCAGTGATGCCATTCTTAATAATGCCAATAACCTACATTTTATTCAGAATTATTACTTCATCTCATCCTGGCTTCACATGCATATGTTTCCCGCCACGGATAGTTAGAGCCAATTAAAGATTTTTCCATTGCCTTGCATGATCACTGTCCTCAATATAATCCAAAGGTAGCAAAGGAAGATTATTTTACTCCTTTTCTGTAATAAAGTCTGCAACCATTTCCTAGAGAGAATTCTTCCTTCCTTACCAAGCAAGAGAGGTTATGAGCAGAAAACACTTTGTAAGTCTATGCTGAACCTATATCTAAACACAATGTACTGTTGCTCTTCTATGTCTGGAGTTTGCTTAAAAAACCCAAACAACAAACAGAAACCACAATTGTAGCTTTCAAAATGAGGCAACTCCCAATGATGTCCATAACATTTCTCAAGTGTAAGCAAGAAAGTTACTCAAAACCATAAATTTCTAGAAAATTAAAGCAAAGTTTTTCAAGTGAATGGTATCTGTGGCTTGTTTATGAACATATATGCCAAGCCAAAGCAACCTAAAAAGCAGCATGAAAAGGTAACAGAAAATATACATTAAGATTAACCAGACTGAATGCATTGCTACTCCATGAACCATGTCTTTTTCATCCACCCCTTCTTACTGTATTATAATAAACTCCTTCTTTACCTGGGATAATTTGCCCAAAATATAGTTTCCAATTTTCATGTATGATAAAAATGGACATTTCAAAATGCACATAAAGTAAGTAGTGCCAGGATAAAAGGTTGTGAGCAAACTGATCTCAAGAGATGGAAGATGGGCCTGAATACAATAAAATCAATCCCATTTTCAGTATCTTGTCTACCCTTGATTTTAATTACTCTGGATGATTTCACAGCCCTACAGTTAACCATTACCTTTTGGTTTCAGAAAATCAGAAGTGTAAAGGGCAAAAATACTAACAGCTATTAAAAATTAGTAAAATTACTAAACAGAAATAAAAATATTTTAAAAAGTTGAAGTGAAAGCAGTTACTTTTGCATCCAAGTAGCAAAAAGAATGCACATTTATGGACAACATAAAGCAGAAACCAGTTTGGGTTTATGACTTTTGGTGGTATTTCTTATATGAAAATGGTAATATATAAAGTATTCTTGATATTAATAGTTAGCAGGTTCTTAAGCTGCTAACCATTAACTTCTTCAAATTAGACTAAGGGGAGAGAGAAATGAGTATAACTCTTTCCACTGCAAACATATTAAAAGCTTTATTAAAATATAAAACATGCACTAACTAGACAAACTCACTTCAGCTAATTACAACAGATACTTAAAAGCTGTTCACATCCTGTCTCTCTCAGATTTTCTTTAAATTATCTATTTCTGACCCATCAACCAATTGCAAAATCCCTGAAAATCAGAATACCTTAAAAAGTTTACAAATGGAATTTTTCTGATGTAACTCATCATTACAGAAAATTCAGCTGATTTAGGAAGAGGGTGTAATTAAAGAAGGAAAACAAAACCAGATTTCACACGAAGCTTATCTATTACTATAGACTTGCCAGAACTGGCAAAAAACCTATTAGAAAGCAAAGACAACACAGACATTGTACAGACAGTGGCTGTGAAAATGCTGTTTAAAAGGTAACAAGTACACCTACAGCTCATGCTGCAAGTGGCCCCACATACACCTTAAACACACTGCAACTTATTTCACATCTAGACATATTAAGATTGGCACACACCTGCCACTTTATGCTAGTGTTTACCAGGAGCCTTCCAGTATAGCAAGCCATTGGGGACTGGCAGTAAATGTGACTGACAACATCCACTCAGATATGAGTGGGATACACTGAGATAAAGCACCTGGACCTGAGAGTGAGGGTTATATGGTGTGGTGTGGTCCAGAAGTATGTAATTTTATCTTCAAATGGATGCACAGCAATTTAAAACAGGGCAGAGTGTCAATATTACAGCAGGGGCAGTGCTTTGCTCCAATACATTGGCAAGAGCAATGTATGAGCTCAAAAATATGGCTTTCAACACAGCTGGAAAACATCTGAGAGACTATTCTCACCCCCAGAAAAGGTAGTAGATCACCAGAAACTGCAAACCATTTATCTTCTACCTAAAATGCAATTCTGTGGACGGAGAACAAGCAGACCTTTGGTCATAGTGAGAGACCAGACACCTGGTGCACAAGTCAGTGGCTGTGTGAAGGTACCTCATGGCATCCCACAGATCCTGCGTTGTTATGGAATCTAAACAGCATTGACACAGGGTGATGGTGAAGCCCGGGTGCATCAAAGTACCTCACGTAGCTCTATCTGGGCAGCTGAATTAGGCCCTCCATACACAGGTGGGCACCCACATCTCAGCATTTAAATGTAGGTGCTTCTCATCAGGCAACCAGTATTATACTCCTAAAAGAATTAATAAAGTTTTCCAGGTTTATCACACCTTCACCATATTTTTCATATGCAGGTAATTAAGTACCTCAGCTAGAGGACCATGCCAAACAAACATCACCAAAAGCAAGTAGGGCAGCATCCCTCAAATGATTTGCTTAATGGCAAAAACTTGTAATTAGGCTAAATGTGTTGACAGATTTAGTGGAAATATAGTGTCCAAGCTAAATACTGGGGTTTTTACCCCAGACTGAGTGTCAAAATCCAACAGCTGCTGGCTGCTTATTCTTCTTTTATGAAAAGCTCTGTGAATGCCCAGATGAAGCAGAGGCCAGACCCCTGACTGCACATACAAGAATGTAAATTATCTCTCTGGGGGGAGACAAAGAAATAAAGATTTCAGAAGACTGTTAGAATGGCCAAGAGTAGCACAGCATGTGGTATGTGTGACTTAATTATTAATTATGGATCATGCTTTCCACATTCACTAAAGGCAGAAACTAAAGATTCAGTTTTCCCATCTTCCATATCTTTCCTTCTCAACTGCCCTGGTAAACTTACAGTTTGGAACACATCATCCATCACAGAGAGCTTCAGACAAATTCTTGTTTTGCAGTCTACCTCTATTTCAATGTGTAGGAATTCTTGAGAGAGAATGAAATTGTTGCCAGGATGGTAAGTGCTGATGACAAGTATGCAGACATACTCAGTACAGTGAACACTTGACTCCTTACCTCCTTGTCTGCCAAAGGAACACAGTCAAATTACATGTTTCTCACCATCAGTATTTGCCACTTACATGGATCAGAGTTTGTATGTGTTAGAGGCTGAAGGTGTAGACGCTGAGGAGATAATTCCCTTATAAAGACAGTGGTACTGACTATTACAGCACTTCTTGTCATTCCTGCACACAGGTAACTGAAGTCACATGTCCAACCTCTGGGTTATGCCAAACATATTTTCCAACACCTCAAAGTTCTTGAGACAAAAGTCAACCAGGTGAAAAAACTGGTGGTCTTTTACATTTATACACTTCATAGTTAATGAATTAGGAGTCTAATGTTTTCAGTGGTAAAGGTTTCCATGCCTTTCCATGCAGGAAACCCAATGCTTAAGTTCCACCGACAAGGAAAATGAAAAAAAAAATCATTCAAAACACATTTGGGAGCCACATAAAAACATGGCAGCAACACATCATTCTCTTATTCCTGAACAAAAATGCCCCAAAGCCTTCTTTTCTATCTCCCAACATTTCTGCAAGCTCAGCAATGCTGTCCCACTCTTGTACCTCCCTAACAAGAGAAGTAACATTAAAATTAATATGGCACAAATGCTGTACTAACAGACACCCACACTGCTCTACCCTCTGTTAACATCATCTCCCCTTCTATACTGCCACTTGTCAACTATACTTCCATGCCATGGCTTTCTTTGAATATAAGTGGTTTGGGCACCCACCTGTCATGTCTTGTTTGGCAGAAAAGTCAACATGCATACCCTTAGCACCATAAATAGCAACTATACATTGTTTTGAACAACTCATTTATTTTCTTGCCCAAGGGTGAGCTGTAACCTGTAACGTTACAAACAAGACCCTGGCTGGAAATGGACTGTTTAGAATTAACTTGGGGGAAAGACTGAAGATATAGGAAAGTAAAATGCAGCAGAAAGAAGAAAATTGTGGTTATAATAAGGAAAGAAAAGAAGTTAATAGGAACAACGGAGGGAAACTTAAATGGTGAGTAAGCACTGAGAGACAAATCTTCCAGATTCTGGAATACACCTCAAATGCAGTGCAAAAAAGCAGCAATATCTGAGGATAGTTTGGGAATGACATTATCTCCAACTACTTTAACGATCAGCCCTATCAGATCTGGAACAGAATCAAGGGGCCATAAGCACTCAACACATCACAGCTGCATTAACAGCAAACTCACGAATAAGAAAGAAAATTAAAATCTCAAAACCCAGATCTGTATTTTACTGCATCCACAATGGACATGTACACATCAAGCTTGAAAACCCCAGAGGTTCTTCTAACCAACTATTTGCCTGCTAAAACATGCTCTTCCTTACTTTTTGTTTCTTTCCTCACTTGTGGTCATCTTTGCAGTATTTTAAAACAGACTGAAGCAACAACTTTCATGACCAGGTCACAGATTACATTTCGTAGGAAACTGTTTAACAGTAACATCCCTTAATCATTTACGCAGGCTTAAATTATTTGTCACAATTTATGTACAATTCATCTTTAAAATGGCACTGGCACTTGGCAGTGAAAAGACCACTTCTCAGAAAAGCATGCAACCCACCTCCATTAATCCTATTTGGTTGCTGCTCTGGAGTTTGGGCTTGAGGAGAGTAGAAGGGCTGCTGATAAGTATTTGTAGGGAATTGTGGGGAAGTAGGGCTCCTCCTGCAGTCCCGGATACTGGAGAAAGTCTGTGAGTGAGGAATCCCTCTTTGGAAGGGGGAGCAGCGAGTCAGTCGTGGCTGCGGAGGTGGAAGGTGGTCAAACTCTTCCTCATCCTCAAGACTATAACGATCATATTCCTGGTCACTGCATGTCCCTTTTTTCCCCGTATGCAGAGAAACACTGGAAGTGTGCCTTGACACAGATGCTGAAGTTGAAGCATAATCTTGCCTAAGGCCTGTAAATTCCAAGAGGAGGATGATTCAGCTTCTGCTAGGTGATTAACTCCTAATATGCACTTCAGTCTTGAAAACTACATTGGTAAGTAGACAGAATTTTACAGTAAGAATTGATTTTAAAATGTAATCAGGCAGAAGATCTTATGTAGGAGTCATCTGATCTATATTTCAGGCATCTAAGCCTAAATTCTTTCTCTCAAAATCTTTTTTAATAAAATATTAAAAAAAAATACAGGAGTCTGCAGAAGACGTCTTAGATGCCTTTCTTAGGAGGAACCACTCTCAGGAGGCACCTATTTCTCTCCCAATAAAGATTACATGAGTACTACGTTTTTAACTTCTCAATACTCTTAGTTAGAGGAATTACACATTAGTTTTCCAAGTGATTCCTATTGAATACACCACTGCTTTAGTGTATTCACGCACCAAAAATATTTACAATGACATTTCTTAAACTTACAACCCATCTAAATCTTCTGGCTCTCCAGCCTCCCTGAACAAGAATTATTTCCTGATAGCATCCAGTCCCAAGTACAAGGTTTCATGGTAACACAGCTGCATTTTATACAGGTACAAAATCCTACCACCCCCTTTTCAAAATACCAGGTTTTGAAAACTGTCTCACTTTAAGCACTACCATGAAAGAGCCTGTTTGCTTCAGGTCAAGTGAGAGGGAAACATTCACATCCCCTGCCCATCCCTCCTTTTCCCAGATGCACAGCAACCAAGACAAAAACATTCCAGAAGCCAAGTAACACTCACAGTAGCTACAGGTAACAACCTTCCTAGACTTACAAGAAGCCCTAATTTTTAACAGATGTCTTTGCATCATTATGGAAACTTCTCAGTATGCTTCCTCTCCTCCTCCTCGAGTGGGAGTCTCTATTTGTGGCTGTGAAGAGAATGTGCCTGCGTGCACGTATAGAACTGACACTTTCCAGGGGATTAAGTGGTCAACAACTGTCACATGCTCAAACATTCTCCACCAGCTGCTACTGCAAGGATGAGACACAATCAATTGCACCTGACACAGATTTGAAGAAAAACCAGCATTTTTCTTTCCAGTCTGCCAATGCCCTGACTCCTTAAAGAGCCAAGTACCTGAAGGATTTTCTAAACCTCACTCTGAAGGAGATGCGCACAGCTGTCATTTAAGTAATGCAATCCTTTGTATCTTTGACAGTCATAACTTTTTTTCACTTTATAATTAGAACTCTTGTAAATTTCTCTGCTGAACATGATGCTGAGTGCCACCAGATACTCAGCAAATTCTGCTGACAGGTGATCACTCTGCCTGCTCAGTCTGGTGGCTTCACCCAGACCATGGTTCCAATTTTTTCTTCCCATTTTAGTATTTTTGTTTTATATAATCACTTATTACTTGGCATTTTCATTCAGGCCCCATCTGTGAATTTCTCTTGCTTTTAATCTCATTTCTTCCTCCTTGATATCTCACTCGGCACTAACAGGATGCGGGAGAAATACTCCACTTACTGTCTCAGTGACCTGTAAGTCAAATGCCCTTAATTTATTAATAAAGACATTTTACAAAAATTACTATTAAACAAAACTATAATTTATGTCAAAGAAGACTCTAGGCTCAGATTTGTGCATTTGTGCAATTAGTAATTTTAAACCAAGATTAAATTCAAAGGCCCCAGTTCAGTATTTAAGAGGGATTTCATTTCAAAACTCATCTGAAAATTTAAGAGAATTGAAGTGGAGGCAAAGAAAGCCAAAAGAGCTTCTTGTTTTTACCTTTTTCATTAAACGAATGCATGAGAAAAATGCTTTAGCATCTTCCCTCTCCAAAAATAAAACTATTTCTATTATTATTCAGAAAAACATAAACATTAAATTTTGAAAGATCCAGGACCAGTTCAGATTAACCTGAATGCAACAACGTGCACACCTTCTCCATACAGGTGAAGACTACTTCCAGCTGCCACTCAAGAGAGAACACTGTTTAAAAAATATTTACTTGACTGAGACCAGACTGGAGCAGTTTTAATTGTTATGGAAAATCTTCTTCAGACTGTTATGAAAACAAAAAAGTGCCACCTACTCTCCTCCTGTAGACGAGCCATGATCTGAACATCAGTGAGGTCCTGCAGCTTGTATCCCATGGAGATGGAATCATCTTCCAGCTCTGAAGTGCTCAGTTCACTGTCTATTGATGACTGTGGACTCAAAGGGGAACTCCTAGAAATGTACCCTATGTAAGAAAACACACATTTTAGGCTACAAATATGTCTGGCCACCTTCATTCAGAATCATCTGTTCTTTACGTTACAGTAGCTTAAAACATTTTTTGAATAGCACATAAAAACCTTCAAGAGTGTAGTTCAATTCACTAACGATTACCAAAGAGCTTTGATATTAATGAGAAGTACTAAGTGTAGGAATAGATCATGAATTCCTCAGCTTGTTCCCAAAATAGCATTGCATAGCCCAGACAATGTGTTCTGATACAGCTCAGATTAGTGTAGTCTAACCAACATCTGCATTTGCATCTCTCTTATGGGACTGTGGTTCACCCTACTCTGTTTTGAAAAACCAGTGGATATGTGCCACTGACTTCTGTTCAGTATTCAAATGCTGCATCAGAGCAATTTAGCTAGATTTTATTATTCTTTTTTTTAAACTATCTATAATTATCATATAAATCAATCACAGTTACAGTAAAGGTTGAACATTATGCAACAGAGAAAGCACTGCTTCCTTCACAGAGCTACCTTTACGAAAGGATCCTACTTTTTCCCTGCATGTGATAGTAAAATATAAACTAATTTGCAATTAGATGCATGAGCTAGTTGTTGTCCAACTTGAAAGAAAAATCCCATCAACTAAAATAGTAAATAATTCTCTAATATCCTCTGGACCACCAGAGACCCACAGCCTGCAGGGCAAGACTGCCGTGACTACAGCTCACCAGCTGTGCTTGTACCACAGGTGTGCTTGCATCCTCTAGCACTACAGAAGACAGCCACCTAATATTCATCCTGAATTCAACTATTTTCCAATATCTCCAGGAGAGGACAGACAGGGGATCACTTTGCTTTGGAAGGACTGTATGAAATAAATGTGTTGTTTTCTTAACTGTGCAAGTTACAGCAGTCCCTGAGGTTCTCCAGAGGTAGTAACAGCTGTGCTCTTTCAGAGCAGCAGAGGGAAGCTAGACAAGGTACTTGAGGGTATCTCAGCATGAGTTCATTTAGGAAATAGGCTTCATCCCATTGAATAGGCAAGACATTTCACATACATGCAGATAGCTACAGCAGGTGCTCTGTCTAGAGCTGTTTCTCACCACAGTGCCCATATCCCTTAAAAAAGGGTTTTCTGCAGTGATTTCATGCATTGTAAGGAACACTGCACACAAATTCATGTGACACTGATCATCAGCCCATCCTCAGCCCATGCCTGCTCCTGCCAGCAATAAAAGGCTAATGCCTCTCCCCCAGAAGCTTATTTTCTCCACTGACACTGCAGTTTAAGAGAAGTCACAGATACAAACTGACTCCTGGTATCTGTAGCGAAGAAGGAAAATGCAAATCCTTGCAATTTACAGACCACAGAAAGTTTTCAATTTTCCTAGTACTTTTGTGTTCCCCGAAAATCAGTGGAAAACATAAAATACATCTTGAACATTAGCGACAGCACCAGCTTGGAAACAGGCATGATTCTGCCAGCTCTTCTTATTATAAATTCTCGCTGCAATTTCATTACACAGCTGTACATATGTTTCTGTGGACACAAGGAGCAGGCACTGTGGGGCAGAAATGTGCAACAAAGCTGGGGACTGTTTATGCTGACACAGTCACAACTGTACTACTGGGTAAATCATTAGTGATATTTACCATCATCACTGTCCCATAACATGCTGCATAACACTTGTAGTTAACAGCCAAATCTTAGGCCAATAAAAAAACCCAAACCAACAATTTCCCTCTCAGATGTGAGTTCATACACAGTCAGCCAAAAAGAGTGTTGCTGTTAAATGCTGGCAGGATTAGATTCAATCAAGCACTTTTGTAAGCACCGTAAATCGATAAAAAGATAAGCATTACCTGTCCGTTCAGGTGTTAGTATTGCTTTACTGGAAGTTTTAGAGAAGCTGGGACTATTACAGCCATTGGTATATGGGGTGAGTCTTGCAACAGGACTATAGGGAAAAGCCAAGGAGACAGGTGTAGAGAAGAGGTTCCGCCATCGGCTAGCTGTTATGGATGCGAGGGAGGAGGGGGAAAAAACAAGATTTACAGTTATTAATAGAACAGCACTGTCAGAGAAAAATCATCTCATCTTAATCTGTTCATCATACATTTTTTACTTATTACAAGAGGAAAATAATGGTGAAAATTCAGCAGAAAATCAGAGGACCAGCACAGTCTTCTGCATGTACAAGTGAGCTGTAAAAGGTTTTCTAGCAAATGTATATGTTGACTATATTTTACATATACACCCTTTTGGTATATATTCACCACATACATCACTGGGTGACCAACACACAAATAGAAGAGGAAGTGAAAACTGCTACAGTTAGCAGAGAAATTAAAATGAAATTTGTAGTGCTCTTCAAAGCATTGTTCATGGCAATTAATCACCACACAATTGAATTAGCAGCTAAATTATCAGTTATGGGAGTTCAGAGACAGAGCAGTAAAAGACATTTAACCACCAAGTGCTAAATACAGCTGTAATCCCGTATCAAGCTTTTAAGCTACCATATTTTCCCTTCTCTTTTTACACCATCAGATTTCTGATTGCATAAGCATGATTTATTTTTTTCCCCCACTGTTTCTGGAACAACAGAACAAGGCATCCTTTTCTCTACACATTGTTTACAAAAAGCTTGCAAGGCATCTGGTCTTCTAAGCAGTATCACAAAGCACTCAGAGTAGGCAGAAATAAAGCTAAAGGCTTATTTCATTTTCATTTATTTAATTTACATTTTCTTACTCATGTATTAAAAGTATTAATACAAATGGACTTTGTTATGCCTATTTTTACCCACCTTGAAAATGCAAAATAAACAACATCCACATGCTCTTCCAAAAATAAATACCAGTAATAAAACTGTTTTAAGAAGAAGGAAAATTTTAAGATATAAATTTCAGAGAACTCATACAGATACAAGGAAAGATGAAAAACATATGATGGGATTTTTTTTTTAACAGAATCTATTTTCTACTCATAGATGTTATGTACAGTGGCACAAGAGAGGGAGCCAGGAACATGCTTATACGTAGCTTTGAAATCCATGGCATAACCTCAACGCTTGCAGGTGTTCTTTGCAGTGTCACATGCTACAAACTGGTTTTCAAAACCAGAAGGGAACAAAAGCCCTCAAAAGCCATTCTCCATCATATGGCTACTCAATACCACAATCTGCTGTGTTATTTGGATCTGTTCATCTGGTCATTTTACACACTAACAGCCATTCAAATAATAGTCATGTTTTCTGTTTTCAAACCTCCCTACCACCAAAATGATTTAGCAGGGCATATGAACTTTCTTCCTCCTTCTTGCTAACATCAACTCCAAGCAGCCATGGGAAGGATATCTTGGTGGGCTGTCAGTCACATCATCACAATCTTTTGGAGTAATCAGTTTGTCAGCAACCCAAACAGTGCCACTTCTCCTCCTATTCCTTTTGCTTTGACCTACTTAAATGTATCCTGGGTTTGTAAGGAGTAAAAGCCTTTTCAACGCTTCCCACAAGTGCTGCTAAGCTTGGAGTGAAGACAACTGCCTAGTTCCAGCACAGGCACAAAGCAGTCTGCTGGGGACAGGGATTACCTGCAGGGCTCAGGCTCTGAGGAGGGTAGCTAAATATACAATAGTAACATAAAAAAAAATTCAAACTGTGTTCTTTGCTGTCCCCTCATTGAAGAATTATTGCAATTCTTTCATTTTTGGTGATTCCAGTCCCTTCAAGCTCAAAGAAACCCAGAGTTCTGAGATCTTTAAAGGCAGCATCAGCACCACTTTCAGGAAATTGCTCGATGCCAAGCCACACAACACAGACTTCCTGGCTGGGTTGTTTGTCCTCAACATTAACATGATCAGTTCTAAAGTGAAGCATTCAAGTGTCTCAGGACAAAAAGGAGACTGAACACAAATGAACATAACAAATCAGCAATTAACATGAGTCCCTGGGGATGAGGTTAATTCACAAGGTGTTAACAACAGCAAATTGATCCGAGGCATTCACTGAAAGAAATCCATACAATAAGAGTAGATCTCAGTATCCCATCCACAGCTAATGTCTGTCATTTCCACCAGGAACCATCAATAAGAGCAAGGGATGACAGTTCCTTGAGATTTCATTTTCCTGCCTAGCACAAGCTACTGCTCTGTAGCAGCCTGATCATTTGCCAGGCCCATGAGCTGCCAGCATGTTCTCAGCCCCAGATGTGGTTGGGCACACAGCATAAATAAGCATCATTCATTACCCTCTACAATAACCACTGTGAGCTGGCCCAGTGAGCACAAGGCAACAGTTATCGCAGCTCTGAAAGCGAGAACCCACACCAAGAATATAATTAGTATTTACGGCCAGCCAGATTTCAAACTCCTTTCAAATAGCATGTGTTCTCGGGGAAAGATGGATGGGTGGATGAGGCCAAGAAACTCTACCTACACTAACTTCTATATATACTAAACCTCTAAGGATACCAGTGTAAAAGAATCCCAATTCTACAAACTTCTGCTGCTGTGCCTAAAATAAAACTTTCTAGTTTAAGCATCAGGAAATGACGGATACTTTTTAGGCATATGAGTAAATTCACTGTTTCAAAAGGAAATATCAACATACATATTGAGCACTTTACCGTACTAACAAAGACAGCAAAATTAGACTTACTGAAGTTTTGTGGTAATGCCAAAACCATAAAAAGGTACGTAGGAAGCGAGTCCTACAGACACGTAGGCAAATATGCAAATTCATGTAAAATTTGTAAAATCCCAACACTGCGCAACGGGCAGTCATTTTAGAACAGTTATTTTTCTCCAAACTGAATGTGAGACTGTCCTGGTTAGCATGATAAGCACCACTTTACTATGCATGGATGAGACAACGTTCTTAAGACCTTTATTTCAAAATCTCAGCTGTTCAGCTCTGAATTTTACATTATTTGTAGCTTCTTCTTAAAGCCCCAACAGCAGTTACTTGCAGATGAAGTAAGATCATCAGGTACCCCTTAAAAACAAAGTTTCTATCTTTGCAGTTGAATAAAAACATAGATAATCCTGCTCTGAGTAACTTATACTGAAGATGCACTGAAGGGTGCAAGAGATTCAGCTATGAAAAGGAAAGCAGGGGCATCTAAACCAACAATCAAGAGAATAGAAGCCAAAAAATCCATTCCATTTACCGACATCAAAGAAGTAAACACTTTCAATTTGACTTCTTGAAGCATAAAAGTAGTGGAACGAATATTGTAATGTAATACGCACAAACTGCCCCAGTCACCTTAAACCTACAGTTATTAGAAGTGTCCAACTTTTTGGGAATGATTTCGTTGATAAATTCATAGTAACTAGACTGCTGACAATGCACTGTGTTACACAGTACCCACTCTAATGTTAGAAAAAGGACTTTCAAACTGACCACGTAAGTAAGCAATCAAAACCTTTCCTTCAAAAAATAAAATCCACAATAAGTGATACTGCTCCATACCTTTAAAATATTTACTAACAGAACTGAAGGCTTAAAAATTAATTAACCTTATTTTTATAACATCCCTTGAGATACCAAAATGCTAAAACAGATGAAAATAGTAACTCATATAGGAAAATATGAGCAACTAATTAAAAAATAAAAATATTCACCATACTGACTCCTGTGAATAACCAGTATTTAATAAGAACTGTTGCAAAATTTCACATGAAAGCCTGAACAAGTAAACATCCACAGAATTGCAGCGCTCAAAAGGAATCGCACACCCTGCAAAACCACAGGATTCTGTGCCACTTTAAAGCAAGTCCTTTCCTAAAACTAATTCCTCATTTAAGCTACATAAGGTAGAAAAAAAATCCTAAGCACACACAGAAGCATGTTTTTGAAAGGGAAGATGAAATTTGCTATTTAAATTAATGGGAACGTTCATCGGCTGGATCACAAGGTAATAGTGGGTAGAGATCTTCGTTATGTTGGTTTAGTTATGAGGGTTGGTGTGAACAGGGACAGTTCAAGTACAGGTCCTCCACTTGAGCAATCAGATACACCTACACCTAGAACATCATATGTGATATATCTAGGACATGTGGGTGACCAAGCACTGAAACAGAGACGTTGTGGAGTCTCCCTCACCGGCGATACTTGAAAGTCATATGGACATGCTTGTGCAATGTGTCATAGGATGACCCTGCCTAAGCACAGAAGTTGGACCAGATGACCCACTGTAGTCCCTTCCAGCTTGACCCATTCTGTGGATTCTGTGGTCATATTAGTTAAAACTATAAGGGTTTCTAAGAAACCAAACCAAGTACATGCACATTTTAAACACCTTCCCATTTTCATAACTCCATTATGAAACTCAGTGAGCTCAGTCTGTCAGAACAAGAACTTGCTTTCACTCTAAGCAATACAAATGAACTTTTTTTTTTTGCTATAAAGACAGAAAACAATAAAGTCATGTATATCAGAGTTGTACAACTAAACATGCTAAATTATATGAGGCATTATCTGGCTTATTTATCCACTCAATTAGCTTAATTTTTGTATAGGCCTCCAGGCAAATCAAAAATACCTTTTAAGCTCAAGCTTAAAACAAATTCTATTGCATACATGCAGACCTTTGGATATGGGTTCTAATTACACAGCCTGAACAAAATCCTCTTTCGAGCCAGCACTGGAAGAACATTTACAATATTGTCAATCCACAGTACCGCAAATAATTTCCTGCCAACACAATTTCTTTAATGCAGAAAACCCAAACCACTTCCCTGGTGTATTCTGCATATGTGTGGTTGCACAGTAGCCAGACTCAGAAGAACATCATCTCTTATGGGAGTAAAATACAGAAACCTATATGGAAAACAGAAGCATTCAGCTGATCACAGGAGAAAATCGGGAGTACTAGAAGGGAATTCAAAACCTCCTCTCTACCATGGATAAGAATGCCTATGCCAGCTAAGAGGCATCACCTCAGTGAGGCGTAACTAATATCTCCCTCCCAAAGATAGGTATTTAACCTCCACTTTTGCCCTGTAAAAAAAGCAATTCAGAATTTGAAAACTACTCTTGCAGTCAGATATTCATCTGGGAATCGCTGTGTCTAATATGCCTGAAAAGACTGACAGAGGAAAACATGAAGACACTCCCCACGACTCACTGATTAGAGCTGTTATTGGGACACTGGCTCAAGAAGCAGGAAACATGGGCTCCCACTACTCAGCAGCCTGTAGAGATTTACGGGAGTCGCTCGAAAACCCAGAGCTCCTGTAAGCACTTGAAGCAACACAAGGTAGAAGACATGCTAGATACTTACCAGGAACCAACACTGTTGCCCCCATCCAAAAAGAGGACTTCAGAGAGCCAAGCTTTCAAAGAAGCAGAATCTGTATTTCAAGTACTTCACTAGCTCCTGAACACACAAACCTTGGGAGTAAGTGCAGTCCTTTGGTCTGTTTCACAGGATGAGGCGTTCAGCTTCTGTGCTCAGGACTGAGCACACAACACAGTTTAACAACTGTGTAACACCTTTCACAGTTTATCAAAACACAGTGCTTCAAAGCTTTCCTTTGCAATTTTAAGTCCTAAAAATTCACTTTCTTGAAAAAATTATAGGTTTATCATTTAGAAGATTGTAAAATCTGGGCTTAAGACAGCAGTGTTTTCAGTTCTGATAATTGTGAGTAAAGAGCATTGAGCTGTACCTGTAAAATCTGGAAGTTAGTTTGGGATATGTCCATTTTCCCATCTTGTTGGATGTTATACAGCAAACTTCTTGACTTTTCAAGCAGCACACTCCTAGTTCCAGTCTTCCACAGCCATCAGCTTTGGTCATCCCATCAGCTTATACCAGTTTGATTTCCTAACCACAGCTGTAGCTCACTCAGCCATCCAACTAGTGGCAGAAAGTTTGCCATCAGGCACAGTCACACCTCATATGCTTAATGCACATTTGCAGTCACACTGGAACTGTCATTGCCCAAAACTATTTCCCTACCCTGTCACACAGAGCTCACAAAATGCTTGAGGCTTGTTTGTCATTTCTGTCTGTTGATTTCTCCATCACGAGAGGGAGAGCATCCCCTCATCCCCAACTGCAATGAGAACAGGAATTTCTCAAGTACAGACTGCACAAAGGGATTCCTCTCAAGAGTCAGAAGAATTGAGGGGGTGAGGGGAAGGAGTTTTAAGATTTGGTTTTATTTCTCATTATTGTACTCTGATTTTAGTGGTAGTAAATTTTTCCCCAATCAAGTCGGGTTTACCCATGACTCTAACTGGTGACTGATCTCTACCTGCCCTCATCTTGACCCACAATCCTTTCAATAAATTCTCTCTCCCCTGTGCAGCAGAAGATGGGAATGATAATGCAGTTTTGGCAGGCACTTGATGTCTAGCCACGGCCAATGCACCACAGGGACAAATAGCAATAAATTAGGAGGAGATGAGAAAATTAATTAAGAGTGTCCACTTGCCTCTAAGCCTAGGAAAACTGAGAAGCAACTTTCAGAGTATGTGACAACTTCTGTTTTAAAAACATGAGAAAACTGTGAGTACCTGAAAAGTTTGTTTCCCAGTTCATCCACATGAAGCACCCCCTTTTTTGAAAAAATATATTAAAAAGATCTAGTATTAGCACAGAATGAGAAAGCAGTTCAGTTGGTATGTATTGGTATAAAACTGCTTGATATATAGAGCTACAGCATACACCTCAAGAGCTGCCACAGAAAAAAATAGCACAGACCTCTTTTAAAGGTGGAATCAGAAAACCCGTCTAAAAGCAGCAGTTCCTGTAACTTTCAGCTGGCACAGCAAGTAATACAATCAGCAGTGGTATCTGGCATACTGCTGCTGGTGACAGAACTGTAAATCTAAGATTCAGGACTAACACTTTGCATGGCATAGTCCAGTTGTGCCAATGATAACCTATCAGTGTGAGCAGGGAAGTTTCAAAGGTAAATGTGCTACTCTACTTTGATGTATTCCAGTGGAAGGCTGACCTGAAAATTGGTTCTGTACATACTGAATGCTGAAAACACAACCACAGCACCGTCCAGCTGCAGCACACTGAAGAGCATGGAAACTCCAACCACCATTCTCTGACCCAATTTTGTCACAAAAATGATTTTATGACATCAAAGAATTCAAAAGACTAGAAAGGAAATGGAATTGCAAGGTTCAAGCTGCTTCCTACAACCCTCCAAAAAGGATACTACATTTTAGCTACGTGCTTTGAGGGTAGGGTTGTTTTTTTTCTGTTTTGTTGTGGTTTTTTTAGCTTGGATCTATTTTTTTAAGGCAAACCTTTTTCTGCACAGCTATGCAAACAGACTAGCAGAGGGGCTTTGTGAAAAATGCAAGTGTTTCAGCATTCATTTTCTCAGCACTTTCCTGAGTGCACAACTCTACCTGCATTCACGCACCCAAAAGCAAATTTTCTGATTAGAGAAAGCAAACTTGGCTTTCCAGCTTCTCTCTTTTGAGAATTCAGCCAAATACTATGCTGAAATATTAAGCCTCAGGCACAACCTAGGGCCCAAATCTCTGTTCTCTCCCCAGATCCCAGTTCTTACATTAAAAAAGTCAGTCTGATGCATTTTCATTCGATTTGGTGGAGCAGCCAGAACCCATGAGCATACATGAGAAGCTCACATTTCAGCTAGTTTGGAGCAAGATAAGACTTTGAGCAGAAGACTCATTCTCGTGTACCACTACATAGAGTAACCTGGGACAAAACAAATAGCCCCAGATTGTTCTACCAAACTATTAGTATCTTATTAATTAAGAGTGTTTACCCCACTTAACATTAGAAGCCTTCAAACATGGCATTAAGAGCCTTCAAAAATAGCACTTTGGTAAGGATTCTTACCAAAGGGCACCGTGAATGCAAAAATTAAAATGAGGAGACTATGCAAACTCACAAAAGAAGAATCCACCAAAGGTTAATAAATCCCATCTAATTCAGAGTTCTCATCTGGTTCTGTCAGTCACTGAACCGGCTGTACCACTGGGATGGTGTCAGGGCATATATGCTGCTTCCCCATAATCTCTCCCTTCCCATATCTATTTATGGTGCACTCTTATAGGTGCTATCCTATGTCCCAGACACAATGAAGATGCTCTTAGGTACAGACACTGATGGCTGACCTAGTAACCTCAGGACACTATTTATTTCTAAGAGGAAGGACAGGGCATGATTCACCTCACCTCTGCTTGCAAAGGACATGAGCTGTGCCGCTCTGCTCTGCCTACAATGGCAGCCCAGTGTGACTGGCTCCAATACAGATCTCTGCACACATTCAAACAAAACTCACTCTGCATTCAGCACAAAGAACAATAAACAGAGCTTCAAAACAAGAGTTCAAAGGCTGCATTCAGTTTTCCCTTTTTCTAACAACTGAAAAAGACAACTCTTGCATCACCAGAGCACTGCAATGCTTGCAATACTGAAACCAGCTCATATTCAACTGAAGTCACCTAACAGCCTTCTCAGCAGTAGCTCCAGTTGGAAGGGGACTTCTATGTTAATCTTTTTAAACAAGGAAGCATTTCTCAATGCCCTTTACCAGGAAGAAGCAGCTCACTTGTATCATCACATTTCAGGGAAAGATGGAGAAGTGGAGGAACAGCAGCAGAAAGGTGAGACTGCTGAAGTAACACTGCCTCCAAAATAAACGCTCGTCAGAGAACAGCCTCCAAAACGTGTGTAAGGGCAGCGAGAAACTCCATGTCTGACACCAGTCGTTCACTCACCCACACAGCGCAGACTAAAGCAACAGCATTTTCATCATAATTTAACAGTCAGCAACAAAATCAGAAACAAAGTGGTAACCACCTCATGTCACTCAGTGGGTAAAGATCTACCACCATGATGCGCAGACAAGGTACCTAAGGCCACTGAAACATCTTCCTCCAACTCTCACTGGGCCAGCTGGATACACCTCCTGCCTCCATTGGTTCCAGTTATAAATTCCCAGGTCCCTGGTAAGGTTCAGCCAGCAGGCACTGACTGAAATGGCCAGGAAAGTTATCATCCAATAATCTCAGCTAGTAGATCTGAAGGAGCAGCCATCGCTGTAGGCACAAATTAAGAGCTCTGAAGAAGGTCTGAGGAGGCTAGTGCATCACCCAGGGGAAGGCAGGACTGTGCCAAGAAACTAAATCTCTTCCACAATCAGCATACCTTCACAAGCAGCCAGCTGCACCTAGCCTGGTGGGGATAACTTATCTGTTCAAATAACCTTGCCAAAACCTCCACACCACACTAATTTAGGAGTTGCAGCTCTAGTCCTCTAATATGGAAAGGGTGTCTTCATAAAGACATTGCTATTGCAGCCTATGGCACTAAGATTTAAGCAGAGCTGTGTCAGAAGTCATACCACTTCAACACTGTTCGAGCATTGTGATCATCATAAATCACGTTTTACCCACTGCCTGTTAATCCAAAGGGGAATAGTTTTTGCTAGCAAAATTTGTGAAAGAGTTTGTATTTTCCTTAAAAAAACCCCACAGGTCTGTCATTGACTACACACACAGATGCTACCATAACATCATCAGAAGCAAAATCCAAACTCATACTCATTGCATAAACACTGTAAAACACAACCAACCTGGTTTTCCCTCTTGAATTTGTTACTTTTGGTACTTGCTTTGTTTTTATTTCAGTGGCAATGCGATACAGCAAAATCCCACTGGAGTACTCTGGGAAGAGTATTTTGCTATCACTCAGAACAAATTGTTCTGTTTGTGGCAATACTCCACAAATAATGAAAAGAGGCATGTTTTTAACAGAATAAGGTATTTTTTGTCTTCTTCTTTAAATGTTGGCCAGGTCTGTAGCACCTCCCAGGTCTGAGAGACAGTGTGTCTTGGTCTCGGGACATCTCCTCACTGCCTACTTGTTTGCAGAGCACTAGCAACCTTTGTCTGCCATATAGTTCACACCTTTTAAATCCAGTGGAGATTTGTTTTGCAGATCAGTATGACATACACTTCCTAGGTCTGAAACAGTCAAGGGAACATCTGCAGATATGCAGCAGCAAGGAGTATGTGGCTGTGGGCATCACCTCCACAGCTACTGTAATTCAAAACTTGCAGCATCTTCAGCAGAGATGACTGCCCAGGATGCAGCTCACACAGTAAAATACTGGTGACCAGTAGTTTGACAGCCACTGTGTCAGATTTATCACCACCATAGTTCTGTGAGTCATGGCCATTACCCCAAACTGTGAGGATGTAGGCAGATCTGTTTTCTCTGGCTCAAAACTGCCATACTGTCATCATCTCAGAGTGGCACGTTCAACTGTAACCAGACTGATGACATCCTCATGGAGGAGGAAAGAGGCACAATTTTGGTAACCTCACCAGAAATCATGTTGTTTGTAGGGTTTGTCACTGATTTTCAGTGAAACAAAGAAACAAAGTTTAAAGTCTGAAGTCAGGCCCTGACCAAGATACTAAAAAAAAACCCAAAAAACCAAACCACCACAGAAATTCCTTCCACTTTGAGATGGAAAACAGTTACCAGAGCTGTTAATTTTGCAAGACTGCAAACCACTTAACGGAAAGGAACAGGAGAGCTGTAGCTCTACAACCCTCCCTGGGCACAGCCCCTGGGGCAGGCTGAGCCCTCTAACTCACAACCCCTGATAGCCAAGATTCTGGATCAATGAAGAGAGAAACCTAGTATCATATATAAAATTAATAATGTATGTTGGAGTGGGAGTTGCTTCTAATAGAGGCCCACGCTCATAAATGTGTGCACTTAAATAAGCCCTTCATCATCCTAAAACTTATCTAGTGGTGAAGTTGACTGAGAGAAATCTGGCCTGCTGCTTGTTTGGACATGTTTATGTATTATTCAGAAGCTGGCTTTCAAGCTACCAATCCATCTGGTACATACGCTGGTGAGGTAATTTTATTGTTACAGGTCCTCTTTTTCCCAGCCAGACAGCTCTGTTCCTTGAAGTTATCCTTACATTAGGAGTTTGCCTCACCATCCAAGAGGAAGGAGAAGGAGTTTCATATTCTCTGTTCAGAGGGCTTCATACACCCTCGTACATGTCATGGTGGCTGTAGCAACAATTTTTTTCAGTTCCAGTAAAAGCTGATAAATTCATTTTTGGATAGTTCTCTGTCAGATTTTTCATGGAACTACTACTTACGACAACGCTGCTTTTCTTGGGCATCTGCCTTGCAGCTAAAAGACACTTGCTTCTCCTAACCAGTCTACACACACCCACTCAATTCTCTGGATTCCTTAATAAGAAAACCAAGTAAGCCTGTTGGTGAAGGAGTATTTTGCCAATACAGTAGAATAACATCTGTAAATGACTCTTACACCACTGAGAAAAGTTGTTTTTTATAAAACACTCTAAAAGCATTACTGTGAACTAGACAGGCTATCTCAATACATGGGAAACTTCCCAGAATAAAAGTATGTACACACCAGGGACTTTGGCGAAAGCAGGTCGTGGATTCACGTCTTTTCACATTCTTGATGAGCAAAACTACGCTGCATTCACATGTTCAGCACAGAGCTGACCTTCCCAACATTTGTACAAATAGCAAGAATACTACACGTAGCTCTATTAGATAAGTCAGAAGAACCCCATGGTGTCTAGGCAAGTTTTGTTAAGTACCCCTGAAGCAAAATCTCTAAATATAGGGCATCAAACTCCAGTTTGAAATAATTTATACTGATCAGCGCCAGCCAAATCGAGAGCATAAAATTACTTTTTTGGGAAACATGGAATCTCAGCTTATCACATTTTTAACCTCAAATATAAAGCAGAAGACTCCTCTCAAAATTATATGACATTCATCCCCAAAAGCACATATTTCATAGCAAAATACCTGAAGGAACATAAAGATAATGCACAAACACCAGGTAAATGAAAGACTTCAGCAGACTTTGGATCAACATGGTCTTTTTCTTACTACATTTCTACTACTTCCATCTAGAGTATGTTAGACATAATTACAAAAGATTTTTTAAATGGTATTTATTTAGTTACCTTCCTTTGCATCACGAAACCAGAGACACTTCATTCGCATCTCAGATTAGTCCTAAAGTTGTAAAAAGCCTGGTTCTAACAGACTGAATTTCAGTATACCACAGGTACGTAAAAGCTGAAAATTAATTTAGTTTGATGATAAAATATTCTTATGAGAGCTACAGTATGGAAGCCAACCTGAACTTCAGCCACAGAGACGTAGACTTTTTGGCAAAATGAGACATACCCTCCATCTTTAAGAAACTGTAATCTGTAATCAGCTCAACTAGTGTACAATATTCAAATGTGACCTCCAGTCCTACTAACTAAGGATTCTACTCTCTGTCAATGGAGGAAGACAGATCTCATGCTCCAAAGATGTTGCTATTTTTCATTTAAGATGGCTGAAATAAAGTAGTGTGAACCTTATCTTGAAAGCACTTATAGCATGTTTAACAACATTTAACACACAGAGAGACAGATATGGCAATCAGAAACCTGAAAGCCGAAATACGAGAGGTATCATGACATCCATTCACCTGGATCCCAGTGACACCTATACCAATGTATATTATCCATGCAGCACTGAGCTGTGTGGATATGCTGGAGCTAGGCTGTTCGGCATGCTCTGTGGGCTGTAGACAGGCTGTGTGCATTGACAGGATCAGCTCTCAGGGTCTTATGTAAGGTACTTATGTTTTGGTAACAAGAAGGTGTGAGGTCTTCTGTGTGCCTGGATATACTCTGTACCCTTCAAGGCTATGAAGAACATGAGAAGATTTTATCTCATCAGCAAGCTACTTTCTACGTAGCAAAAATATTATGAGTCTTAGGGCATTTTCTTAACTTCAGCCTGAGAAGGAGGCCCTGTTTTCAAAACCAGCTTACTTAATTAGGCTTTTTTTGGTGCAAAAATCAATCTCCCACTCACTTAAAACTGCATGTTAGACATCCCCACTTCAGTCAGCCAACAGCAGATTTAAAACCCCATGATAGCAATTCATCCACTCCTTTAGAAATGTTCTCATTCCTTAGAAAGTAAAAGCTACTTTGTAATTTCGATTCTTTTTATTGGTAGGTGCTGAGTCATTGCAATCACAACAATCCCAGAGAAGTCTACTGGACAGACTCCCCTTCTGCAGCATCTGTCCTGGAAGCTGAATAAGTGATAGGAGAAGACAATAGTAACAGTACCATTGCAGAAAAACAAATTAAGATCAAATCACAACTATGTAACAATCAAGACAAACATTCAATCACAGTATAGACAATTTTATTTTTAAAAAGCATTGAAAATATTTCAAAAAGAACTCAGCTGCTATTGACAAAATGAAGAAGACGAAGGGTTCCTTTGCCCTTTCACTCTAAGTCCATGCTTAGGGGGTTCCTCTGGGATGAGGAGTAAGGCTTCTCGGTGTGATTTGAAGAACAGGTATTAGTTAACTCCCCTTGCAGATCAGAGCTCAACTACTACCTTGTGTAGTCTCATGCTGAAAATGTATTATTCATTTAGTCTATACATTGCACTAGTATAGAAAAATGCTATCGTGAACTGCTTAGTGGACTCTTCAGAGACATCAACTCCAGTTAATGAAAGAGAACTTCATCTCCACATGCCACATAGACTGTACAACACTTCTCCTAAGTGGACACGTGCTATACTGCTAATCAGACATGTTAGCAAGAACTTGAATCAAAGGTGTATTTTTGCTCTGAACAAGTTGCTGGAGGAAAAATACAGTTAAAAATATGTAATTACATTTCCTAAATTTAATTTTTCTGGTAGCTAACAAATCTTCTTTTCTTTGTTGCAGTACCATCGGCAAAACAGAGAAGCATAAAGGATGAGGGATCCATTCTGTTAAATGCAGACTCACCGGACAATTTCCCATCCTTCTCTTAACAGTATAGGATCTGTATCATATGCCAGGTAGAATTTAAATGTATGTGTCTATTGGGATATAACTCTCTTGATCATTTATAACAGATGAAAAGACAAAAGATAAAATTAATCCAGTTAGTCCAAGATCAACCCCAACTTGCACTTTTCCTATCATTACTGTTTAGTCCTGAAATTCCTCTGCATCACAGCAACACCATATAAACACTAGAACTCCCCCCTAAACTGTCTCTATTTACTATCTGTATTCACAGGCTAAATTTCCAGCAGGAGGCTTTTACCAGAGAGCTCAATTTACAGTTTCTGACTCCAATACCATTCCAAGATGCCACACTCCCTCTTCTTTGCTCAAGTACATCTGCTGCCTATATTGAGGCAGACTGAAAAAGCTAAATCTTAGGCTCAAATCGAGGTCAAAAGCAGCACTTACCCTCCAGGAACCCTGTGGCTTTTGGATAAATATAGCAGGTGTCACAGTTATGTGATTCTCATAAGAAACTGTTAACACTATTACCCAAAGCAGAGAAAATATACAAACCACTTGAAAAATAAAAGCTCCTGTTAAACAGATTTTTCATACTTTTAAAACACCATAGAGGAAAAAAAAATCATGAGTTTATGATTAAATTCCAGAAGAGGTTTAACTGACTGCCAAATATAATAACATTTTCAGAATATGTATCCTCACACAGAATTAAGGTTCATTCAAATTAAGAAGCACTAACCAAAAAATTGTTACTAGGAAAGCAGGTAAAGTGACAAAGAGATGTTTGATACAAATACCATTATCATTACTGTCAGGGGGGTTAGAGCTTCTGCAACAATTTTTAAGCTAAGCAGACCAGCCTCTTCAGATTCCCTCGAGAAAGCCCTATGTCTCCTGACACTAACTCAGAGCACATTCCTACATTTAAGCTTCCCTAGGGTGATTTCAGGTATCTCAAGGGAGACTCCTTAAGTAAACTGTGCCTTGTGAGTACCTTCCAGACGTACACTGCACCAAGAACTGTACAGACATTTAACAAAGAGGCATTCTTTGCTCCTCACTAACACAGGTATAAGCTAGCAGAGGAGGAGAGTGGAGTATAGTATCACACAAAAGCATGGTATACAGGGAAGGCATGAGAATGGCACACAGAGAGGAGTCAAAAACACACAAACGGCAGAAGCACCATCAGTACAACTATTACACTGCTGCAGCATCCTTCTGCCCCGTCTTACAGTTTGGGATACAAGGTACTCTGCAGCATCTTTTAAGTGTTTCCATCACCAAAACCTGTCATGTCCACAATAAGCAGAAATGGGCTTGGACCAGGTAGTTTGAGCTGTTTCTTTAAGCTTCTCTACAAAGAAACATTTTACTTCTTCCGAATAATTATTTCAGATTTATCATCACCTGCATAAACCAATAACAGGTAAAATATTTTTTAGACTATGTCCAGCACAACAAAAACATATGTACTTACTTAAAAATTGAGATTTGTTTACTATTATTATTTATAAATAAAGATCCACTTGTGACTATAGTGCAGTATTTCACATCCAGTGTTTAAAAAGACATTAAGAAAACCATGAGGCAGTCTGAACACTGGCTATACAACTGCAATACATGAAGCAGAAATGTCAAGAAAGAAAACTGATGACACCATGGAGGAACAGGCTGAAGCCAAGATTCTGCCACCCCACGCTGCTCTGTTTCATCCTGGCCTGCAAATTACTCTATATTCTGCCTTTCCCATGGGTTAAGAAGGAAGAACAAAAAACATGGAGAAGGTTTGTTAGCATTACACAGAGCTGCTTGAAGGACATGGTGAACTTTTAGGAAGAAAGGGCATTAGGATGTTAGGATGCTGAGCCAAATCCTCCATACCTGAAGGCAACAACACAGCAGATGACTCAGCTGCTATCACCCACGTAACAGCAGGCCACAAAGCCCTGCCCTGCACTCACAATGGACTTCAAACATGTTATGAAGAAAAAACTGCCTGAAGATGAAAGTCAAATATATCCAGTGCTAACTAACTCTAAAATAAAACAAAACAATAATTAAAAAAATATATGGTATCATTCAGATGCAAACCCTAAAGACCTATTACTCAAGCCTACTCTTTTATTAAGTCTGCTCTGGGGTAGGACCTTGAGTCCAATGAAATTGAAACTACATTATATGAGCCACTCCTAAAGCACAAAACATTAGAGTCCCTAGCCCTAAGAGTTTACTTTAACTTCTGACACAAATCTTTACAAGATTTTCAAGTGATTTTAAATGAAGTAGTGAGCAGATAATACTATTGAGTTAACTTGCAGTGGCATAGTTTTTACCACATGAGTGATCTTGCACTTATTTTCTTGTGTACTGGTATTTTTTCTGTGAAATGACAGCATCAATATAAAATGCATATTGTGTTTTGTTATATTTAAAAAGCAATTCTAAACCCAAAAGACAAAACAATGCATTCATACATACAAAAGGGCCTACTTGTAGACAGCTTCATTTTAACACCTACGGTCTGGAGCAGAAACAATCCTTCAGCATGAAACAGCAAGGGCATGATTCAGTCATCTAAAATCAAAATGCAATGACATTTTAGGTGCTCCAGCTGGTCCAGTTCAGTGAGCCTGTTGTGCAGATACTGTATCATACCCATCTGCCCACCTAGATACCTCAAGGATGCAGAAGAGTGTCAGATTATGTTTGGCACGCTCACTGAGATCAATGGATCACAGTCAAAGTGACTGAACCTTAAACTGTGTATTTACTAGACACAAACCTAAAATTAAGTGGAACAAACCAGGACCAAATTGGTGTTATTACATGTTCTGTGAATTCACATAAATACCTGAGACACAACAACAAAGTCCTTATAGTCAGACACAAGAAGAACAGTCTCATGTCTGGAGCTGGAAATTGAGACCCAAAATGTATTTCCAAGGAAGATTCAATCACAGAGATGCTCCTCTGTGATACAGATGCAACACAAAGCAATAACCCATGTATCTAACTTAAGACTAGCAGACACAACAACAGAATTTACACCATTTCACCAGTGATTGGAATGTGGAACAGAACTTTTGTGCCTTTCATAGAAAGATACAGATAGCTACTAGGTATGTGAAAACAAAAAAATCCCCAAGCGTCTTGTGTCCTCATTTTGGAGGATGAGCTTAGCTTCTAAACAAATGATTACAAACAAGGTCAGAAGTGCCACAATTGAAGAAATAGGAGACAATGAGAAACCATCTCTGAATGAAAAGCATCAGGGCTATTCTTGCAAAATACAGCAGGTATTCGAAACTTGTTAAAAATATAAAGTAAAATTGCATCCAAATCCTTCTGATGCTAAGTACTCCAAAGTTTTTTTCTAATTAGTGGAAAGAAATTACTATCTCAGACTCACAACTGCTTAAGAATGGCTGGGTGGAGTGTCCTTTGGCTTCTCCAGAATCAGTGGACAGACAGCTTCTCCCAAGTACCTAGCTTAAATGACTAAGGTTCAGTGAAATTATGCATAGCATTTAGTTACAAATCCTTACTGCACTTAATTCAGAAACAATCTGCCCTCCATCAACTACAGACGAAACTAAGAAAAAGCAACTGATCCCTCTTATGCAGCAGAGGACACAACTCATCAACCTTTACAGAGGAATTTATCTGACTGCATGAGGGTATCTTCAAAGTTATCCACCGCCAACTCTGTGAGTAACCATTTTAGAATTGTGCACTTCAAGTACAAGTCTCCTCACCCTGAATTAATGTAGGGCAGGCAGCAAAATCAACAGTTGTACTTGGTACTACCTAATGGGAAGAGACAATGCAAAGCAGCCGAATTTCCTGCCAAAATTAGAACTTGTTTGTTCCAAGTTCGACTGCAAGTGCAATGGCTCCCTCTGCATTAGAGGGGGACACAAGGTTGGCTAAGTTGAGCAAACAGACATCCACTTTCAAGCAAAAAGCACTCCCAAAAATCTTGTTCTCATATAGACCTCTCAGGTGTCCTGAAGTGGGGTCAGTCTGAGCTCAGCCAGCTATGCAGACTTGGTTACACAGGTACTTTACACTGTAGAAGTGGTAATGGTGGTCCGAATCCACCAGTGAACACCATCCAAAACCTTTCTAGCCTTGGTAACACAACAGAATAGATTTAAAAATACATAAAATAAAGAACAAAATAAAACAAAGAAATGCTATGCTCAATGTTATTTTTAAAATTGTTACCCCATATTAGCTTTTCCATGACCTCACATAGCCAAATACTCCCATCATAGTATAAAACATGTAAGAACTTGTTGCAATATACTTTGTGACTTAATTCTTTAACATTACCAAAAATGTAATCTTTAAATGCTGCAAATCTTTTTTCAAAATAGCAACTATCTAGGTTGCAACTATTTTTGCTGATAAAAAATTTTTGTCCCATAGGCATACTTTTACTACTTTTTTCCCCTCACACTTCTTAAGCATAAAGCTTTCAGTGAAGCATTCCATTACTGTGATAAATCCACATGCAAAAGACTTTTAAAATAGCTTAGCAACCTCACTAAGGGTAAATATTCCCCAAGAAAACATTTTCTGTAGTTAAAAATTTTACAAGAATAGAAGTAAAATTAAGATAATAGTATTTTTTTAAAAGTTCGTGAAAGGAAAAAAAATAGAACACTAAGGAATTTTGTTTTTAAACTCCTAGGTCTTTAACATTTGTACTAACTCACCTTCTGTCTTGCAACATAATAAAAAGATCAAGCAAATCTGCGAATGCCTCTGCCCCACAAGTACTCAGATTAGAGTTTACTGACTACATTTCATTATCAGATAGAGTAAAAAGGATTTTATTACAAGAACTGTTGCATAAACCCTTAGGTAAATGCAAATGATTGGTGTAAATGTCTTATTTCCATGAAACAAGAACAGAGATGCTGAATGTGGAATACTTAGGAAAGCAAGAGCAAATAATAACCTTCTTTCTACTATATTAAAATGCAAGGGGACTTGCAAAGAAGAAAGATTGCATGACACATTTACAGGTACATAGACTATATCCCAGAAATAACCAATCAAAAGATACTCAAGGATCATGGCATAAAACCACATAAAAACACACACATCCCAGGGTGAACAAAAGCTTCCTAAAAGATGCAATATTGTGAAGACAAGAACCAAAGTGCTCCCTGAAAGTGAAAATACAAAAATAAACCTTTTAGTAAAGAAGCAATGCTACCTCTATCACACTTGTCTGCATTCTGAAATGTTATTCCCAGCTCTCTTCTGCAGACATCAAAAACAGATCGTCAAAGAAAGACAACATGAAAGCCAAAAGCTGTAACAAGAAGTTGGGGACTAACAAACAGTGAGCAAGAAACATTAAGACTATCAGAAGCAAAAATGCAATGACAGCATCCACAACAGTCCAGTTTTGAAAAGATCCTCATTTCAATAGAAAAAATATCTCCAGAGGATAAGCTTCCAAATGCCAAATGTTTCTTTTTAATTTCTATATAGGAAAGTAGTTACACACTTCAGAAGCCAACACAGGGACTAGTACTCTGCTAGGTAACACTAAATGTGCCCACACTTTTAGCATAAAGCAGTGTTGATGCTACTTCTATTGCTTTTGGACATATGCTGCATTACAGGCTTTGAATTTACATTTTGAGTATAAGTTATTTTAAATAAGAATAAACCTACCAAAATCCTCACATGAAATTTAACAGTGTTTCCAGCTGTTTACTACTCATGATGAGACCATAGTCTCAGTTCAGTATTCAGCATGGATTAAAAAAACGCAGTCTAAAATAGAATGGGTGTCTTCTCAACTGAGGCAAGATCTAACACCACCTCCCTACCTTTACAGACACTTCAGAATTCAGTTTCCTCTTGTAAGTATATTGATAACCAGAACTCTAGTTTAAGCAAATAACCGAGCTGCACAACAATGAATCCCCAAATATGGTTAAATTCTTAAATAGTATGTATACTGTAACTTAATAAAAAATAGAAATCATATTGAAGAGCTGTAGTAAAAATGCAAGAGATACCTCTGAAATTAATCAAGAGTTAAGTGTCTGATTTTCTATGCATTTGTTGCCATGAGGGTTTTAAACCAAACACTTCTATCTTCAAGTGTACTTGCAGAGTAGCAGTGTTACAGTGACAGAGAGAAATATTCTCTTTGAAATTCAAGTCAAGTATCAAACCTGAGTTTTTCCAAATTGAAATACACAAATCCTCAGCAGCTGTGCTAGCAAATCCAGAGATATCAGCATTTGCAAAACCTCTAAGAAGTGCTTGTAATTATGCAGCTGTTACAACAAATTACTTCAAATAAATGAAATCTATTAGGAAGTAACTGCTGTGCATGTATAGGTGCACTCCAAGCACTAAGCCTGTAGCGCAGCAGAAGATGCCTAAACAGCCTGACCTCCAAGATGTTACTTTCCTCAAAAGGTGCTAAGATGTGGATACGAGCTATGGTTGCTTATTTTTTATTACAAGAAACAGACACAAAAAGGAAGCAAACCTCTCATGCCACTTGTTTCATTCCTTCTAGAGCTTCAGACATTTTATTTATGATGGAAACAAAAATCATCTGTAAGCCTCGGCAAATTACTTCCTGCCTCAAAAGCACATTGCATAGAACTAACCTGTATTATATATGAGCAAGAAAGCTATATGGAATTTTATTAATCCAGTTGTATCACAACATACATATCTGATCCATCGATGGATAGCAAATAAAATTAAACTTAATAAAATCTACTTTAGGGGGGAAAAAATAATTAAACAAAAATCCACCTTGCCCTTGTTTCAGCACTGGATCCAGTTCAAGCATACAAGATAAAAATTTTTGTTCACTTACAGTACTTTTTGTTTGTTTCTGGTATTAACAGACTACAGCACAGAAGCTCCCTATGACAGTGGTTTTTAACAGTTGAAGTGTATTCCATATCTTAAAGACTCAAAATAAATTATTTCACTATGAACCCATGGAAAGTGGAATAGAGTTAGGATAAGAGGAGAGAACACTCCCTCTTCCTGCATAAGCCACAAGGTACACATCCAGGTAAAACCTTCTGCCTGGGGCCCTACTAGCTGTAACCTACCAGAGTTTTTTTCTTCCCTTAACAGGTAAAAAGAACACAGTACTATCAAAATAAATAATTTTGCTTGGTCTCCTCCCAGTTTTTTTTTTCTCAGTATGTTATATGTTTGGATATCAACCTTAACTAATATTTAACTTTGGGATCCAGCACAGTAACAAATAAAATTCCTCTAATGAGCATCTTTTGTTTTGTGGAATCATAAGCAATGGAAAGAAACTGCAATGGATCTGTTTCACAACATACCCTGTCATCCACCGGTGACATAACAGTCATCTTGAAGCACAATAACAATTAAGGAAAGAAAACAGAGTTTACCTCTTTTAAACTATAAACTACTGCAGCCAATTGCAAAACCTACTTCAGTAAACATCTGAAATGGCATTTCTGAGTAAGACCTCATCCAAGCCAAATTCTGAATCTAGCCAATATTTCATATTCCCCAATAAAGAGCAGCTTCCCGTCTGGAAGGCTGAATTGGATGAGTTACGCTCTGAAGCCCTGCATAAAAGCTGAGCTCCTACAGACTGACTCCTTGCTAAGCCTCTTAAGACCTCAGTTTATCCACCCGCCTGCTTCAGAGCATTTTGCAGAAGTGAAGTTAGGCAGAGTATCTTCAGCCAGAGTGTCAGCCACCACCATCTCATCCTTTTCAGAGGGGTTATACACATCTGCATCAGTTAGGAAGTTTACTAGCTGATCTCTCTGCTCACTGAACTTAATTCATATCCCAAAATCTTCAATTACTGCCAAGGAAACAGAAGAGGCTCTATCACACCACTAAGATTTTAGGTGGCCCTGTTCACTTCAATTAAACTAAAAAACTAAAATAGACAGCAAGATTAAAATCCAAACAGCAAGATAAATGACCCTACAATGTACAGAAAACTGCTGTAAGCATAACAAACCAGAAAGGTTTCAAACAGAAGAAAACTGACAAAAAACAAGAAGAAAGATGTGATCCAGTCCAGCCCACACAGATAAAACAACTGAAACAAACAACAAACATTACCTCAACACTGTAATTGCTCATGGAAAACAGGATCAATTTCAAACAAAGATTGTATCACAGGAGGTTACATTTAACTTTCATCCTCCTTAAAGCCACCATGCTTAATCCACAGAAACACGGTTTGTAATAAGCCTAGCTCATGATAAACATTATAAAAGCTTTACCCACATGGTGATAGACCAGAGGAATGTTGAGAAGCTTGCCCAAGTTCTCACAGTGGTTCACAGATGAACCACCTCCTGCAGATCACTTCTGTGCTTATAATAAACTTTAAGGATTTGTACCAAGATGAACTCTTAACTTCCACCATGAAATACTGAAAACAATCATTTTCACTCGAAAAGAAACAGGCTGGTAAGTGCAGTGAAGTAAAAAGAAAATACCACCTTTCAAGTGATTTTCTGGCATGAAAGACCAAGTAGCTGTTGGACTATTTTATTGCCTTGGACTGTGCTGGCAGAAGTCTCTCTCAAGACTTTCAGCCTCGTTATGAGATACCCTAATGCTGGGATATTTCAGAAAACAAATGAAAACTTTTATGAAAATCAGGATGTAATGTAATAAGAAAAATTCACACGAGCAGGAATTAATGAAGGCAGGATTAAAAATCTTAGTAATAGAACAGGAATTAGTTACAATTCAAAAATAAGACGCAATTTTTTTTTTTTTGGTTCACAGCTCTTCTTTCTGCATGAACTTATTCAGATATGCTGACTTTGCAGTCAAAAATCAATTTTTGTGCTTTTTATTTCCATGTGCACTCTAATGTCTAAAGAGCTGTAACAACTAAACTGGTTTAATTTTTGATTAATGCACCATGCACTAAGCGAATTCTACCAATAAGCCATTTCAGAAAGCACTCTCTGGTACATTATAAATATTTTCTGACTACTCATTTAATAGTTCTCAAGTACTTCAGTGCTAACCATTGATTCAGAGCCAAGCAGAAAAGGCAAAAGATTTAAAAATACCTTGAAAATGCCTTTGCAAAGCATATGGCTAAAAGGGGAAAAACACCATTCAATTTACAAGTACAAAGTTTGAAACTTTAGGACCAGAAAAGAAGAATGCCATACTTAGTGAGTCACTTATAAAATCTGGATGGATTATGTGTACATATGTATACATATATATTACTGACTGAATGCACTGCAAAACAAAACACAGGAAAGTCAGGTTACAGAAGGTTTGCTGTACTTCAAAAACCAAATTATTAGACTCTTTAAAAAGTCTCACATTTGGTTGAAAAATTAAGGAATAAATACTAAATATGGTGAACCCAATTTCAAAAAGCCTAAGCCTAGGAAGGATGACATTTGCTTATCATGTATTACTTAAAAGGTGCAAGCGCTAAAAGAAAATACTTAGAAATACGACTGTTAATCAGGTTTTAACTGAATTATTAATTAAAGCAATTTTACCAAAGAATTGCTACAGTATAAACACAAGTCTATTGCCTCCCTGAACATAATGCTCCCATAATAGGTTTTATTTATGGCACATAATTTCGCAGAAACCTTTTACAGAGCTCAGGAAACTCATGAGCCAATCGCCATCAGCAGAACATATGGATCAGAGTAACTCACTGTCAACATAACTCAGTTATGTCATATGTCATTTGCTGTGACTTCTGCAGTGAGAGAGACTGAACTGATAACCATAGAGTGATTTTAATTTGAAACCTTTATTGCCTATTCAATTTAAATAAATCCTTTTAAGGGCAAAAACAGGTCATGCAGTCCTTTTGTTTCTACACTGATATGACAGGCTTGACTCCACTGTCCATACTCAGATGTGCCTGCCCACCCAAGAGGCCCTTGGGGAGGACAAGGTATCATTAAAGTACAGTAAAAGCACAGGACCTTTGGAAGGTCTGCATCTGTCCTGAACAGAAAACAGGGTAACAGGCCATCTCAAAGGGCACTAGTCTACACAGCTTCCACACCAGACTGCACTCCATCGTTGAATGCCCAACTCCACACAGATGTACCTTCAGGTGAGTACATGGGGTTGAGTGCCAAGCATCCATTACTGTCAGTGGACTCGAAAAAGCTACTAAATTTATCCTACAGTCAACACCTAAACCTTTGTCACCTGAGCATCTCCCCCCGATTCCTCTGACTCTACACACAAAACTTCCATTGACAGTCAAACATGATACTCAGCTCACCCTCCAGACACCTGAACTCAGATACCCAATTAACAAAGTCCGCCCTAAAATTAAATGGGATGATTGCCAATATAGGAACTATAGCTTGCCCACACAACTTGAGGCAAATAAGCTCAACTAAATATTTCTAGATCAATAATCACTGTAGCATCTTTTATAGTCAATGCAAAGAGGCTGATGTCTTCAGAACCTGATTCAGTTGAATGCCTGATTTTGGCTAAGACTTATCCACAGCTACCCATATCCTCCAAAGCATACAGGAACATACTCAATCTCTCTTAATGACAGGTGTAGCTAACGTTTACAGCCATATGTTCACACTGTCATTAGCTTTATTCCTTCTTCTGTCATGTTCCTGTATTGCTCATTTTCTTCCTCTTTCCTAGTGAGTTATAAACGTTAATATCCTCCCCAATCGCTTTCTTCAACAACACTTAATACAATCTTAATGAGACCCCAGATGAAAAGAAAGTAAGAAAAGGGCTGTCTGGTATTTATTCAAAATAAAAGTTAGAGCACACAGAGAACTCTACAAGTTCACCATCACTGACCAGCCATCAGACAGATGCCAGTACCTGAGATTACTGAGGCCAACAAAACAACACTGAAGTCAAGTTACAGCTCTTCTTGGTGTGTGCTATATTTAGCAAACTTCTGACACTACATTAGATGTTGGCAAATACGCCTTTCAAGATTTATAGCCTCATAATCACTTTGACTTTACAGAAAATGAAAAGCAGCCTTTTTCAAACCTTAACAGATATACCAACAGTATACCAATACTTCCTTGCCAGCAGGTCCTCTATTTTAAGCCATGTATAAAACTGACAAGTTAGAACAACAAGTTGTGCAGGAGAAAAAATGGGTAACAAAGGAGGCAAATACTTTAAGAACTGCATGCTCAGAAACAAAAAAATTCAAACATTTTTAGCATTTATCTAATGAAGGAAGACTTGCATACATATGAAGAAACTGCATGTCTGCAATGTGTAAAGCCTGCTAAATTGTGAAAACTCACAAGAGGAGTGAAACACCAGACCAAAAATGCCAACCTCCTAACAACAAAATTAACAAAATAAGATTACCTTGCTCCAATCTAAAGCATAAAGAACGTTTTGCAGCTTCTATCTCAGGAGTCGGATGATCCAGAACACGTCTGCACCACTGCAGAGGACTCAGTGATTTCTCTCGAGGAGTGTGAGTCTTGGTAGGCAAGACGTACAACCTTAACCAAAACACACAGAAGTATCAGCAAGATACGCAATACTGTAAAGTTTGCTTTTGTAGCTCACTTTCCTATCAATCAGATCACTGATGATTTATAACATCCAAAGCCCTGCAAGAGAATATCTAATAAAAAGAAAGATATCCTGAAGCAGATGAGTTTACATTAGTTTTCTTTCTTCTCTCCTCAGAGAAATAGGTGGCAAAGTATCAACTCTACAGGTCTGGCATGTCGAAACAAAGCAAGTACATTTCACATTAAAATCTTCCATCTAATCACTACCATTGTCTGAACTTCAGCACTGCCCACGGCTCAAATATATTAGGTGCTGTACACACATCAAAGGTGCTCTTGCTTTTCCCTATACTTATATTTACTGGAGATTTAGATAATTTCAGTATCTGATTTTATCTTCACCCAGCGGACCAGATGTTGTTGAAGTCATATTTGTAATGATTAAAAACCATTTGATGGGAAACACAGAAAATCTATTTTCAACATTCAACACCAGCAGAAAAGAATAAAAAAAAGCACATATGCAAAAAAATCTAGTGTATGTGCACCGTTCTCAGACAAGAGTTGGCAACTGATCACTTGCACCTTAGGAAACCAGGTTTTTAAGCAGATTTCATGAGAGAATTCTTGAGGCTGAGATCTGGGTTGCTGTTGCTGCCCTGGCAGATTAGCAGGCATAATAGATGCCAATTCACCTGGGAGAGTGCAAATCTTCCAGGAAGCAAACTATTCTTGTCTGCCAGACAAAACTGACACAGCTCCCTGGCCTGACCACCTCAGAGACATGGGGCTAGGGACACCCAGAGACAGATTCTCAAGGCACCAGAAAAACACCCCACAGACTGTAAGGGGATCTGGCCTTTACAAAGGGGGAGTGAAAGGCAAGATCAAAAACTAAACAGGATTTTGCCCCTCAGGGGGTCACTAACAGGGAGCAGCAGCCTTTCACTTTCACACTTTTGGCTCAAGAGCTACCCAAGTCGCACTAGAGCACCCCTTCTCCAGCGTCTGCTCCGTGGAGTTTTTTACCTTTGAAGTCAATCAGCACCGTTTACCCAGTTCACAAGGAATAAATATCCTGTGTTTGCTATCTCTCTCTCTTGGCAATCCCAGCAGAGATCAACTATTGAAATCTCTGAGGAGAGGACTCATTTCCCCAGACTTCCTGCAGTGCCTGACCACACATTTAAAAAATGACACTGAGAAAACCAAAAAGCAAAGGAAAGAAAAGCTTCCAGGTTTCCTGATAACCTGCAGAAGTGCTTCAAAAGCTAAACATCTGACTGATGATCAAACCTTCGTGTAAAAAGCTGAACACTACAAAGTAGTGACTTGTCTGCAGTTCCACAGGGTTGGCTGATTTTGGGGTTTCTTGTAGCTGCAGTTAAAAAAACCCAAAACAACGACAAAAACAAACAAACAAAAAAGGCAATCAAAACACAAAAAACCAAAGGCATTTAAGGCGTAAAATTACTTATCAACAACTAGGACATGCACTGAAGGCTTTGGCTTTCCACATATCAGTTTGCTTTAAAGACCAAGATTACAAAAAAAGCCCCAAGCAACTGGCATCACACGCCTGACCTTTCATGGACAATGATGAAGATTTATCCTTGAACTAAAAACGTTCAACAGCTAAAACAACTAACTCTTAGTGGGATGAATTTGTTAACAAATCCCTGTCATGAAATTCTGCCTGTGGAAACATACATGTGTGACATAAAGGTAAATTCTGGCGCCCAAATCTAGGATTGCTCACTCCCAGGGAAGAATCAAATTGGAAATTTCACTAGGGCACATAATCCAACTATGACAGACTACCACCCTAAAATGTAAACAAGGAAAGCATTACATTTAACATGACATTACCAAATTAAGATATTCCTTAATGCTAGGGAAACTAGAAATTAGAACCAATGTAAAATTTGATTTAAGTCTGGACTGACAAGCCCAAACCAGCCCTGCACAGACCAACCACGTGCACAATGAAGCAACGCTGACAAAAAATTCCACACAATTTGTACCTGATTTTCAAAAGCCATTTTCAGAAAAACAGTACTGTGTATCACGAAGCACATATAACTATCAGAAATATTTCTGACATTTAGATTAATTTTTGAACGCTTTATCTTCTACCAAAATTAAGGATGTTTGAACACCTCTCAGCTTCTTTATACTGCATTTTACACTTATCTGACACTGACTTCAGCGTAATTCAAAAACTAACCACATAAAAAAAGAAAGCTACATGGAAGCTTACAGATACTCTCAAACTGTTATTTAAAGTAATCCATACATTGTTATTGACACTTCGAGGATCAATGACATTCCACATGATAACGCAGCCAACACAGTATTCCAGCACTGTCCCTACGATGCTCGCCCACGCTACTGAAACAGGTTTTGAGGCACTAGCTTCACTGATCTACTTGTATCTCTACCTTGCAATCTCTCCTTCTGTTTGTTTTTAAGGGAGTGTAACCATTCATCCAGGTCGATTTTATTTCTCGCTTTATTCATTCGCTATTCATTTCTGATTTATTCCATTTACTGGCACCCTGCCATGCCTTCTGCAGATACGTGGGCGCGTAAGATACACAATTTAGATCAACGTCTAAAAGACAAAAGCCCTCCCAAATCCCTGAAGATGGGAGACAATTCGGCAGAGATTTTAGGATGAGGAGGCAGCGCTGCTCAGATCAAGGCTCTCCCGGAACGAAATTCCGCTATTTTTAATTCCTTATGTAAACACGAGGCTGAAACTAGGCTGAGATCTGAATACTATTCCTCGGGGTAGAAAACGAGCCCTGCTCCCCACGGAAGGCGCGACGCCCCGGGCGAGCCGGGCGGTGAAACCCCGACATGAGCTCCGTACACGGGGCCCTTCCCTCGGCACGGTTTGGAGGGGCGATGGAGGGGGAAGAAATAAAAAAAGGGTGGGGGAGCAGATTTCAGTCTAAGCAGGCAGATCAAGTGGATCTGGGGGGCCAATGCTAATCAGAGCCGGGAGATCGCTGCGGGAGGCCTGGCCGGGGGACACAGCCCGGCCGGGGCGGGGAGCAGGGCAGGGCCGAGCCGCATGTACCATGTATCCTCGTCCTCTCCGCAGCCGTCCTCCAGCTCCAGCACCGCCACCTCGTCCAGCACCGTGGCCGCCGCCCCCGGACCGCCGCCGCCTTCCTGCCCGCCGCCAGCGGCCGGCGGCCCGGGCGAGGGCTTGAAGTAGGCGAGGGGCTCCGGCGGGCATAGCAGGGTGGGCACCGGGCTGGGCATGCACGGGGAGCCCGCGGCGGGGGGGCTGGCGGGGCGCAGCCCGCCCGGGGCCGGCGGCGGGGCCAGCAGCAGGTGCGGGCTGGGCGGGCCGGCGGCCACCGCGGCGGCGGCGGCGCGGCTCCGGAGCTGCTCGTTCTGCTTCTCCAGCTTCCGCACCAGCTCCTGCAGCTTCTTCACCTCCAGCTCGGCGCTGACGGCAGAGCCGGCGCCGCTCCCCTTCACCTCCGCCATCATCGCCGGCTTCAGCAAGGCAGCCTCCATCCTGCCGGCCCGCTGCTGCCGCCGCCGGCACCTGCTCCGCCGCGCCGCCGGAGGGCAGCGCCCGGCTACCGGGGGAGGCGGGAGCGCCGGGGAACGCCGCTCGCAGCGCCGGGGTCCGGCCCTGGGCGGCTGTGCTACCCGCCCGGCCCCGCTCCACCGCTCCTGCGCCTCCTGTTAACGCGCCGGGCGGCGAGGGCGGGATCCCCTCCCACTCCGGCAGCCCGAGCGACGCGCACACGCACTCGGCAGGAACAAAGAGCCGCCCGGCGCCCCCGCCATCCAGCCCCGGGCAAGGGCGGCGGGGGCCACCTCGGAGCTGAGCCCCGGGTGCTTAAAGAAAAGTGCCTTCCCCCCACTGCGCCCCACCACGTCTCGCCCCGCCCGCGGGCGGGATCCGGCCCAGGGCGCCGCGCCTCTCGTGAGCCGTGTAATTAGAGCCTGGTGGTGTAAGGGGTGTAATTATGCAGATTGGGAGTGTGAGGGGAATGGGAATCGCAAATAGAGGCTTTGTTGGGCTTGAAAGGGGCTAATTCAGCCAAAAGCCGCCATTTGTAGGTTTAAAACCTGCTGATTCTGGGAGTTTTGGCGCAAAGCGAGGAAAGCGACGCGTTTTTGAAGTTGCGTTGGTGGTGAAGCAAAGACTGAACCAAGCATTGCAGAAAACTACGTAACTGTGTATTGGTTACGTGTAGAACTCCTGAGGTGAAAGATGCCCTGGTATTGAAACGTCTTTCTTAACACAGTCCAGATACATAGGTGGGCTTGTAGATTGCAAATCTTTGAAAGAGAGAGGGATGGGGTACTGTTCACTTACGGTAGTAGTTTCGCATTGTCTTTCACTGCCCAGCACTGTAAGAAGCAATTGCTTGTGTCCTTTGTGTCACCGAGGGGGTGAGCAGAGATTCAGTGTTGCCCAAGACAGCTCAGGCATCACACAACCCTCATTCACTTCATCTCCTCTGACTACAGCATTAGGGGACGACCTTCTAAGTCACAGTCCTAAGTCTCCTACAGCTCTGATACAAAATCAGGAGCAAATCTCATGAAGTCAGGGCAGGTTTAGATTAGATATTACAAAATATTTCTTCACCAAAAAATGTCATCAAGCATTAGAATAGAGTGCCCAGGGAAGCGGTTGAGTCACCATCCTGCAAGTATTTAAAAGACGTGCAGATGTGGCACTTGGGGATGGTTTAGTGGGGAGCTGACAATGCTGGGTTAACACTCGGTGATCTTTGATTTGCCAGCCTAAATGATTTTGTGAGGCTAAGGGTTGTAAGTTGCTCAGCTACCCACTGAAAACAGCTATTGGTCAGTCGCTACCCAATTCTTGAACATCAGCTTTAGGCAGAGCAGTAGCACTAACAGCCACTGCTGTCTTCACCCTGCTTTGTTGCTGTCCCAGGTTTCTGGTGGTGTAAGGAGGAACAGACATTGATTCTCTGTTCAGGGCACAAATCAACTTTGAAATCATCCAGGCTGTCAGAATTTTGTCTCTTTTGTTTATGATCTGGAAACTTTCTTCTGCATGTGCACAAGAAAACAGCGCCGTTGTTGTCAGTCTTTCAAGCACTCTTGCAGTATAGATAGTAACAGCCAGTCCTATAAGAATGACTAGAAAGGAAGCTAGAGTGGAGCACAAAGCCTTGACTTCCACATGATATAACTTCTGTCAGTAAAGGGAGAAAACACAGCCCCCAGTGTACTACTTTGCAACCAGATAGCACTTAGTCCAAAACTTTGGTTGTGTCTTCTCTGTCCCTTTGGAAGAAAGAAGGGGGGAAATGTTTGGAGTGTAAAAACCATCTGGCCCCAATTCTGCCATGTTTCATTCGAATGAGTAACAGAATCCAGTTTTCACTACTCCAGATAGTTTTAATCTTTATTCCCACAAGTAAAAGGAGAATTGAGCTTCTACATATTTAGTTCTAGGCAAAATGTGGACCTCTCAGCTTATTACCACTAATAATGGTACTAACCTTAGTTGTTAGGAGTGCATTGTTAATCCAGTAAGATTGCAAAATTATATAGAAAGAGGAATTGGCAGCATATGTAATATTAAGTTTATTATACATCACTAGTGTGCAAAAAAAAAAAAAACCAAGAAGAAGTTTATTGTAGTATCAGTGCTGGAGGATGCAATGAGGCAATAGAGGTTCAGTTATACATCATAACATTTTTTTTCACTGAAAGAGTAGTTAGGCATTGCAGTAAGTTGCCCACATAAGTGGTAGAACCACTGTCTCTGGAAGCATTCAAGAGATGTCTGGATGGGGCAGTTGGGAATATGGTTTTGGGGTGATTATAGTGGTGCCAGGTTGATGATTGGACTAGATGATTCTGAAGATCTCTTCCAACCTTGATGATTCTGTGAAATACTCAAAAGAGATTCAAAATTGGGGAACTGTTTGTTTGTTTGTTTGTTTGTTTGTTTGTTTTTAAAATTTGAACCAAGGATGCAAAGTCTTTTAGTGGACCAGCAAGAAAGCCCAATAAATGGGTATCTGAAGTTTTCAGTTGTCAGAACAGGAACATGACAGTGTGGTCTAGATACTGCATCATTAAAATATCTTGGTGCTGACACCAGTGTGGAGATATATCAGGAGACACATTTGAAGACAGGGTAGAGCATGTAGCATCATAGCACAAGATCTTAAGAGTCACCATGGAAATGCTTGTCCTCAGTTATGAGTACAAGTAGTAGAAAATTTCAAATGTCCTCTACTGTTTGCACCACCTACACAAATGTTGCATGCAGGCTTTCATTTCACAACTCAGTCGTCAAAGAGAAAAAGCTTAGGACTCAGCATTGTGCCCTAGCATGGGTACAAAAGCATCTTTTCCAGACAGATGCATTGATCATAGACATCATGTCACCAAGAAAATGGTCCAGAGATTGTCTCTTCCTTGGCTGGGACTTCTGAAGTGAGATACACAGTAGTATGGGTATAAAGCAGCCTAAAGTTGTGCATACTTCAGCTACCGTGTTCTCAGTCAGTGTGAGAGACTGTCTTTTCCAGGCATTTCCTGTACAAGTGGATTTAGTAAAAGGTAAAAATGCATCTCACTGTGTTGTATTTGTTGCTGTATTTTAAGTGTACTTGTAATTTCACTAACACATAATTCCACTAATAACATAGCTTCACACATAGGTACTGCCAGGTAAAATATATGATGATGAATACACTGTCCCATGGTTTTCAGGTTTGTCTGTTTGAATACAGCAAAGATGATTTGAACATCTTAGTCATTTAAATAGTTAACCTAATTATATGAAATTTGAAAAATAAATTACTCTCCTCCCATTATTGACATTACTAAAAAATTGTTAATGAGTTACATTCAGTATCCCAGCAATAGCTGATGACTTTGATCAACCCAGAACTTCATCAGCACTTCACAAACCACACTGAAGACTTGATGGTTCCATTCTTTTTTAAGGCATTGATGAAATATGTGTAACACCAACACCAAACGTCCTGATGTGCCTATGAAACCTACTACTCCTGGACTTGAGAAATTATATGCCCTAAATCAGTAGAAATCTACTATAGGATGCTACTTACACAGTATCCTATAGCAGGAATTTCTGAATCAGTGTAGTTACTAATAGGCTGTCAATGCAGAGAACAAAGAAGCTGGAAGTCTGCAAATCCCATCTGCTCTTTCCTGGTAATAAGCTTGTTGCTTTATGCTGCAATAGCTGCAGGCTGGATCTGCCTTTCAGGCAAGCCAGTAAAGAATTAATTGCTGTAATCCAGTCTGGGCTGTACAAAAGACATGTAACAATAAGGTCAGAGCACGGACAGTAAACTCCAAGTCTCGTGAGATTATTTTAAAGGGCAGTTCCAGTCTGAAAAATGACTGTGAACGTAGTTTTATAAAAATAGAGCCACTATCATGCCAGCAGAAGTCTATCCTATCCGGTATTCTGCCTTTAGCAAGGGCTGATAGTAGCTTTGTAAGGAAAATATCTCAGAAACAAGAAAAATATGGAGGGATATTTTCCCCTCTTTCAAAAGTCATTGAATCAGGACATCTGGATCATTTAATTTTGATAGCAACCAATGTGTAATAATATTCCATTTGCTGAGACCCATTTTTAAGCCATTTAAACATTAGGGCTCTACAGCCCCCTGTGGCAATTAGAGCTGCAATTTAATAATGTATTGTTAGAAAAACTACTTCTTATTATCTACTTCAAATCTGCTGCTTAGTAATTTGATTGGGTGCCCCTTAGTTCTGGTTTTCTGAGAAAGACAGAATGATTAATCATTCTCTATTCAGCTTCTCTTTGTGATTCATGACTATATAAAATTTAGATACTTCTCTTCCCAGCTGACAAGCCCTAATTTATATAGCCTTATCCCCACAGAAGTCGGGCCAAACCTCCCATTGTTTCCTGTCTCACTCCATAACGAAAACGGAATTTTCTAACCCATTGTTTTCTTTCTATTCTCACTCCATGTTTTCTTATAAAGCCAAATGTTCTCAGTTAAAGAAATCAGCTTAACCAAAAGCATATTGGCTTCTTCAGAAACACTCATATATTCATGAGCATGCCCTGCTTTAAAAAATCTGTGCAGACTCTCCTCCAATATATCATACATATCCAGATGCTTCTGTATTCTGTTATTTATTCCAATTTGTACAAATTGGCTTGATAAAAAAAATAAGACTAAATGAAATGTAGTTCCCCAGAGCAGTTTTCATGGTTTTTTTGAGGCTGATGTCCCAGATGATGCTTCCAATTTTTTTGGCAGCAAGCCTGCTTTGAATGGTAGGGTAGATGTTTTGTGAAAACTTCAACAATCTCGCATTTGAGCTCCCGAAGAGGTTTTGCATACGTACTACCTAGACCTAGCAATTTGTTACTGTTAAATTTATATATTTACTTTGCATTATTTGAGCAATTAAACACTTCCCTGAACACTTCCTTTTGTATACTGTGTTCTTCTCTGAACTATCATGGTTCCTTCGGGCTTTTTCCTTATTTAATCGATATTAAATTGAAGTACTTGTAATCACCATTAGAATGGATTTACTATATGAACAAATCCAAAATTGGATCATTTCAGTGAACTCAAATTGCTCCAGTGCTTATGGTATCCAAAGATACTGTCTGTGATTAAGCCTAGGGTCTGCTAGTTTGTAGATCCATCTAGACAGAATTATCCATGACAGCTCTTGTTCAAGGGGTTATTTGATTTTTATCAAATCACTCTGACTTTCAAATGCTTTAGACCCCCCTCCCTCACCCCCCTTCCCACCCCTTCTGTTTATTACAAACTGAAAGCATCAGCCTGAATCTTGCAAATCAGGATGGGTTTCTTTCTAATGAACTTCATGGATAACAAAGACTAATTAGACTTTCAAAGAAGTTTGAATATTTACATTGTTTCCAGTATACAAGTATATTGGAAGTGTAATTTGGTTTACCGCTGATGAATAAGAAAGAGAAGGTTGAGGAGATATGGTGTTCAAGGTTGTTAATAAATGAGCTGATAATCTAAAAGTAAAGTTTTTGAAACACTGTTTGAGGGTGAAGAGCTGAAGATCACAAAGACAGAAATACACCTTCTCTCCAGGAGGTTAAAAGTCCATGACACACCTTCTGCCAAGACTCCAGATTTCAGCTTATCTTCAGGGAACAGTGGCAGCTGATTCAGGAAAAACACCTTATTTCCTGATAACATGATTATACCAAATCATCTAATCTTGGTTATGATTTTTTTTTTCCTTTTATTCATTTTCTGTCATCTTTACTTTTGTCTATTTGCATCTGGTTTGGGAAAGAGATTCAAGAAATTGATCAACTTTGCAAGAAATTGAAAAAAAGTACTATCCGTGTTAGCAAGTCCATCATGTTGATACCTAAGTTTTTACAGTTTTGCAAAATGTTAGTAAGTGTAGACCAACAGACTCAAGGCTTTATGATGCTGCAAAGTGGTTTGGAAGTTATCATCTTAAAAAAATAAACAGCAATAGGCATTGGTTATGTGATGTATGCAGGAAAAAATTAATACAAAAACCCCTCAGTCCAGCAGTAATTGTGCATTTGAGAAGGCACATCTTAGTGACACCATGTCAAAAGAGCCTGGAAAATTCGCTGTTGCTTGAAAGGCTTTTCTTGTGTCAAAGTGGGTGTGTTACCTTTTCAGATAGGGAATGGTTTAAAAAATTAAGTGCCTGAACTTTCATCCAGGTTCAGTTGGTCAAGCAAGAATCTTTGGTGACTATGCAGAAAAGCCCACGTAATTTATTTTTATCATTTTTTTTCCCTGTCAGATGGGATAGAAAAAAAAAGCCTGTAAAAATAGTGTGAAAATTCTTGCATGTAAAAACTTGTCCTTGCACTATGTACAACCCACTGAATCACAAGATACAATGAAATGGCAAAGATACCTAGAGGGTAATTTGGGTACAGTTAGAAAACTTACATCCAAACTTCTTTTTTTTTCTGGACCCACTGTTCCATAAACTGTATAACTTGCAGAGTACTTGAGATCTTTCCTGCAACATCACTAGACTGGCATAAAACCCCCTGCCCTTCCTTCTGCCATGCCTGAATTCCTGGGTCTGGGTAGTGATGGATCTGTCCATCTTGCTCCTTCTGAACCCCTTTTGTCCATCCTGGAGATGTGCAATCAGTGCTGGAAACACCTCCAGGGCTGGGCGAGCGCTGGTCTAAAATCAGCCCTTTCTGGGACAATTTGGAAGTAGAAGAAATGCAGTACAACAAAGGTATTTCTTGAGTACATTCACTGGATTGATGAAGGGTGTATCAATTGTGATACTACAAAAAAAAGTGTCTTCTTCTTAGCTAGATCTTTTCCTTGTGTTTGTTCCATTATTGTTCTCTTTTGTTTCCAATTGTTCTCTTCATTATGAGAAGTAAAGTGCCTATCTTCACTCCCTGTTTAATTTATGCTCCTACTTAGGAGATTCTGGTTCTGAATTAGAAGGCAGGGGAGTTTTTAAATAGTCCTGGTGATCTCCAGATTAAAACCCAGAAACCACAGTCCTCAAAGCATGTGCCCTCCTCTGACTGAGTGTATGGGATGTCTCTCACTAGAGTGGAAGAGGCAGAAAAAATATTTCTCCTTCCCAGATTTCCTCCTTAAGCTTTCCACGGATGTCAGTCATGTCAGAACTGGTATGCTTGCTCCCAAACAGAATTTTGTTGTGAGAAAACTGGTGTTTTGCTCAAAAGGCTTTACTGTTACTTTCACATATGTCGCTTGGGCAGATGGATAAAGTCAATGCTCAAATGCATTATCAGTTGTGAAAACAGCTAAAAACAGTATTCAAATGCATTATCAGTCACATACTTCTTTAGATTTCCCAAATATTGTTTAAATTTTTGGCAATTTGAAATTACAATTTTACAAATATGGCTAGCTGGATTCTCATTCTTGATTCTAAGATTTGAACTACATACAGGGATAATATAATTCAAAGTTCCATGGGTGGAAGCTCCCTGGAGGAACCAGAAGATATGAAGACAGAGCAATGTTTTCTGAAATATTCATCTTATAGTTGAGTTTGACTGTTAATTTCAATGGCACCATTATTTACAACACCAGTATTATTAAAATTCCTTAATTGACTTATTTGCATAAAGCTTTCATCTTTTTCATAATATTTTCTCCCTTTTCTGCTTCTTTTAGGGTTTAAACATGTGGGGAAAATGGCTTGAATGCCAGAAGAAGTTTGTCCTTTCTTTCCAGGATTTATTGTGTCTTCTTTTTTTCTGAGTAGGTAGTTTTAAAATGTTGGCTGCCAATTGTTTTGACCACAGTAGCTGTCTAAGCTCCCTAAACAGATGTCTGATGACTGCACAACAATGCCAAGACTCAGACAAGTGCTTTTGGCATGATTATATTCAGATATTGATTCTAACAGGACCAAACCAGTCACTTTTAAGTCCTGGCACAGGCTACAAGACTGTCACTGTCAATTCATAACTGACACAGTTATAAAAACCCCACAAAAAAATATTCCATTTCCAAGCAGCTTGCTTGGAACGGGAGGTAAACTCTGAATTTTTCTGGGGTCATTCATACAGGTGCAGCAGTACCACCCAGAGGCCGTTGCTGTGCTGGACACTGCACGAACTGAAGAGAGTTCCTGTCCAAAAGAGCTCAGAGGCTGGAAATACAAGGAAGATACTAAGGCTTAGAAGAGGTTATTATATGAAGATGTATTTGTAATAGTCTTCAGATGAAACCTGCCAAAATTTCACTCTCTCACTGTCCTACTCAAGCCAGATCTGCATGTAGACAACCCCTCTAATCATTCACACTGCTTTTAATTCTTAATTAGGCCAGTTGGATGAGATGATGAAATTCCAGGATTTGATCTTTGCTCCCAAGACAATGTATTTTTTGTTCAGGAGTTATCAATAAGCATGTAATGAATGTGCAAACAGTGTGGCTATCCAGTGGCTATGGAACATGGGCCATAAGGATCCAGCCTGCACTCAGCAGAGAATGTGGCAAAAAGGGAACATCTTGTTTATTCCACACACCCCGCTGTTCCACTGTGTTACACAACCTGCTTAGGTACGTCGGGGAAGACACTGAACTTGGCACTCCCATTTTCTGGGCACAGTTCATTGGTTCAGAGAACACCATCTCCATGGTTTTAAAAGGTGGTAGTTATTGAGATGTTCAAGAAGGTCTGATTTTAGCAGTTTGTGCCAAACATATTTGAGAATAGCTGCAGATTCTTTCTCTGAAATGCAAAGAATGTTTGTAAGTCCTAGTTTTACTGATGCAAGATATTAGAATTGAGTTGCTCAGACCAGGCAAAACACAAAACAGAAGAGGAAGCCTTTGAAGTCAAAGAAAGACCTTATCAGTTTAAGAATTCAGTTGTTCTGCATCAATTAAGCAGCTAAACAGAGCTATTTTGGTCAACAATTTCAGACTTCGGCACATCAAACCTACTTATTTAGTATTTATTCTGTTTATCCTTTGTCTTTATGGAATGATGGATGTCTCTGCTGCTATGAAGAAAAATGAGGTGGTGTGGTGCAGCAGAAGGAAGAAAAGGAGGCATTTCTCTCATGCAGTCTGGCATCAACTAGTCTGAAAGCTGAAACCAGTTCCTGGTGTAACAGAGTGGCTACGATGAGCAATGTGCAGAGAGCAAAACCAACTAAGAAAGTGGGTACTTTTCATTCTAAACAGATTATGTTAAAATATCAAGTATCAAGGAAGGCAATCAGAGTAGCAGAGTTCTGACCTTACTGTTGTGAGTAAATAAACTGAACACCTGAAGCTATCCACACATCCACATATCCTTATAGGAAGAAGCAAGGAATAGAGGTGACCTATGGAATAAATGCAAGATCCATTTGTCGTTCTTTACAAGCCTAGCTGAGGAGAGGCTGTGAAGTAACAGAGAGTATGTCTTGTCAAACTGACACGGATCTTTATTTCAAGAGGAAGACGATGAGGGCACAGTGTTACAGATGTTTGTCACTCTGTGTCAAGCACTGGTAGGGAGGGATGCTCAGGCTTAGTGTTTTGTGGGAACCTACACAGTGTACTACAGAATATATTAACACAGCAAAGATGTTCTTATGACATTCCTTGTTCTTGTAAATATCAGTAGCTTTGAAGCAATCTACATATTCAGAAGCATCAATATGCATTATATGCATTATTTCACTCCTTTCCTCTGATTACTTGATTCCCCTCCCCATAGAGCAATGCCCCAGCTTTGTAAAATAAAGTATCCATTACACAGTGAAAAAATGGGCCTGATGAATCACAACCCCCCACATAATTTAGTACATCATCTCTCAATACAGCTTTTCAGTCTAATTAATGCATTATTGAAGATAACACGTTCATTAAAACAGCTGCCAGCAAACTCTTCATTTGGATTGTTTCATGGAAGGACTAGTCAAAGGGAAATGAAACACCACAGGCTAATGAGATGCAAAAAGGACAAAAAACATTTAAGTTTTGATACATTGGTATTGAGATGTTAATATGATTTTTCTTAATGAATACTGCTCTGCCAGATTTTATATGGTACATCACAAACCTGGGGTTTCTTCTTAGCCAAATTACAACATATAATAAAAAAATAACAAAAAAACACATGGCAAAATTACCAGGGCTGTTCAGTGAGGATGACTTAATGAGCACAGAATTATTATTTATTGTTTCTTATTGCTACTTCTCTGTCAGTGAACATTTAAATAGCAGATATTTTCATCCAGAGCTCCTGGTCTCTAGGGGAGTGAACTAAAATCTCTCATCCCCTGAAACACTAGGAAGTCCTAGATTCTAATATGCTGGCTCAAATGAATGTCTAACACCTTCCATTGTAACTAGGCCTTAGCAATAAGTGTCTCAACAGGTCTCTCAACAGGACCAAATTTGTGACATTAAAATTTTGCCACTACTTTTTTCACCCCGTCATGCAAATCATTGTTTCCTGGTAAAGCATAGAGTTTTAACAATTATAGTTTAACTAGGATATGTCATCAGCAAAAGACACACACCAGAAAAAATATCAATAATTAAAGATTTATTAGAGTTACTGACATTAATTGATAAGAATTCATAAAATTAACAAAACAAAATATCTACTGTCTCATGTCTCCATTGCATAATCAGTCTGAACATCTTTTAAGCCAGACAACATCCTTACTCAGCTACAGGCCCAGTGGTTTAAATGGCACTGACATCCATACCTCCTGCCTCCCCTATGAAAGGTGCAGTCAAGGAGAGAGAGTTTGACTGACACAGCCACTCATCAGTCTATTATTAACCTATGGCTTTAATATTTTGCATGCTTTTAACCTCTTTCCTAGATCCAGCAGTCTCCAAACGCTAACTCTGTCATGGTCATATCCAGGAAGTCCTTTTAAACTGAGATGTAAGGCAGAAAAATCAGTTCTGAATAGCCATAACCTAAAGCATCTCATGACATAGACTAGTAGTCAATACCTTTGTCTGTCCAGTATCTACTGAACTATTGATTATTTTAGACAACATATTATAACACAGCATGAATTCTTCTTTCGGTTTCTATACTTGTATATGTATACACTCTCCAAAAGGGGGAAAAAAAAAAGCTTTCCCTGTAGTCTCAAAGGAAGGAGTGTCTCTGACCTAGTGTAGATGTCTGCAAATCTGAGCTGTTCATTCCACGTTCCTTTTCAAACCATGAAAGTAAGATGTACATTGGTTAATGTCATAGTAAAGTAGATGTTTGCAGTCTGACCAATTGAATTGCTTCCTAAAAATGTCTGCTTCTCTGTATAAGATAGAATAGATCAAGTATCTCAGAAACAGAACTCTACACTGTAGATGTATAAATTTAGGCAAGATGAATCCATCCAAAGTGTTTAGATAGTCAATTTAATAAAGTAGTAAATATAAATACAACAACATAATGTCATTCAAAGTATGTATTTCATTATTTCATTGCAACTATTTAGTGTCCACTTCTTTAGAAAATGGTGATTATACAGTTACCAGAATTACAAACACAAAGTGGGGTAGTTTTACTTAAAACCCTCTCGTAGTCTAGAATCTTTCTGCAGCTGTAGAGATACATTTTCCAAAGATGAGTTGTTCCGTCTCAAATTTATCATTTAAGTTACTTGGGAAGAACCTCTCTCTGGTGGTTGGTGTCTCCCCTTGTAGGTGCAGTATGAGCCCACTTCTCTCTGCATGAAAACAGTAGTTTAAACTGAATAGCTTACTTCTAAATGGCTAATCTTGATGAGGTGAATCCCATTCATGCTATAGTAAGCAAACTGATCTTTATATTGGAGGAAAAGAGAATACAGCCCTTTCAAAATAAATGTATAGGAATGTCCTGGCATTCAGAAAATTTCAGTAAACTATCCTTGATTTTATGTACAATTTAGTGGTTTCACAGATCTGATAAATATACTGACCAATATCTTGTTTTGCTTCCTGCAATGTGTGTATGAAAATGCATCTAAATTATCATTAAATTAATTCCTTTGGTAAACATGCAGTAGGACTTCATTCAGAGAATTCCCAGCAGTAAAAATGAATAATTTCCCCCAGTGTTTTGAATTAATGGGCCAGTACAGTTAACTAATTGTAACCTCTTCATCTTACGTTCTGTATGTCAAAATTAGTAGATCCATTTTTCTGCAAGAAAGAAAAGATTGGTCAGAGATGCCAAACAAAGCAGTATGCTCTAAATGTCCTAGAAGGAAACTTCAGAGGGTTTTTTTCTGTTTTAGAATGTCTACTTAAGTCTCTGTATCTTGTAACTTGATGAAATAGGACATGCCAATTTATTGTGCTTGATATAGAGACCCTTGGTATGTGTTTCTACAGTTTTATAACTGTTACTATGTTCTATTAATTTTCTAATCTGATTATTTGCAAAATTCCCCACTCTCATCAGATTTTGCAATGAGTTAATAACAGAAGTATTTTAAGAAAATAAATGTTTAATATAATTTTAGTTAACATGATCTTACCTCTAAATTACATAGCTGAAAAACAGCTTATCAGAGTATTTCATCTACACATCTGTTTGTTTTAATTTGGTACAGAGGTACTGATTTATAGCATTGTGAAATAAAAATTGCTATGAATAGAGAAGACTTAAAATCTAGCAACTTCTAGAAAAATGAATAAAACAAAATGTTCATTTGTCCCTGTCTTGCACATTTCTTTAATCAGTTTGCTCCTCACAAAGGTAAGAATCATAATCACAGTGTAATATTTTCATTATGGCTTCATAGATTTTGTATCTTCTCTCTACTGGTCACAATTACTCCACTATGTAAAAATACCTCTGCACCCTGGCTTATTTGTTTCAGTTGAACAATCTGATTCTCAGATGCCTTGCAATTTATGCTCACTTCCAGGCCAAGGTGCCATTGCCTCCGTGTAGGTGTCTCTATTGATTGCACAGGTACAACTCTACAGAGAGAACTGAAGGGATGAACTCGCAGTGCCACCAACATCTCTCTCACAGACACAGAATAATTGTGTCTAGAATCTGGGCTTGGATATCATCCTAAGCACCCAGACTTACTGAAGTAGATACTTTGAAAAGGTTTAAGTACACACAAATGTCCAAAAGCAACAGCTGTGTTTTCATATATTGAAGTCTTTTGAATGAAGTTCATGAAATGGTTTTTCCCACGTTCAGTATTAGACATTTATTAGCCTTACCTTTAACTTTGGAATAACAAGGCTCACAGTGCACAGTTTGTTTGTAAATCCAAATGCTGTCTCCTGCTTTTAGGTCTTCCAGAGGTCTCTTACATACTTCACACTTCAACACACAAAGAATGAAGAAAAATTAAAATGAAACATTTCTCTAATACTCTTACCCAGCACGCTTTCCTTTAGGAAACAACCAACCCCAGACCAGAATAGGAGTTATTAGTACTGCAATATAAAAAATGAACTCTGAAAGAGTAGTTTTAGACAAAATTTAGATATCTGACTATGTCATTTTTAGACATCTAAAAATCAGATACCAGTGTGTCAACTGATTGCATAGGTACTCATTATACTCAACAACCCTGCCCTCCCCCAGACATTTCGAAAGGGTACTTTTACTTTCTCTCTCTTAGCTTAGGGGTTCATCCTAAAATAAGATGAATCACCATGTTGAGATCCTTTTCTTTCTGTACTGAATAAAGGAAGAATGATCACACATAATCATCCAACTCAGAGTAGATTTTAAAGAATCTAGACCTGCTTATTTCAAAATATATTATGACACTTAATCTTAACAGTTAATTATGTCTCCCATTCTCGCAGAATCTGGACACTGCTTTCACAAATGTCTCAAAAAAGCTAATTTTTTGAGATGAAGGAGCAGTGCCCATGTTTCACAAATGACAATGCACAGAGACATGCAGAGGCTGACTTACCAAATCACAAGGATAGCCTAAAGTGGATCAAGGAGCATGGTAATTTGATACAGAAACTAGGATCTTGATGCCCAGATAATTTCATTTATTTATTTAAATCTAATACAAAAATAGTAAATTCTGGTTTCTTTGGATATTTTATCCACTACTAAGTGAAAATTAGCGTTAGTATTAAGGTGCTATTAAAACAATCTGCTGTCTTCACTGATTTTATATTTCTTTGTTTAAATTGGCAAAAGGGTGGCCATGTCTTCAAAGCTCTCATCTCCAATACTAGCTAGAATTTTTACACAGAGGAAAAAAAAATCTAAAATTTGGGTTAATTACTGTACTTTTGGTATTTACCTTTACAAGGAAGTGATGCTGTCAGCTATATGCAAATCTCTAATGGATAGAGGGTATTTTTAAGTAGCTAAATGAATATTAATTATGAGAAATTGCACTGTTTAGCTAAATACATAACTATAAGCATGAACTACAGACCTACATCAATTGCTTAAATTTTTTGTCAATGCTTTCATAAATTTGTAGTTATACAAAAATTAAGCTGAATATTCTTGGCCAGACAGGTCTCCAGTTGATAGTAGGTAACAAAAAAATATAGTTTAAAAAATAAGCATAGATATTTGACAGATAATTCAGCCACTACCAAAATGCCAAAATGTTAATATTGAAAAGCTCATTCTTCTTTATGTAGGTTGATCTGTCTAAAAAGAATGGAAGCAGACCAGAACTTATATTTACTTGCAATAATAGTATTGAGGGCATACTACATAGTAGTTCCCATGGAAGAAAATGCCTTTCTTGTGCTCGAAGAGCTCAGAAAGTCCACTGTAAACAAAAACCACATGTGAAGTGCAACCTTACTGCTGTATTCTGATTTGTGTTACTTTTCATGTAGTAAATAAGGGCAAGAACTGCTGTCAGACACAGAAGTAAAAGCTGTGCAGGACTGGGCAAAAAATATGAGCTATGCTAATGCAGTGATTTTGCTGAGTTTTGTTTGTTAGAACAACAAACTCTGTGTGTAGATGCAAGGAGAAATAAGACAAATGAGGCAGAAAGAAAACAGACTATGGGACTATGAGCACTGCCAGGCATACCCTGAGAAAAGTTTAAGAGGGAATTTTAGGGTGAGGCTTAGGGTTTGGAATTAGAAAAAAAAAAGAAATTTCTTCTGTGCTTTCATTCTTAGTAGAAATAGGAAAAACTTACTTTTTAATAACTAAGACTGTTTTAGATGTCAATCAAGAACATCTACAAAATGTCATAAAAATCTGAATAAAATTTTCCAACATGAAGAAAGTGTAAGTTGATATAATTCACTGTATCAGACTTGAAGTGAAGGCTTATAAATGTGTAGGACTCTAAGAATACATTCAGTTGCACCCTTTATCCTGCTTATAGTTGCAAGGGAGGAGAGGCAAGGAGGAGAATAGAGGGGGAAGGAAAGAGGGCGATCAAAAGAAAAAGGAAGGAATTGTGTAGGGAAGAGAGGGAAACAGAGAGATTAATGTTTCCTACATTAATCTCCTCCAGTCTCAAGACTTCTTATTCTCACAGGTGGAGAAGGCCTAAGGCCTAAACAATCTCTTATTATATGTGCACTGTAATGCAGGTATTACAATCAAATTACATTTCTTGATAGCAGGTGAAATCTTCTTACCTTGAAGCAGGTCGAATGACAGTAAATTTGCAAGGCATCTAAGATCATTTTGGCATCTATGCCCAAGGGCTTCCTGCAGTATGTACATATATCTTTTCCAATTATACTCCTGTGTGTATATAATATAACATCAGCTGTCAGAAAAAGAGCTGCCATTGAAATCTCAAGCAGAAAATTGATAAGGTTAGCACACTGCATGGGAAAGACATTTGTATACTGTACAATGGCCATTAAGGGAAAAATGTCATTTGTGTATTCTCTCCATTCCAGTTGACAGGTGTCATACACACGCTCCTGTGATGGGCAAATTGTCAAGTAGCAAAAATACCACGGTAGAAAGAATGGTCTTCTCTGGTGAACTGAATTAAGTGGCTGAATATCTGGGAGCATGTATACTAAATGGGGATAAAATGGAGGGGAATGATTTTAATGTTTTAATCACAAAAGTAATCTGGTAGTTGAATTCAAACTGCCATAATTTGATCACTCTGATTCACAGAATTCTCTGTGTTACAGAAGTGCCTGAAAACTTTTTTGACTTTCTGCACTGCAGACGGAACTCATACCTTCATAGCAATTATAGCAAATACATGTATAGAACAGCCTACAAGGTATTCGTGACGATAATATTTTAAAATTTTTCTTAGCTCTTGTTGCACTCTTGTGTGCCATCACTCTGTACTTTGTCTGGATACAACTGTTGGTGTTGTTTTAGCATTACAAAATCAATGGCTCTTGCTCCTTTCCTCTCAGTGACAAACTGCTGTACTATTATTTAATCATCCCCAGAGTTCCTTATGTTGGAAAGGATACACATTTTTCTGATTAGGTATTTCCAGGTAGTAGGGCTGTCCAAATTGAATTGAAAATAGTGGCCATATTTAACTTCTTTTTCCCCATGAGGTAAGTTATTACAGATTGAGCAAATATCCTGCTTATATTTAGGAATGTCTTACTGGTGTGAAAAGATAGTTTTCAATAGCACTGTCATGTGAACCTATTCCTCCACACTTGTACATAAATTTGGTCATTATAATTTGTCGCCCTGATTTTCAGCCTTCTGATTTTCTTTATGTTTTTTATTGGAGTTCTAACGATTTTAACATAAACAAAGTAGATTGTTTTTGCATTCCTCTCTGTGATGGACTGCTGGTTTGACCACTGGGGTCAGAGGGGTGTTCCTCTCGTCCCCCAATCCTTGTCCAAATCCCAAAAATTGTATAAGCTGAGTTTCCCAAAATAAAGGCCCTTCTTTTCTTGCTCTCAACCTGACAGGTGAGTGTCTTTCTTTCATGTTCTGATTGTGACAATCATTCTCACAAAGGAAGGAAACTTTGCAGAGTAAGCAGCTGCCTGAGATAGAAACCTACAGATTCACAAAGCCAACTCTATCACTTAAGGCATTGGCTCTTGTTTCTATAGATATTTTAAAATGTCAGCTGTGACAAGCCTAACATAATATTAGGCTGCTGAACTGTGGTAATGACTTGATGGCAAGATCTCACTGAAAGAGAGCTTTGTATGAAAAGCTGTCTCATGATGGTGACTTCCACTGGTCTCCTTTGTCTGAAGACTTGAATGCTTATGTAAATGTCTGTGTCCTTTGGTACTCTACGATGTTACTAATGTGTACTTACCGATCAGAAGTAGAATAAACAGTTTTGATAGTATTTCCAGTTATATTTTCATCATAGGCAGCAAGTGATGATTTGCTGTGAAGCAGAGAGTACATAGCTATCACTGAACAGTACTGCATTTTTTAAAGGTTTCACTACATTGATGATAATATGCAAAATAAACTGAGACAACATGCTTGTAAAAAAATCATACTTAGTGATGAGTTCTTTTTCTGCTTTTTCCCAATCATCAAGAATAATAAATAAAAAGTGTAAATTAGTAATACAGTCATATTTGTAATATAGTGTCCTTAGGCTGTGTTCTATTTTTGAATTATTATTCAGCATTTTAAAATTAAATCCACAAGCCCATTGAGCAAAATTTACATACTGGTATCGGGTTTCCTGTGCTGATATATCAGCCTAAATGATACATATCAGAAAATGGTGACAGACTACATTTTTTCATTTTCCTCTGCTTCTTTCACTTGTCCTCAGAAAGCTGTCAAACAGCCAAACAAAATTACAACATGTCCGTAGAATTAGAGTGAGGGTCTTTATAATACAGGCTTTTCAGTGTATGATTTGTGTTCACTACAGTAACTGTATTGTTCCTTATATCAGAGTAGAAAGGAATATACTGAATTTAATTATCAGGGAAGTGAAATCTTCCATTTTTAACAGTCCTATTTCCGAATTACTTAAATGTCAGTTTTGTTTCCATGGAAGGGATGAACATGTATATGACAGTTGAAGAAGTAATCTTGCCATATGCATTTTATAGACTTCTGAATTGATTTATTAATCCTATTCTCCAGAAATTCTTAAGGCATATAGTAATTATTATATGTTTCATATCACTCTTGAATAATGTTCTGCAATGTTAGGATCAATTGTTTATAATCATGTGTATTTACCAAACATTGGATTTTTTCTGGGAAATTTAACAGATTCATAACCTCTGTGTGTAAGGTGTTACAAAACTCAGATACTCTTTTCTACATACCTATATTTTTGTAAAATACATATGTCTTATTTGATTTCTGTGCAACACCAGAAATGTATTTAAATTGCAGTTACTGATAAGCTGAAATGGTAAATGTTCTATTTATATTTCATAGAACTTAACAATGGCCTTGTTATTTAATCAAAATGTAACAAACCTGGGTTTGCTCCCCACAGAGGAAATATCTCCTCAAATGAACACCCAGTGCTCCATTTACATTTCAGGTAAGACGAAATAAGCCTACTAAGTAGGAATGCAAACTAAAGCTAAGTAATCACCTTTTGAATTAGTTTATCTGGCTGAGAAATTCTTTTAACCAAGAATGTGCACAACACATTACAGGGTGGAGTATATTGGTAGTACAATTGCCTAAAGTTTCTTGCTACAGTGAAAATTGGCAAAGGAATATAATTTCTCTGTTTCTGTAAAGTGTGAGCCTGTGCTTCTTGTTTTTGTTGCTAAACTTTATTCCCAAATCTTCCATTTAATTCATTGTATTTAACTGTGGAATCTCAGGCAAAGTGAGTACTCTGCATTCCACACTCAACATAATATGAGTATTTACATGCTGCATGCCTGAAAGTAACATTATTTTACAGGAAGTTGTATAGAGAAAAATATGTTCCTCGAGTGTCCTAGTGTAGACAACAGCATCCCTTGGATTTTACTAACTGACTGGAGAATTTCGGTTGAAATATACAAATATATATGTATATATAAGCACAGCTTAGGTAGAAAATCACAAATGGAGTGTATAGAACAAAAAACACGGAAGCTACAGCAAAAATATTTCAAAAGCATCAGTTTCTAACCTTGTCTACTGAAAGTGTAAGGAAACCCAAAATATTTAAATAAATACATAATCTGACAGCTTGATGAGACACCAAGTGAAAACTGAGTCCCAGTGTAGCCTGAGAATTGTGCACCTGGTCACGTCCCTTCTTTCAGTTCGTATCAGTCACTCCTTTACTTGCTGTGGTGTGACTTGTTCATGCAGAAAACCACTCAACAATAAATACTCTGTACAACCTATTGCATAAAACCTGAAAGACTAACCTACAAAGACCATTCATTTAATAAGTTTTCATGAATTAAAATAGGATTCAGGTAGAGGGTATATAGTCTCTCAAGGGTAAGGTAACATTGCATATTGCAGCACATTCTTTGTCCTGTCGTTCTTCCATTACTGTTCTCTATTTTAACCTTCAAAGATAGTCAGAATATTACAACTCAGAGCCTGTATGTGAACAAAATTCTGAAAAATGCTCATTAATTTTTCTATTGAATATCCATTATTAATCTTAAATTGTATGCTGCTTGGCTTTGCTTTTATTCTCAGCCAATCTATGAGTTTGTCCTTCAAGGTCATGCAGAATTTTCAGAATACACAGATTTCAACTGTACTCCAATAGCAGATGTAAGAATACGAGGGATTAAAGATCTGGTTCCCATTCACACCCACAGTAAGGATCAGGTGTGCCATAAGGTTAAGGATGGGGATGTTGACCATAATTCCCATAAAGTAGCAGACTGTGACCTTTACTTTCCATGTCAGTAAGGCTCAGTAGATTTCTCCTCTCCCTGCTGAGTCATTAGCCCTGACTCAGGCAGTTCACAACCATTATACAGCAATACAACATATAGGTTATGTCTTTAAACAATCCTTTCTACATAAATAATTAATCCATATAGACGGGTGAATTGATACTGAAGAGAGGTTTTCTTAATCTGAAAAGGTCTTTCATTCAAGAACTATATATTATACTTTCTGTTGTCATATTTTGTGAAAATAATTTGGACCTTGAGGAACAAGATGACATTCCCTTTTAAGTATTTCTTGATACCAATAGGTCTGGTGTACAGCTAGTTCTGTTAAATATCCCTACATAGTATTTTTCTCTCAGATTTGCAATATGTGGATTTGTAGAGGCAGAATCCAGCTAGAGTGTGAGTATTGCAAGAGAAATGGTTTTTAAAATAGGTTGTTCTTGGTCAAAAAGTCAGAATCCCATGCCACAGTGTCAGTGGCTGGGTTGATGATACATGGGTTCAGATTCATCCCACATAGGTTTAGAAAGCTAAAAAGGCATTTTAAGTGAAGAGTGTAATGTTTTCCTTACAGTCTCAGAAAGAAACAAGTTCATAAGAAATAAGACTGTTCAGGAAATGCCTTTCCTCTGTTGATTAGATAAGAATTCTGGCTTAGCTGCCCTCCTAAGTTTTATGTTTCAGCTATGTCTCTAGAGCTACACAGCGTGTGTCTTGTGCGCCTCACTCTGTGCACTAGAGTAGGATATGTGACCTTCTGTGCCTGGGATCCTGGAAGCAGATGTGGAAAGGGACTGGCATGATTCCAGAGACCAATGAGAGCTTTCTAAGCATTCCTGAAATTTCTTGCATAAAAAAGTTTTATATGATTTTTTTTCCAAGAAATGGCACTTTAGACATTACAGTACCCAATTAATTTTCCACAGTACCTGGTCTTTCTTTCACTGTCACTGGAATAGTTTGTTTCTGGGAGATTATTTGGAGCCCTGGGAGGATTTTCATATGCTTTCTCTATCCTAAAATAGAAAAGAAACCATACAACAAGAAAATAAACACTTTTTAGAAATCTTTTTCAGCTACACAGTTTTAATTTACACTTACAGTCATGGATGCAGAAGCTTGGACTAGAAAAAGCAGGTAAAAGAAATTTACCATATTTTGATTGAATTGTTCCTGGTGAAAAATAATGCAGTCACGGACCTATAATTTTTAGTCCTTTAGTTTATGCTAATATATTCATATATATTCATATTGGAAACTTCATCTAACTTAATTGAACTCTAGTTTCCTCAAAGTGCCTACTGGCATTTTCAGCTGTTCAATAATGTCTCAATTTTTGATAGCATTCCATATTTTCTTGTCAGTATTCCATGATGTTAGATTCTTAGTCTTACTATATTATAGTTCCAAATTTTCTTTTTTTGGATATACTACAGTTATGTTTTTATTAGAAATGACCAACTAAACAAATGCGTAGACTCGTTTCAAAAAGCAGGATTTTGATAGAAGCAAGAGAAACCTCCTTCTGCAGTTTTCCTCGCCACAAAACATGACAGCAAACAAACATAAAAATAGATTGTGTCATACAAATTACGGGATTTCAGGAATAACTGCTAATAATGTTTTTGATGATTTTACAAAGCAGCTCAGACAAAAGCTGCTGTTTTTTGGTTCTGCCAATGGTTATATTCTGGAACAACGTGATCATTATCTGCCTTAACTCTGTGTGTGTGGGCTGCAGCTTGATAATTTCAGTGGGCTTGCCAAGGACTGAGGCTCTGCTCACTCAGTGCTTGTTGTGCTTTATATGCAGAGCGGTGCTGCAAGAAGCAGCATCTCCTTTGTGCCCAATTCCTGATGGGGCAGGCCCCTGCCAGGACTGAAAGAGAAGCTCGTTCCCTGGAAATGCTCAGTACATGCTTTCCTGGTCAGACTCTCAAGTGGAACTGCTGGGGAAAAAATATTTTCTATTAAAAAATAGCAAAACTGCCTATATGTACAGATAAGTACATTCTTCCTCTTCATGTGGCTATACAACTAAGTGGAAGACTGAAAAAAGACACCATCAGAATGGTACCTAAAAACATACTACTAACCTCACTTTAATTGACCAAAATGGATTCTAGCTTTTGTAAATAATGAAATCTAGTAGCAATAAAGTTTTTATAGTAGGAATGAATTTTCTTATATTTGAGATGCCAGCAGCTGAATTCACAGAACACTTAGATAAGCACAAAAATAGTTAGGAGGATCTTGTCTCTAGTCATTTTCATTCCCCATGAGAGATTATAGGTTTGAGTCATTGCTTATCAAAATACATGCAGCTTTATTGTTATATTTGGTTAATCAGGCACATTTTAGAAATAATACAGATATCTTACTCACATTGGGCAAATTCTGTTTGCTTGTATTAGGAATTCTTATTTTCTGGTTCTACTAAACAGCTACAAGTCTTGATATTTGATCATTAAACTTTAGAGAGAACTATGAATTGATTCTCACCCCTTTTTACTTTGGTCATCAGCAGACTTTACTTCAGTGTGATCCCCAAGCTCCTCATCTCTGAAAGTGAGAAAGACCTCAGAATTAAGAGAAGTATTTTATTTAATCTAAACCTATTAAATGGACAAACTTATTTATGTTGAAGAAGAAAAAAAAAAAAAAACTGTATGCATTTCCCAGGTAAGATTCCTGACTACAACACGTAAGTTATCTGTTCAGGCTTTGGTATTTTTCAGTTTCTTTCCAATGTGACACTGCAAAAGAATTACAAGTGACTCAAAAACATCAAGTCCATTATAGTATTGTAGGATAACTCAGGCTGGAATTCAGGGACTTCAGGACCTCTCTGGTCCAACCTTCTTCTCAAAGCAGGGATAGCACTGAGGCTGCTCAAATATTTGTGTCTAGTTGGGTCTTGAAAACCTTCAAGGAGAGAAGGTGGCACAACCTCTCCAAGCAAGGTGCTCCACTGTTGGACAGCCACCCCTACCACCAGTCAGAATGACTCATCTTTCAGCTTATGGCCGCTGTGTCACATCGCGCTGCCACGCTGCAGGTGCAGGTCCTGCCTACTACATCTTCCAAACTTACTGTGGCTCTGTCATTTTAACTTGATAACAGACCTTCATTCAGTTCAGGCATCAGTACCGTGAGCTGTGGAAATGGCTGCCAAAATGTGTCCCTTGCTTTCTTAGCATACCCAGCCCAAATCTCTCTTCCAACTGCTGTTATCTAGAGTTGTGTACAATCTCTAGGTCAATGTGGTCACATTTATATCAGTAACTCATCAATCATTGGCTGTGAAAAAGCTGATTTAATATAATAGATTTCATGTGTTAACATGTCAGGTATATAAAATAAAATTTACATTATTATTGTATATTAAATGCTCTATAATAAAAAATATTATCCATTGACAAGTTGTTTATGTTTGAAAAAAGGTCACTGTCATCCTCATGTGAAAACAAATAAAAATCTAATTATTTTTACTGAACAGAACCTATTAATACCAATATCCAATCAACCATCAATATTTTATAGGTATATAAGAGGCAGATTATGAGATACTTGCCTCTTATTTTTCTGATCAGCAGTATTTTTTTCAATCACATCCAAAACGTCTTTTCCTCTGAAAAAAAACCCAAATAGAACTGTTATGGTTCTCCCCCTATCTAGAAAGGAGTCATAAAGTGTCATAAAAGAAATAAATACATTTATGCACACATTTTAAAGAAAAAATAAATTTTTAGTTAACTTTATGTTCAAAATATGCAAAAACTTATGTTCTTAAAGAAAGTATGTTTGCAATTTTCCCATAGCAAGGTAAGGTTATGTACTATTTATCTATTTATAAATATTATTATCTAGTACATCCAAGAAAATAAAAAGGCTTTTTAAAATTCTATTAATTCTGATAGTTTAAGGTTGTTCTTTGCCAGTGAAGAAGAAACATGAACTTTCAAAAAATTTATAATTAATTTACAGATTCCAAGCAGCTTAAGCCATGTATTCTACCAGCTTAAGCATCATTTATTTGCAAAAATGCATTTTTATTTAAACTAAGAAACTTCAGCTTCTGAAGATAACATCTAAATATATGGCCAAATGTCAAAAATTTTGCTTCTGGAATGACAGGAAATTACCTCTGTGTGTCATCATGGTTAACAATTAAAGCACTGATCATGTCTGTATTTATATTGAAAATGTTAGTATCTGAACACTCACATATTTTACACATAAGGAAACATTTTCTTTGATTTCATAAGTACAATTAAACTAGAGGCTAGATTTTCTTCTATTTTCTTTACTATTTTAAAATGGTTCAGTGAATTAGAGAATGGAATGACCTATGAAGATACTGTAAGAGAAACCCCATGGTTCTCTTTGGGTAGAAGTAGAGAGCAAAACAGAAGGCCAAGTTAGCTCTGTGAAACTCCTAATTTGGTCTCTTCAATTCATGATAGGCTTAAAACTATGGATACTCCTAAAATTCAGTAGTGTTTCAATGCCTTAGACTCTATCCTAACAAATTCTCTGTGAATTAATATTTGAAAAAAAAAAGATACCCAACTTAGAGCTTAGTGCTAAATGTGTATCTGTATGTATGTATGCATATATATAAATTGTCTACTGTAAAATAGACAATCACAGGTTGGCAACATTTATCTGCTGTTACTCTTTAGAACATGGTTCTAGAAATTTATCTGTAGAGTGTCAGTTCTCAGTGTGACAAATATTACACAGCTCTCACTAGCACAGTACCCCATCAGTTCCTCCCTTTCTCTGGGCTGAAGGGCTGCTTATAGACCTTCAGAAACTTGGCTTGAAACTCACTGAACTGACACACTGTTCAAAACACAAAGTTCAAGCTGTTCTCTATGGATCACTTCCCTTGCTGATTGAAATGCTTTGTTACACCTTGCTGGGCAACACTTACCACCCATGAGTTCTACAATATTTTGTTTACTGCCCCTTCCCTAACCATATCAAAATATTTCAGTGATAGTTTAATTGTGGAAGAATATAAGGCATGTATGGAAGCTTGGCATGGGTAGTACTTGTTCCACTGACAGTGCACATGCCAGTGAATTAATCTGTATTTTTATATTCATCTCTCTGTATAAGGAATACTACTTATTAATCTATAAACATTTTACAGATCAGCAACATTACCTTTCTTCACATTGTCATAGTTGCAAACTACTCACTGCCTTAGAAAAGTAAGGCCTGAGGAACTTTGAACACTTACTCCTTGTCACTTGTGAAAGAACTTGGATTCGCTTTGCTGAGGTTGTCAAGGGCTTGGTTCCTTTAGAGACAGAACAAAACCCAGATTAAATCACAATTAGTATAGCCAGCTGTCAGTTAGTCAAATTAAATACTCATTTAAAAAAATGTTATAACTGACACATTCTTTATGAAAGAAAAAATTAACTGATGACCATTATTTTAGTAATTCAAAGCAATATGCCCACCATATGCACATTAAGCACATACTCTTCCTGGAATAAAAAGACCAAATTATGTTTTGGAAACAGAAAGTTATACCTAGTACTTTTGTCAAAAAGGATAATTCCTGCTGAACATGCATTGTGGACAACTTCAAAGAATGACCTGTAACATGCTATGATACAACAAAAAATCTTTACCAAGTAGTACAATCAACCAAGTACTGATATGTGTGTAAATCATACCTTAACTAAAAAGTGGTTATGGACTAAGCCTTTCTGTTTAAATTAAAAAAAAAAAAGAAGTCCTTTTGTCTATTTGGTAGGCTATCTAGCAGGTCTAGATACTCCTTCCCAAGTAAACTCTCACTTCTCACAAGAAATCTATTTCAACTGAGGGGTGTTGAGATCTGGTTACATCCACTGATTCTTGCACTTCCACACAGGGATAGAATGTAATTTATCATTACTCTCTGATATACAGAAAAAAAAGTCTTCCTTGAATTCTATCTTGTTAGTTAATTAATTTCTCTTTTTCAATGTACTAATATTAAACATATATTAATGCAATGTAACTATTAAAAAGGGTAATGTAAATTAAGGTATTTTATACTTTTTGAATGAAACTTTTAGTAGTATCATGGCAAAACATTGAGTGTTGCTTTGAGTACCTTTATTTCCCTTCAAAGTATTGCACTGGTGTTAACATTTCTATTAAATACTTTGTTTCTGTGAAAATGCATTTTCAAAATGCAAACTCATCTACTTGAAAATTTTCCAGCAGCTTTTCCTAAAAAGCTACCATCTAGTAACATTAGCTCACTACAAAAAAATTCTAATTTTACTCCTCAAAAGAAAGTAATGGGGAAAGAATGATGCCTTTGATGATATGACCTGCTATTGGACCTGTTATATAACCTGGCAGTCAAGAATGTTCCCTGTGTTTCTTTACTGACTTTTCATTCTGACCTCATCTGTCATGAAATGACATCCCCATAGAAGATAAAGGTAGCCTTTTCAGGTTTCTTCTTGGTCGTATTTGTCAGATTTGGGGCTCCCTTTGATAAGATTATCAAGATTTCAATTTGTTCACAAATTAAACAGTTCAGCGCAAGGAGGGTCAGCGGCCGTTTAGCTAGAATTCCATCTCTCTCATTAATAAGTTATATACTTGTAGAAATTCTCTTTATATTATCACACACTTCCCAGAGTATTCCTTCAGAAACTGAAGCCTTGGAGTTATCCAAAAACATCCTTTTCTTGGTGAACTGGATGGCAAGTTGCTTCCTCACTATGTGAAGGTGAGGCCTTAAGCTTTAGCTTTCATATTTGCAGATTCTGTGTTGCCTAGGGATGTAGTTCTGAGCCTCATATTAAGTGCCAGTAAGCTCTCTGCACAAGGTAGGTAGACAAAACAAATCCTTTTTCTGCTGACAACTAAGGACAACTTTCAGGCCCAAAGGCATAAACAATGATGGACTGAAGAGAGAAAACAAGAAGGATGAGACCTCACAACCTGAAGCTATAACTGGACAACTAAACCCCAATATGCAAATGGAGAAAAACTTATAAAAATGCAAGATCTCGTCACCGGTCAGTCATTCGTGTGTGGTGATGCATAGTAGACTCCAGGTGCAGCCTTGGTCAGGCTCCTGTCCTGCCCGGGGTGGATCCTGGAGGCCTTTCAATAAATACCTACTTATTATCTAGCTCTGGCCAGTCTCTGTTTCAGGTCAGCCTTCCAGGCATCAAAGGTAGCAATGCTAAAGTTATAGTAAGTGTAAATAAGAGCTCAGGTAGTTACTTATATTTTGGCAACTTTTATTTAAAAAAAAACAACCAGACCCAGCAGTGCATATGTCTGGCTTGAGTAAAATACGCATTACTGTTCTTGTCTCCTGCATCCTCCATTTCTTTCTGTTCTGAGGGGTATTTTAAATATTCATTTCAAGTTTTCTATAAAGTCTACTGAAGGTTTGAAATTACAGCAATCTCAATTATGATCTTTATGTGCTGTGCAACCTGCACATATATGTCATCCTCAGTGTTGTATATTTACCCAAAACTTAGGAAGCAGATTTGGGGCTCCTGTTCATTCTGCCTGCAGTCACAGGATTATGTGCAGTTTACTCAGCACAGTTATCAGTAGCCTTTCTGCTGACTTCTGCTGCCTTTCCCAGCGTGGAGCAATGGAAAAGCTGTGACAATAGCAAAGCTGTGCCCTGCAGGCCATTGTGTCTGTACCTTCCTGTGTCTGATTGTCAAAGGGATGTAAGCATTTGCAGAACCAAATCCCACTGTGCTTCTCAATGAGATTTAGCTCAGTAATACAGAAATGTTTGACATTTTTACTCATGGTATAGATGTAAAATATTCTATTCACTTTTTTATGATTTTCAATATCATATTTTATAATAATTCCTGTGGGTCCTTCTGTCAGAATTAGATACCTTAATTGAAGAAGCCTTCCTATAAAAAAATTCCAATACGATGCAGACAAAATATGCTCCCACAACAAGGCCCAAATACTAGAACTTTCTGTGTTAATCATCATAAAAAAATGTAAAATATATCAATATTATTGTATTAAATACTACATAATTGAATGAATAATGCTACAGAAATGTATTTTAAAACATTGGGAAGTTGTATCACCAATATATTTGTTCTTGTAGATAGTAGCTTTCTGTCAAAATGGGAGGAAGAAACTCCTTTTTTGATGAGCAGGAAAGATTCTGGCTCTAAGACATGTTCTTTTAAAGTTTTCACATGTATTTTAACACTCTTCCCACATAACTTCAGATTTCTTTACCTTAAATTGCTCTGTTCACTTTGCACAGAGTTTTCAGAAAAAGAATGACAGTTATCTAAAATAGTTCAAACTTGGCCTACTGCCTGTTTGGAAATAATGGGGGAAAGAAATTTCCAATAATTTAGGAGTTATTCCTTCAGAAATGCATGTACTGGCCCACATTAATCCTTGGTGCAGCTCAAAGGATAGATGAGTTAGTTCCCTTCTGTAATCTTTAAATCATCATGACTTCGCAGCTGACAGCATTTTGTTACTTCCTCTCACATTATTTTGTTCTTGTCAGTGCTTTGGGAATCCCAGTGCACTGACTGGTTTGCAAGGAAGATTTTACTTGCCATCTAAACAGGGCTTCATGTGCACTCCTTTGTCATCTACAGCCTGAATCATAGAACACCAACCCTGAAGGGTCCTAATAAGTGAACAGAAACAGTTTCTGTTGCAGATTGCAGCACAAAAATACAGGTAGACTCACCTGTTCAGCTACACATTATGGTTCCTATGGAAGAAAAGTTCTGTAAAACAGAACCTTGGAAGATAGGAATTTATGATACACGTCTCAAACTTTCAGCCCTGTGAAACATCTTGACGTGACTGAGCAACTAACCAGGACTGACGTCCTGCAAGTCCTTTGCCTTGAGGTGGCTGGCTTAGTGCAAAGCAGAGGTCACAGGATACACAACTGCAAGCTACTGCTTCAAGCATAGTTCAGGCTATTAGCAACTAAAGAGCTGTTATTTATAAAAGGACAAAATGTAAGGTAGGACAGGCAGTAGGACATGGGGCATAACTCAGAATTTATCTGATTGTGCTCAGCACATACTTCCGCTGACTTTTTAAATCTCTCTTTGTTAGCAAAGCTACGTTTACTTTAGCATTAGCACACAGCACTATCAACCGGTGTCGATATTAGAACATAATCCAGCCTCACATTAAAAGTTAGAGTAGATCTGCATTACAGAAGCTAAACAGAATTTCAGGTTAGGGTTCATTTGAGAGTTGTTACTGTATTAAAAATCAGCAATATAACTTACATATTTTTTAATATTTCTGAAGGAGATGACAAGTGTTAAACTAGAAAAAAACTAACCTATATTCATACATTAAAAAAGTTCCTTGAATATCAGATGCAGTGAAAGGCTCCTATGGAGAAGGATTTCCAGTTTCAAGTATAATTTTCACTTGAAAAAATAAATTGGTGTCCAAGGCTGGCTGAATTGAATTCATACTTCTTACATATGTCAACAACTTTTTAAAACATAGATGATGATGGAAAACAGCAGCATGAAACTTCTATACAAAGCAGTTTAGACAAACTAGAGGAAATATCTTTCAGATACAGTAGGTGGCCTGTAATAGATGTTGACATTTTTCGTAGGTCATTCCAAGGCATGCCACCTAAAAGTATAGTATTTTCTGAGACAGCCATTATATCCCAGTGAACATTCTGCCTAGAGTGAATATATTTGAAATGGATAAGAATGAGGTAGGTCAGACAGCATGCAGGGAGGAGAATATATAGTTGGCTCACAAATTCAATAGGATGAAATATTTTAATAAGACTCAGGACATGGCTGGAAGTTTTTAGGAGCACCTAACTCAGGATAACTAATATGCATTTTTGTATTCTACATAAAAAATATTTGGAATGGCAGTACGGAAGATTTTGTATTGCATATTGTATAAAAAGGATCTCAAGCACTGAAGAAAACAATTTATTACAAAATAGAAACATTAAGATTTGGATCAAGACCTAGGTATGCTTGTCATTGTTGTTAAAGTACGGAAGACAATTCTCTTGATTCGTTTACTTTTCTGTTTGAAAGCAACCACCTCCTAAAAAAGGAAAAAAAAAAATTCTATCCTGCCTTTAACAATGTCTTTCCAGAAAAATGCACAAAATAGCACTCTGAATCCAAAGAAAGCCCCGCCCTGAAGGACAGGAAAACTCATGTGCAGCTGGGCTGCTGTGGGCCTCATGCTATAGACCTGTTAGCCATGAAGTTTGCTGCTGCTCTCTGCTATTTTGCCTCTAGCTGCTTGTGTAAAATAGGATTAGAAATCTGACAACTAATGAAGACAGTCCAACAAAATAAAAGACTAGCGAAGAACATAAGCAAAGTAGATTTAAAAAAGTTGTCAAGGCAGGATGCATGCAAAGTTGTCAAGGCAGGATGCATGGCTCAGTTTAACCAGGGACTCCTATCCTGCCATATCTTGGATCCTTGTGCCTCTCAGACACAGAGAGCGAAATTATGTTAGGCTGCTTGTGTGACAAGCTCTACAGCAATCAGGTAAGTTTCAAAAGCTTAATATCTCTGATCCTGCACCAATATCAGCAAATGATCCTTCTTTATGGAACAAGAGTGGTTTACATTACCTGATTCTATGAATATTAACTATTTCATGCCTTCCTTGATTTAATGTATGAAAAATCTATGGACATTTTCAGTAAGCAATCTTTAAAAGTAGAAAAAATTAATGTAATATGTAATCACAAAGTGTGATTTTTTTTTCCTTTTATGCTCTGTATCAAAAAGTTAGAGAAATTGAATTGTCTACATTTTGCTTTGCTTTTCAGTCTGCATTTGATTTCTAACTCAATTCTCTTGAGATATCTATCTAATACTTTGCAGTCTTTCTGCTTTGTAATCCATGCTTGTGAATCTCACTTATTTCAGATAGTAGTTCTGAAATTCTGGCGTAAGTGTTGACAAGTCAGATCACCATCAAAAAGAAAAACTCAAATTAATTTGATCCACACATTCAAGCACATCTCATAGATCTTTCTGATTTCTTGGGTTTTTTTTAATCTTGAAAACATGCAGATAAAGTTTCAAGCAGGAAACATGAATTACACCTACCAAAAAGCTTTAGTGATGTTATTCTTTAGTGAAAGCGATGAAAATCTTTCTAATATTTGTATTTGAAAATTTGAAGAAAGCATCAATGCAAATAGACTGCCCTTAATGCTAAGGTGAAATTGAAGTTGATCCTAGACATGTGGGAGTGAAATAATTTTAAACAGACCCCAGATAAGCTCTTGAACCTCAAGGATCAGGAAGCAGAGTATGAGCCCACAACTCTCTCTTTCATTCAGTAAATACTTACATAACCTGTAAAAGTCCTGAACCTCTATCTAGTTCCAAATGTTCCCTAATTCTTGAAGGCATTCTTGCCTTTTTGCCTAAAATTTTATGATCCGTCTTTGCTGACGCACCAACAGTTGACATAATACCTAAGCAACAATACTGTGTTATTTTATGGACTAGAAAACTGAAGGACTATGCATATTTCAGACTTGTTGGGATGCCTTTAATGACTGGGGCACTTGATGTCAAATCCAGGGATACTCAGTGAGGTTTTGAATTTAGTCATTCTGTCATCATCAGTGTAATGATGAGCAATCCAGAGGCAGCACTATTAAAGGAATCATGCACAGTATTTTTAATAGATCAGCATCTGTTTTCTGATTAAAAGCCCTGAGCAGAATTATAAAAACTATCAAGATGACTCCCTATTTCTAATATAAGATACATTAAGATACATATATAATTTTTTTAAATGTGATACCAAACAAGTTGCATCTGATGTCCCTTCTTCAGTGATCTCTCCCTGTTGACCTACAAAATATTCTGATCAACAGCTTCTTCTTCTGACATGATGGAATATGAAAAGACTTCACTAAGAAAGTCTGGCTAAAACCATAAGGATATTTTTGAATTAGTCATGTCAGCACAGGAGAAGACAGAAACAAACAATTGCCAAGTGAGCCTTCCAACTCTGGAATAAAAGAGTTAATCTAGAGTATATTAAACAAGTCAGCCATCTTACTGGGTGAAGTTTAACATCATGGGCCCAGCTGAATTCTGATCTGCTGTTATGGCTGCTTTACTGTCCCTGTATCAGGTTTTATCAAGTATAACTGAAGATGAATAAAGGAACTTTTTAAGAGAAGATTGGCATTTATCCTGGAGCAGGGTGCATTTCCTTCCACATTGCTATGCTCGCTAATCAGTGCCGGGAGCCCTCGCTCAGACCTTTCAAAAATAACAGCTGAGACTTAGGGGACAGAAGAGGACTGCAGTCAACTGGCACATTTATAATGTGCCAAAACAAGTGTAATACTTAGCCCAGAGAATTTTGGAGTTAAATACAGCGGAAGACGCTATTGATCAGAATGTTTTATAGGAGATAAACTGGGAAAGATCACTGGGAAAAGACAATTTATTCCATTTTTCTGGAAGGATATGTATGACCCTGTAAACACTGAATTAAAATTTCAGTTAGGAATAAGGGACTTGGATCTCTTCACAGAAGCTGTGCAACAGTGAATCATTTGTATCAACATGCAGAAAAGCTGCAAACCAGCATTACAGTGAATGCCAAATCTGTCAGAATTGAGAGACAGAAGGAGCCTGTCACTTGGAAGTCCCTTCTTTGGAAATGCAAAAAAAAAATAATTAAAAATTACTGTATTAATTTGTACTATCAATAACAATTTAGAAAGTGTAATGGGACTTCACTGTACCATAAAGAAACCATTGTCATTGTAGCAAAAGCAAGCTAACGAATTATGGGTGTGCTTATGTGAGTTCTGTTTTAGTAGCCTTGCTTCCAACAACCTTTGAGGGACACAGGTGTCCTTCAGGACATTCTAGAGGTCTCTAGATGGTCTAGCTAAAAAGTCAAAGCAAATAAATGACATCCCAAAGAAAAAATCATACAGGAATTACTCATGCAGGAGCCATGCCTTTAAATTTTGGCCATCTAAACTTTAGTCCAACCTAAGATAATTCCTTTGAATATTTCCCATGGTTCTTGGAATTGCATATCTTACAGACCCATAGAATGGTTTGGGTTGGACCTAAAAGTGTGGGAAGACAGATGGAGATAGTGCTAAAGGCAATCCTGCCTCCGATATATTGAAGCTGTGTTAATTACCAAAGAGTGGGAACAGCCTTGCCCTCACAGCTGGGTGAGATAAAAGAGTGAGTGAGATGGTAGAGAGTCAGTTGGAGTCTGCTGGCTCTGCTGTGAGAAGGAAGGGACAGGAGGTTGTGTGAGGGACAGAAAAGGTCAGCCACTGTATGAGGGACAGACAGGGTTAGGTGGCTGTGCCAAGGACAGGAAGCAGTGAGCTGGGACTGCAGAAGGAAGGGAGAAGAAGGAGAGAAAGAGCCAGAGCTGTGTGAAGCTGCAATAGGATTGCTACATAGAAAAGGTATGGGAGACTTTTAAATAATGGTGCTGATACTTGATGCCCCCTGTGGTTTTTATAGAAGCACTCTGAGTGCAGTATCTGTCTCGACTACAACATAAAAAAAAACATGCAGTTCCAACCCCTATGCCAGGGGCAAGGACACCTTTCACTAGATGAGGTTGCTCAGAGCTCTATCCAACCTGGCCTTGAATACTTCTAGGGATGGAAATCTAATGAGAATACATAATTAGCCAATGTCTCAAAATGCACCTAACATGTTCTTTCTGTTTTGTGCTTTACACAGCTCTAGAACAAAAAAAGATTTTGTTAATAAATGTTCATTTAGGAGACCTGACGCTATGGTTTTAATTCCATTGGTTTGGAAAATTCTAAGTCAATAACAATTCACTATTTTTTTTTTTTAATAGAATCTGTGTCTTTTTTTTTTTTTTTTTTTTTTTTAANTTTTTTTTTTTTTTTTACTTTTAAAAGTTCCCAGGTGTTGATAGACACAGAATTGAGAGTCGTTATTACAAGAGTTAGTTTAAGAATGGGTAATTGATGTGTTGTTCTTTGACAATCTATTGCAATGAGACTAGGAACACAACTTGGGTCAAATAGGACTATCATTAAAAAGCAGCATAGTACACACAGATTTATAGCATTGTCTGGATTTTCTACTGCCTGAGAGGAGTAAGAATAGTGAGTTACCCTGTACATTAGGGGAAAAACTTGTACAGGAGCAGGAATATAGGATTCTCTTAATTATGCCAGAAAAACTGATTGTAGTCACATGTTTCTGTTCCCTAGAAATTGCTTCTCTCACCCACATACTACAAATATACAGATGAAATATTTTCTTCAAGACAACTTCTGCAGCTGTCATACCAAAAAGACTTATGTAAGGGTTTCTGCAATGTGCCCTTTCCCCCTACAGACTAATAGTCTCTCCCAGACAATCTCACTAGGGATGCTCTAAGAGATGAGTGAGATTTCTCTCTAATCTCTTGTACAGCTCCTGTTGCTATCATCTCAAAGCTTTTCCTCAGGTATGTCCAACATGAATTAATTTTGATATATCTATGAAAAATAAAAGATAAATTAATTAATTCTACAGTTTAGGAACTTATGGAAATATAGCTTTTTTATTATTCTGCATTCTTTGGTGGTAATAACTTTGTAAATGCCCTGGTAAATGTGGCTCACTGTGCCAAATACCATTACTTTCTGTAACAATGTACAGTTCAATACATGTGAACCCCATTATAAAGGCCTTTTTATAGAAACACAGATTTATTTTTTTTTTGTATCCTAACTGTAATCATTAATGAAAGACTGACTAAAGCTCTGTTAAACACCCTCAGAATGTTCAAAGTGATTTAATGTGATTTTCTACAGAATATTGTTCTTTAAAAAATGCCAGGTTTTAAACACCTGAATTTAATAGTTCCTGCAATTAGCGAAAGGAAAAAGGCAGAGTGAGAATCTTGCATCTTCACTGATGTGGAAAAAGGCACAAAAAGGACTTGATAAGCCACCAATAAAAAGCCCATTGAGGAAACCAGAAAAATGTCTCTCTATGTATCCAGCATAGTGCTCATCTCCTGCTGCATTTGTGAGACACCAAGAGACCTGATTTGACCTATTATGCTCTGAAAGATGCACAATTTTTAGGCAGTAATCTTCACTTCTTCTGTGTCCTAGCTTACTTATGCTGCCTAGATTTTCTATAGATGCCCTAGGTAATCATGAGATGCCTATTCCATTCTCTTAATCATATTCAACAGGTGAAGGTCCATATTTCAATGCTTTCAGATGTGATATGTATATATATTTATAAATGCACATTCTGTGTTTTAAGATGCATGCCAGGTCTAACTGTTGTCCTCAAAAACAATGCAGTAAGTTTGGGGTTTTTTTTTCTCCTACAGCTTTAACCAGAGGAGAGTATCTGACATCCTTTTCAGGTAAATCCCTTCTGAAAGATTTTCCTTATATCACTGAACAGTTTGTAAGAAAGCCAGTTGCCATTTTCCACTTATTTCATACTGAAATTAATTCCTTATTCTTTTAACATCCCTATCAGAATCCTGAATGATAGACAGTTAATCAGTTAAGTCTCACTTTAAAAGCATGAGTGAAAATCTTCCTATTCCAAGTAAAAATATAGGTAACTAAAGGATGTAAATTAAAGCAATATTCTAATACAGATTGACATTACTATATATACTCTTCATGTTACTGTTCACTTACCCCGTGTGACACAACTGTTTTTACTAAAAATGTAGTATAAATGTGACATCTTTAATAGCAAAAGGGAATTTTTGCTGGCAGCTGATTAATTCATTTTTTGGCTAGCAAAAATATAACAAAAATCTGTAGTTTTGTGAAGCTAACCTATCAGCAGCAAATGGGTGACATCTGAAGCACCAGCCAAATGTAAAGGAATTATAGCAGCAGTAGAGAGGGCTGAATTTTACCCACTAAGATTACAGACTACTTACAGTTTATATACTGACACAAATAGCAGTGCAGTGTTGCCATAGAAACTTGTAGAGCAGTAAAATATTCCTCCAGCTCTTCACCAATGAAGGGACAGGAATACAGAGCTTGGTATGGTAATGAGAGCAACCAGGGGATGATGAATGTGAATTGATTGAGGGTGAGGATTAAGTCAGACCTTAACAAGCCCTTAGCAGTGAAGAATGCCTGTGACTTCCCCAGTTAATACTAGGCGTATTTAATTCTCTAAGATCTCCTACATTTGTTGACAGGAAAGTGTTTCCCTGAAACATTGCTTTTTTTTCTTCCTTTTCCTAGGGATTACACTGTCAGACATCTTTTGGATGCTTTCTTAGTCATTCTGTACTGGTTTTACATTTTTAGGACTTTAGGGGAGGGGAACAGGATTCAAAAACAGTAAAGACTGTAACTTCAGATCTCACTAAACTGAATTTTATGAAACAAATAAAATTAGCTAATTTAAATTAATTTTAATGTCTGCACCACTTAATATTTCCACATACAAACTGCAAATGAGCTATTGTAATTCTCAGTGCATATATAGAAATCTCTTTCTAATTTAATTCATTTTAAAATTGTACATTCAGGGATTTTACTCTGGTCAAGGTCACAGAGTAAAATTTTTTGCGTGTTTATAGAATCATAGAATGTCCTTGGGTTGGAAGGGACTTTAAAAATCATCCAGTTCCAATCCCCTTCCCTTGGGCAGGGGCATCTTTCACTAGACCAGGTTGCTTAGAGCCCCATCCAACCTGGCCTATAACACTTCCAGGGATAGGGTAGTTATTGCTGATTGCTTTGAAAAATACAACACCTCTATCAGTACAGAACCTTACAATTTTCTGGAATTTTAATTAAAAAATGTAAAAAAACTAAACCCAAAACTATGTCTTTTTTTATAGCAATTTTTATAGTATTCTGCAGACTTTCAAAGATTAGTTGATATGCCATCTAACTCATCCCTCAAAAACAAGTCCATCTGTTGAAACATGCTAATTTTGTCACCCTAAAGGGTATATGTTGGGTTTTCAGTATTCAAAATGCTAACACCACAGTGGACAAGTTGGGATGTTTTTATATGCATAGTAAAGTGTAGTTACTACCTCTCCCAAAATGTCTGAAGAGTGAAGAAAATACACTGTACAATCCATACCACTCTGATTTTTCTGTTTCCAAACATTTGCAGCAGCTTAAACATTTGCTGCTTTTTAGGGTGCAGTCTGGACAGACTGAAAGATTAAAAAATGAAATAGCTGACATAACCTAGCAAGTCAATGAGGAGGAACTCAGAGTTTGGACTTCTAGGTCAGGGGTTAGGACTGGATAAATGCTGCATTAATTACACACCATGTCCAAAAGAGCTATCAAATATGGAAATAAAGCAGATTGAGTACTTAATATCCCAATAATTGATGCTTATGAAAACATTGTTCTGATTATACTGTTTGTTACCCTGCTGTAGCTTGGTCATCCACATCAGTCTTTGATTTCTGAGGGGTCACTTGTTCTGATGAAAGGGCAGCCCTGCAGCAGCAATGATGAAGACATACTTAAGACACAAGAAGACATTTGAAAACGTATTGTATCGCTTAAATTTTTTTATCATTGTAGGTAGTGTATTTCTTTCAGGTGCAACTGCAATAAGTTTGCATTGTCTTTGAGAAAGTGTTTGGCTTTTTCTTTAGATACATATATATATACATATGTCTATAAAGAATTATGCATATATAAAAAAGAAATGTAATCTAGTTCACTAGATTACCACATCCACTGAGCCTTTTGACAAACTAATATCCCTAAACTAGCTATTTTGCTAGTATGGATACAGTAATAAAGTGTGGTTTCTTTACTGTTCAGAAGTTATTTTAATAGTAAAAAAAACTTGAAAAACCTTTCTCCTACTTAATACATCTTATTTAGTAAAGACAAAACTTTTATTTAACTAGCAAAGTACTGATTTTTAAAAAGATAAATAAATAAACATTTACACTTTTCTATTTTTCTTTATCCATGTGAGCAATCAAATTGGTCACTACAGGGATACTAAAATTATGAATAATAAGAAAAGAAGGTGGCAGATAGAGTTGATGAGGGTTACCTGCTTCTTTAGAGAATTTTTAAATTAGTATGGCAACTAAACCATGACAAGTTGCATAGCTTCTTAATTATAAATCATGAAATTGCAGCCTGGTTAAGTAATCTTTTCTTAATTTAGACCATGTGAAGTGGACATTTACTTAATGAATTAATTTAATAAATCCTTTTTCTAAAATTAGAGCAACCTTTGCAGACACTCAAATTTAGAGTACTTTGCATCAATTAATTTTAACACCTTCCATTACAAGCCTTTACATGCGCTTACTGATTTGACTTTCTTCACTTTGCTTACATGCTCTTTAACACTTTCTCTTTGCATACCTCACACTCTCTTTCACTGACTTGGAGCAGCACTTGCATATAAAAGAGTATTTGCATTAGTGACATATATGACTGTGGAACTAAAACTGCAAAACAATTTTTAATGTTTTATGCAGTTTAATGTTTTTTCAATTTGAGTAAATATCCAGTGAAATGTTGTAAGCTATGGGCAAATGATTGCATTTCTGCAGGGAAGGAAGTCTTCTTCATGCACTTTTGCAACATCAGCTATAGAGGAATCCTCCCAAGAAAATTATACAGTGTTTGTATTATAAATAAATGTAAAATAATAATCAAGGTTTATGCAAAGGAGCGTGTTACATTTCTAAACCTACTAAGAAGCAAAATAAGATATACCTTGTTGAAGTCTCTGAATTTTCTGAAGTGTTTCTAGAGAAAGAAGAGAGTAAACATTTCAGGAACCAACCAATACCAGCAAAATGCTAGTATTGAAGCCCTTTGCAAGATTCTGATCAATCAACAGCAATTTCTTTTACTTTCCCTTCCTTTCAAGACAATATTTTTTCTTTTTTTTAATGTAGAATATATGTCTAACTCACCTAGCATAATGCTAAATTCAAACCATATTCTTTGTCACTAAGACAATCATTTTACAATTAACATTCTCCAGTTAATCACTTTGATTAGTACTGTTTTATTTTCAGCACACAATCCACAACCATAAAACTCAAATACGGTGAGCTCCTTATAGTCTTAGCTCCAACTGCAATTTCTTTTGAGTGTTCTGTGAAGTGTGTTCAATCAGCTGCAACCGAGGCAAAGAACTCTGGAAGTTTATATATTGTGTTTAACTATAAAAGGCTAGAATTACATCTCAGAATTACAAAAGTATATAAATAATCCTGACCAAGAAAACCCATATACCCATGATTGCTGGACTCCCTTCCTGAGGATAGCAGAATAGTCAGCCTTTCTCAAATGTGAAGAAAAGACATAGCTCTTTGCTCAGTCTTTAAGACTGACAGTGACCTTTAGAAACTGTGCTTGTTAGCATCATGCATGGTATTTTATTTCCTGTGCAAGTAACTCACAGGCAAGTAAAAGGCTTTCCTTTGATAACTATTTTTAGTTATTGTAATATTCACAATTTGAAATAGCTTCAAACCGCTTCTAAAAGCTGAGCCAAGTAATCATTAAATGCCCATCACTTTTTTACCAGCTGTGTGATGGCATCATTGTTAGAGGATGCAGGAAGGGTCCTGAAAGCTTCAGAAAGAATCTGCCTGTTTTCAGTCTTCTCTGAACTGCAAGACTGGAGGAGTAACTGGATAATTAGTGTCAAGAAGAATACAGGAATTCCAGCTTGCTATTGGAAGCTGGGTGGATGCCATATAGAGCATTTTCCTACGCTTTCAAAATTACCATGATCTTAGCAAGATACTGAAATGAAGCCAGATAAACTCTTCTCAGTTGGCACATTGAGAACATCTAGTAAGGATTGACTTCAAAGAAAATAAACTTTAACATCTATGAGCCGTCTTTCTGCTGGGTTGAGAGTGACTTTGAATCTTGGCCAAACAGATAAAGGGTAGTAAGCACAGAATAAGATTAAAAATAATTGCTACATTTGGTTTTAAGTCTTCCAGTGCCAGACATTCCATAAAATCCCTGAAAAATATTCTACCAAGGTTTATCTCTAACATCACAATGTATCCATTCATTTCTGTTTCATGTAATTTTCATCATTGCTGTACATGAAAGTCTGGCTGGAAGTTTTCCCCATTAAAACTAGGGAAGCAGAAGGCTGTGCTGCAGGAAATAGTGGACATAAGCAAAGAATATAGTGAAGGTTTATTTATTAATATTTTATACCATCCATGTTCTGCTTTTAGATAAGAGCACAAGAAACATTCCCTTTCTATTCTGCCAGAAACCAATCACAATTTCAGAAATAAACATCAAGTATCCGTCTGCAAGTAACTTTAGTCTGACTGTTTTTTCTTGGATATTTTGCTGACAGGAGACTTAATAGATTTTGAGGTTTTGTTCACACTGATAGCCAAAAGGGCTGGGGGTGAGCCCCTAACTGTGAACCCAGATGGCACCAAAAGATCCCTGCCCTTATGGCCAGTCTCTCTACAGCACATTTACCTTGAGAAGAATTAATTGGAATTGTGCAAAGTGAAACCATGAAGAAAGAATTGCAAGAATGATTGAAAAATTTTGGGAGCATTCATGTAACCTCAAGTTGCTGGCACTTCATATACTCAAGCCCCAGTCAATGCTGGGCATCAGGCTGCCAAGAGCCCAAACAAGTAGTTGTGCATGGGATGATTTCTCTTTGCATGTCATCTTCTGCATCAGACTCAGTCCATCAAAGAACTGCCCTGCTTTCTTGCCCCACTTTCTTGCTAAGTTCCCAAAATTAGCTCTAGCTAAGAGTTAGGAAATAACCAGCCATCACTGATACGCACCGTTTGCTCTCCACTGTTTCTGTCGGAGTCTTACTACTCGAAACTGGCGGAGGCATCCAAGATTGCCTGTAAATTTTAATAAATAATTTTTTCAGTGTTAGGTTAATGCTCTGGGCCTGAACAGCTGTGAATGTTAGAATAGAAGTAATGTAAAAATACCTGGAACTTTTCTTAAATTATCAGTATTTTCAAAGACTGCATGTTGATACATTTTAGACCATATTTACAGAAAACTGAAAGGAATAGGAAATAATACAGTAATTTTATTTATTGGAAAAAATGTATTCTGTGACTAGGTGGTCTTTTCTGCAATCTGACTGGTACAAATAAACGGACCATTCATGGAAAAAACGACCAGATAAAATGCACAAAGAATGTCAAGTATCAACACAAAAAACACACTCAGGCTATTAGAGGTCACATAAACAGCACAAGCACTTTCAGTTATTTTTGTTTGTTTTGGTTTGGTTTTTTACCCTCAAAACTATCAATCCAACAATTGTTTGTGAGGTAAAAACAATCACACCAGAAGCAGTGCAATTAATTGATGGCCTTCCATATCTTCCAAAAGCCTGAGGAGAGCTACTGGACTGAAAACACCATAAAGTTCCACCAAACAAGTCTGTTAATATAAATACGATGGATTTTCATTTCTACATTCATTATTCTACTGATCACATTTTTATGCATTAAATATAAAATAGAAAATCATGAATGAACAGAATTTGCAGCTGGGAAGGATGCAGAAAACTATCGCTATCACCAACAGTACATTTTAAATTTAAAAAGTATTCAGTTCTACACTCTGTTTTTATTTTTGCCTACATAATGCTACCTGAAATCCAGATATTTAAAGGTATCTGTGTATCATTCAGGAAACTGTGTGATTCATATGCACAGGGTCAAGTTTAACATCAGAGATTTCACAAATACAGGAGCTACAATGCTTTAAAGCTGGACACTGAAAATGAGTGCACCGGCTGAGTTAGGGGCTGCAGCCAAGAGTTAGCACCCGTTGTGCCATGTCCACCAGGCTCACCAAACTGGCTCTACAGAGACAAAACTTATAAACCCCATGGAAAAAGACAGAGGATGTAAAAGTTTAATTCTTGAAGCTTGCTGAGCAGTTTGAGTGTGCCAGAGGAGGAAAGTGGTAATTTTTTAATGTAATTGTGATTCATTACAGAGGCCTAACACAGTGCTATATACCCTCTGGCACCAAGCAGTGATAGTAATGAATACCTCTTTTTCTTGATTGGAGAAGTGACTGCAGTGTTTGTGGATGCTGCATTAGGAGTCCAAGATTGTCTGTTAAGGAAATATACTTATGAGTTAATTTTCAGAAAGAGTATAAATTTAAATTATAAAAAAGTATAAGAAACCATATTTGTGCTATCAGAATGATACAAATATGTATGGTAAAGGCAATAACTGTGTTTATATACCTCAAAGGACGCAAGACCTTAAGGGGTTCTGTTGTTTAGACAGCTTCATTTTTACATATCCAAAGTAATTTCTGACTTCTTAAAATCTTGAGTTTTGCACCTACGCTTTAGTCTCCAAACACTATAATGATATCTTTCTTTTCCTCACTCTAAATTTTCTTTCTTGTTCGATTAGAATGCTTTATGTTTATGTTTGTAAAACTAACCTATATAAAATCCAAGCCAGTGATTTCTCATAAAATTTATCAAAAAGTTTTTGTCTTATCCTCTGCAATTCTTAATTACAGCAATTGGCAATTCATAATAACAGTAATTGAAGAATAGCACTTTATAAATAATTTTGCTCTCTGGCAGGAAAAAATGTATACAATTTAAGTCTCTCTTAAGTCCAATTCAGAAGTAATTGTTGGTTTGTTAAAAAACCCTCTCAAAAAAAACCCCATAAAATCCCATTTATGTGATGCTTCATGTGTCATCATCATCGTGATTTACAACATAGAGGTGCAAAATTATAATTTGAAAGCATGACCTCAATTGAACTTTAAATGCCAGAGAGACTGACTTGCTCTTCAGAGTAATATCTCAACTCTCCACAAGATGACTTTTAATTGCTGTGCTCTCTAGCAACTATGTTCTGTGTAATTTATTACTGTAATTTATTAGAACTCTACTGACACTGATGAAGACACAAAGTGATGCATTTGTCCCTTTGCATTTACAAGTATGGAGGCTGAGTTCTTCTGACTTTCCTTTCTTAAATGAAAATTTCAATCAGGTTATAGGTGTAAGTCTTTTAGAAAACAATTTTTCAGTATGGTGGAATTATAAGACATATTGAGTGGCCACCTCTGAATCATAGCAACTTTTTAAATGATGTATCAACAATGTTGTGCTTAGTTATTTTAAATGGAAACTGTTTTAATCAAAAGACTAGCCTTCTGACAAAAGAAAAGGTTTCCACTGGAAAAATCAGCTAGCTTATCAAAGGCTATGTTTGTACTCAAGTTTTGGTACTCAAGTTTTCCACTGGCAATGTATTACGGCATTTTCCACTGAAAGCATTAGATAGAATTTTTTCATTATCCTTCCTCATAATTACGTATTGTATTTGGTAGATTTTATGCAGAGAAATCTAGAGCTCTAGAACATACCCACATTTTTCAAAATACTCTTATTCTTTCTTTTTTTTTTTTGTATTTAAAATACTGTAATTATTAAATAATCATTATGCTGAGTAAACATGTAATCTGAGCAGGTCTCCCTTTTAAACTGTGTGGAGAAATAGACTTCTTGAAGGAAAAATGTTCTTATTTTAATTAAGTTTTTTTTTTTTCTCCTCACCAACTATAAAAAGAGTCTATGATAATTTAGATATAGATGCCTACATTCCAGAGGTCAGGTGATCAAATGAAGCCTACACCATATGCTATACAACTAATTTCTCTGTATAGTTTTGGTATATACATGAATTCTAAAGTTATGGTAATAACCCTTATATAACCTTATATGATATATAACCCTTAGATGATAATGTATGATAAATGATACATGATAAATTATAATACATAATACTTAGATAACATTTCTGAAATTCATACCTGTTGTTTTGCTTATGGTTCAGATTTGGGGACTTATTCATTTTATCAGTATCACTTCCAGCTGGAATTCTGTCAGAAACACAGGAAGTGTTTTTAATACACACTCTTAATATTTTTTTTAAATCCATTTTCAATAAAATTAAAAGATGGAGTATCATTTTGCCCTGTGTACTGATATCTCAGTATCACAAAAGGTGGAGAGTAGAAACTGAAATTATATAAATTTTGTGCATTATTATCTGAATACTGTAAGTAGCTCGTTGAAAAAGTGTTTTCCAAGATGATGTTCAAATAATAACACAGTATTAAACCTCACTGTTGCTAACAACTTATTACAGGTCCTTTGAATCTGGTCAAAATATCAGAAAGAAAACAATGTTCAGTCAAGCAGTACACAAACTATCACCTTTATCTCTGCCTCACCATTCCTAGAGAGATGCAACGGTCTTGTTTTATTTGCACATTTAATAAATCAATGTGATGTGAAAATAATCTAGTGCAAAATCCCTGACAAACCATGGTATTGACCTACACGAGTAACTTCTATCAAAACAGCTGGATTATTTGTGCTTGAACTGATTCATTAAGCCATGAAATTTACATGAAGAAAAAACCACATGATTTTTCAAGCCCTTTATGGATTCTATAATTGTTGCCTAAAACGCTTCAAAATCTTCACAGAAAACACCATGCAGCTATCATAGCTGAAGCAGATTATGTTCTTATTTTATTCCGTCTTACTTCCTATATATGGAATATTCTTTAGTAAGAACTGGGGGACTCTGAAAAACTTAAATGCAAAGTGATGTATATTAAAATAGAGGACAAATACTAAGTTGAGAGGGTTATCTTAAATATTTGATTAAATCAGCTGAAACACATCTTGAGCTACAACTTACATATAATTTTTTAAAATTATTTATTCTCATCTATAAACTGAAGCTATAGATGCAAAATTATTAATCTTAGAATTATAATCTGGTGTTTCGTATAAAATATTTTGTATCCTGCCTCCAAGCAGCACAGAATGATACAGAATACTGTTGTATTTAATTAAAATCCTTCCAGGGAGTCTGGGACACAGTCTGCACCAGCGTGTGCTCTGTGTCTTTTGCAAATCTTAAATGCAATTTTCCAAGAACCCTCTCCTGGTCAGGGCAGCTGGTGACTGGGGCGGCAGCTACAGTTGCTGGGAAGGTCACTAGAGGTCTCGCTAACCCTGCTGGCGCTGCTGCGGATGCAAACCCGAGCGTTTCCTCCCCACTCGCCAGCGAACCAGCGTTTCCTTCCCATTTCATCGCCTATTTTCAAAATTCCAGCACAATGCTTTACATAGTTTTGTATTTTCTAATTTCAAAGCCGATCTGGCATCCTACTCCACTGCTGCCCAATGCAGCAGCAGCTTTAAAAAAAAAAAAAAGTGTAAGAAAGATGAGCATTATGTTAACTTCTTGTATAACTCTCGAGCTTCTGATAAGGAATCAAAGAATATCCTTTGTTCACACCCACAAAGCTGTCTCCAACAGACACCTCACCCCTGGATCAGTGGTCTATTTACACATGTAATGTTTATCTGAACTAAGTTAAATTTCTGGCCTCCACAGCATGCTGTGCTGGTGACTCCTACAATTTATATATGCATTAAATAAAAAATAAATGCTCTTTTCCCTTCCCTTCCCTTCCCTTCCCCNCCCTTCCCTTCCCTTCCCTCCTTCCTTCCTCTCTGCTTAATTTCTTTCCCTTAATTCATTACCCAAGCACTTAGAGTATCTCCTCATTCATACAGTACAAAACCCAGAAAATATTCTTTCATTACTCAGTTTCCCTATATTATTCTTTTCCAAGCTGAGGACTTTTTGTCTTTTCAGACATTTTTCATATGAGAGCTATTCATCCTTTCTTTCATGTTCCTCTTTAATTTTTTCTCTGGTTCTATTTCTTCACATCAGTGAAATGATGCCTGCAGTGTTCAAGATGTGGAAAGCAGGTTCATACCACACACTGCAATGGTTTCTGGTTTGTTCTATGATCCTTTCCTAGTAATTTCTATAATTCCAAAGTATTTGATTATAAATAAAGCAAACAATGAAAGTATGCAATTTGCTTCTGTCTCATCTATCCAGATCTAATTGCTATAGGTGCAGTTAGAATTTAGTGTTTCTGGAAGCTATTCTGGACTTAGGATCATTTAGTACATGGAAAAGTAGCAATGTAATTTTCATCCCTACCCAACTTTTAAGATTTCTCTCATCTTTTGCCAAATAGTTATAGTTGGTTTGTTCCTAATAATATTTCTGCTTCCTCTGGGAAGGATGTTCTCCACTTGGTACAATTCTTATTTACACTTAAAATCCTTTTTTGGTATACTTTGTTATCAGTTGCCTATTAAGAACCCTTTATGTTAGATATTTATGTGTATGAAAAGGCAAAGATAGTCACCTTACAACCTGAAATAATTCAGATACTTTAATATGTCAGCATAAACCAAAAAGATACAGAGCACAAAAGAACAATGTTCCTCAGTGACCCTGTAGAAACTGGATTTGTCCTATGACTTCTAAATTAGCAATCACGGCTAATTTGGGGCATTAAAATCAAGCTTTAAAAATTGTTTTGAAGTGAGTGGCCATCTGAATCAGTGTGACACAGGTGATACATGCTACTTGAATTTCCAAAAAGCTTCATAGAAATCTGCTTTAAGTGTTCTTAAGTAAACTGACCTCCCATGGGTAATAGAGGAAAAAACTGCCTCAAATGTAAGAAACAAAGGTTTAAAATAAATGGCAAGTTTCCAGAATGGGAGGAGAGATTTATACAAAACCTATATTCTTCCATATATTCATGAATTATCTGGAAAAAATGAGAGTGGGATGATGTTGCTTGCCAATGTCATTACTTCATGGTAGTCAAAACAAATGGCGACTGGCAAAGCCTTTCAGAAGTCATCTGCTAACATGTCAGATTTCTAAAATGGCAGATGACATTCACTTTTCTTGGATGCAAAGTAATGCCTGCCAAGAGAAACAATTGATCTCTGAACCAGCAATTATCACTCAGAAAAGAAACCTTGGAATTATATAGATAATACGAAAATTAAAACTCGATTCTTAGCAGCACTCAAAAGAACAAACTCAATGTTATGAAGTACAAGGGGAGGAATTGCAAATGAAATAGAAATCATTGTTATTACTCCTCTGTGTATATACAAGGTGTGCACCCATCTTAAATACCTACATGGATATTTGGATTCCATGATCAAAAAACCTAATATGGAGATAGAAAAGATACAAAGAAGAGCAACAGGTAAATTGAAGTTATAGAATGGCTTCCTCATGATGACTGAACCAATACAGCAGGACTCACTGGGCTGTAGAAGAATATGCAGGGTGATTGATACTGCACAGGTCTCTAGCCTATTCTTTTTCAAACTCCTGTGGAGAAGGTAAATTTGGTGCAACAATTTTGCATTGTTCCTTACAAGAGAAGTAAGGATCATGAAATAAAATAACACAGTCCTAAAACCCAACAGAATAAAGCGCACTTTTCCCACCCACAGTGTGCATTTAAGTGCTGGTTCTCATAGCCCCAGCATGTTCTGGATACCAGATGTTAATGGTGGCTAGATTTTGAAGATGCAACACAGAAAGAATCTGCAACACAAGCATGGTCATGTCTTAACCCAGCGGAGTTCAAGGCTGAACAGAACATTCAAATTAAGCACCTGTATCACAAGCATGACTGATATTGGTACTCATCATAGTATCTGCAAAGAACTATGGGTTCAGCTATGTTGTGCTTAGCTGTTGGAGGCATGACTTTGGTTTAGAGTTTGAAATGCAGGAAACTGGGAAGGCGTGATTATCAGCTGTTGAAAGATACTTACATTTATGAGGACAAGAATACACAGAAACAGGTACAAAAAAAATAAGATATCAAAAGAACCTTTTCTTAAATCACATTTTCATTTGTCTCATTGAAAATTTGTGCAAAAATCATTCAGTCTTTTAGTTAGATGTTTAATAAATAAGAAAACTTTTAAGAAGCACTTACTTCATTCATGCTTTCATTTTTTAGGACCTCTCACAGGTATGACAATCACAACGTGCAATAGCTCCAGAACAAAAGCCCTACCTGTCCAAGGTGGTATCAGATCTGTATCGTCCAAGTACAGCTTTCTGATCTTCCTTTCCATTTGTGCTACTGCTGTAATAAACCAATTAGAAATGCCACTTTGGTCACTGATTTTATTAAACAACTCATCATTAATAAGAAAGTATCTATGTCTCAGATTAAGGTATCATACAGGGTTTTAGTCCATCCAGGTGTCAACAGATGTAACCCTGGTCCCACTTCAGTGATCAATTATTGGCACTGGAGTCAGATTTACAGTGAAACTATGTATAGACTAAAACTGAACAGAGCAAGTTCTTTGCTTTGTTCATGATATAATAAAAGGATACTTGGTTTTCTTTGGTAACATAATTAGAAAGGTGTTCAGATACTCTACCATACCTGTGTAGGCTGTCTTGGGATTTGTATTGGTTAAGCACAGCCCTTCCGTAGTTTTCATCAGCACTTCAAAAGAAGAACAATGAGTATTAAAAATAGATAACTTTTTCTTGGCAAAAGATTTGTATCTTCACTCAGATTTCACAACTGCCCACTACCCCTGTAATTGCACCAGCTGCAGAACTCTGCAGTAGAAAACTCCAGACATTTTGGAGTAAGAGTTATCTCTTCCTACAAGCTGTTCGTGGACCAGATAATGATAACATGGTCCCAAGGCACTGTTTCTGCCGTAATTTAAGTCCTAGTTTACCCTAGAGTAAATTTAAACTGATTCTGAGTTAGGGTCCTTAAAAAACTTGCCAAGATATATAATCCTCTTGCTTATAAGAAGAAGATCATAGTCTTGCCACCTAGACATGTGAAATGAGGGATTTTACTTGTAGGGCAGAACTTCATCAAATACTCAGCACTCAAAAGTCCCAATGAAAACCGGTCAGTGGATATTCAGCAAACTAATACTTTCAAAAGGCAATCAATACCTCATCAAGATAAATAAATAAGAGTTATTTGATTGAATTTCCCTAATAGTGGTTGATACCATCCATGTAAAAGTAGACACTCCATGCAAAGGTACATGACATACTGAACTAAATATGGAAGAAATGCATTTCATGTTTTTCTTACCTTTCCTCCTCAGGCCTTTTCTTTATCCAGCTGTTATCTTGCAAAAGGGTCCGTCGTTTATTAATGTCATGAGTAGCCTGTTGTCTGCTTTTAATTGCAACAGAGGGACTCTTCTCTGCAAATGCAGAGAAACAGAGAAAATGAGCATGTAGAAAAACTTTGGAAACCTAAAGTACTGTTACACAGGCTGAAATAGGTAAAAGTTTAATACAGATCGAATTTTCAGTTATCACACCTGTTTAATCCAGATTGCTCCTTGAAAAGTTTGTAGCTTCACTTTGAAGGGCCTGCAGAAGCCCAACTTAGCAAACTGAATTCAGTTTCATCCTTAATATGAAACTGCTTCTCCTGTTTCTAATGTAAACACGTTTCATAGATCTGATAAAGGAATTATGAAATTTACATACCACAGTAATCCCAAGAAAGTCAAACTAATGAATCTTGTTTCCTGGGGTGTTGTCTGTGGGTTTTGTGTTTAAAGATGTCCTACAGATTGCAAATTATGAACGAAGGCTAATCTTGAGGTGACCACGTGGCTCTCCAACTACACCCAGCTCAAAATATGTGGATTTTCATGTTTCTCAAAAGAGTCAGACTCCCTCTGAAGCTTTTTCCTCAAAGGCTGACTGAACAGAGTTTCTTTTCTAGTCAGTTACTTAGTTTTACTGAACTTCAATTAAAGCAATACCTTTATATCAAGTTTAACTAAAATTGGTGTATGGTTTCAAAGGTTATTGGGAGAGACAGGCTGACATGCTGAACAAACATGGAAGCCTTACCTACTTTTGAAAACAACCTAAAATATCCTTGTCCAACAAGGCTGATATTTAGTGTATTGGGAAAGTAACAGTATGATATTCACTTGACTTGGGAAAATATGGATTCTTCCCTGCATTAGAAAGCTGCTGTTTATCTCCTTTGGGTTTTTAATGAGGATTTGGGCCCTTTTTGCAAGCAAAAATATGCAACAACTATTGTTCTGTATTCTCAGTCCACCTAAGTTTCATATCATCAGCCTGTTTCAGATAAGAGGAAATATTGATGTGATATTTTAACGTGGCCTATCAAAATAAAAAGATAGAAGTTCAGACCGAATAGAAATTCCATCTTTTTAATTGCTCTATTTGCCCCAAATATTTCCAGAGAAGAGAAGGTGAAATATTAAAATCTTTGTTAATACAACCAATTAATTTTTTAAAAAGTGATGAAAAATACAGAAGATCTTGTGTTTTCCTCTAAAGACACTTATGGTTTTCTCCATTAATTCCTCACTCTCTGAGCATTCATGCAAGATTTTCAAATTTCGGGAGACATCACTATCTGGTGTTCAGTAATTAGACTGTAAATATTGTGTGTAGAAAGAACATGCTCCAGAGAAAACACACGCAGTCAGTAGTATGTCATTTGTCAGAGCTGTGTTTTGGCATTCTGCTCTGATTCATAAGAAAATGTATTCCTTGCATTTAATACAAGAATTTCACCTGTAGTGATAACATTAAAAAGTGACAAACAGCTACAATGAGTGGAAGACCAAATCATAATAAAGTATCAGAACATTTATCTTAAGTGACACTGGCCAAGAGTGAATTTTTAAATCCAGTCAAAAAATGTATCTATATCTGTAATTCCAATTGTGCCTGTTTCAATTCCCTATAGATATGTCCATACTGCCAAATGGAAGAGAAGGAATGAAAGGTTTGTACTCATCTCTGATGTTGCCTAATTGCAAATGTTCTCTGGTTCTGTGTTGACTTGCTCTTTCCAAGCCTGAGGTGCTAGAGAAGTGGCAGATGTTTTACAAGCTATGGCTGTGATAGCACAGATATGTGTTTCTGTCTCTTGGCCTCAATACCCAAGTTTGGCTTTCTTCTTTTTAAGCAGGTTAGATCTAGCCATTTGACAAATGACCAGGGACAGGAAAAATGCTGTTTGTAAGAATGAGCTGACAATCACAGTAGATTAATAAAAACTAATCTATCCTCACTGCATGAATTCTGCATCAACCTATTCACTGCCTATTGAGCTAGTTTTTCCTCTTAAAAATATTTATTAAAATCTGACTTTAAAGAAAAAATGAAACATTTTTCATTTCAAAAAAATGAAAGCATCCCAGGCTTGCCTGAATAGCTCCAGTGGGTTGTAAAAAATCACTTGGATTTTGCAGATATCATGGCTTTTTAAATTGCTAAGTGCAAAGAATGTTTCATGGAACCTTGTATAAAGGTGGTAGACAAGGAATAGATAATATCTTCTTGTCAAGAAACATTTGACAAGTGTTTAGCTGATTAGCAAGCAATCTGGTAATGCCTGAGGCCCTAGGCTATAAGAACAGTACTCATTCCTGGCTTAACAAATTTTTTCCCAAGCTTCACCTGAAAAATTAAACATACATCTGATACAACAGATTAGGTCACACAATCACAGGTAGATGCAGCTCATCCTTGTCTCTATTTGACAAGAAAAATGTATGTCGTCTGTACAGTAGAGCCAAGCAGCTCCCTGCTGTGACTACATGAATTTTGCTGCACTCCAGCCTGGCGCATCCCACCAGAACCAGGTCCTCATGCATCTCAAAACCTTTCAGTAAATGGAAATATTTTTGAGGTTCAGGGAAATGAAAAATTTCCTCATGTTTCTAGTTTGCCTCTGGTTATTTCTCTGCATAGAAAGCAAATTTTAGCCCTCTTCGAGTTTTATTCCTCCTGAGGAGTAAACAGTCCCATCAGACAATGATCAAACAGCTTTTCTTCCCCCTTCCTTCATTCTGCTTTTCCTCACTATCTCCTCATTTTCCCTGTGTGAGTCAAATTGGCGGTGCTGAGACCAGTGGATCTTCCCACTGCCCTTGCAGCCACGTGGTTTTTCCAGGACAACCACAGCACCTTGCTCCTCACCACCCAGCTCCCCCACTCCTCCACACACTGCTGGGCCAGTGGGACGTTCCGGCCTGGATCCCTGCCAGCCACAGTGTGTGCACAACACCAGCAGTTTGGCATCTGAAGCGGGTCACAGTGGCCCTAATTCCCCTCCTGCCACTGTCCCGTGAGGGAGCTGTGCCAGGGCATGGAGAGGCCTGGACAGGACGGAGGCGCGCCTCAGCCTGCGAGTGCCCCTGGAGCAGGAAATGGAGGACACTCAGTATTACCGCTTTGATTAGGAGGCTGTTTTCGTATGCTGAAAGCTGACATTTGTTCCGTGGGACTGTTCTGTGCTTCTGTGGGAATCTAAAAGGAAACATGACAAAAAAAAGGAAGTGAGCGTTGACAGCGAGATTAATAATCAGCACCAAAGACACGTCAAATTTGTTGTCCACTTCGATCATCTCCTTGCACAAGTTTAGTCTGACAGGCTTGATTGGCTTGGGGCCTGCCACAGCCCTCCTCAGAGGGAATCTGGTGGCTTTTCCCTGCCTGGTGACAACTATGTGCAGTTGCCTCTCTGCCTGTCACTCTGCCCCTTCCCTGTTGGGAGCTCCTTCCCTGAGAACACTTGGTGTGGTGAGGGGCAAGATGGAGTGCTGAAGAATGGGCTGAGGTGATAAGCTTAATGGGAAGATGGATTCAGTCTCTGGCACAGCACCTGGAGCACAGGTGAGCTCATCCAGCCCTGCTCACTGGTCTCTCAGATTCAGTGACCAGCAGCTAATGCAGAGGGCCAGGACAGAAAGCAGTTCTGCTGCTCTGCAACAGTTTTCCAGTCACTGACTTCTTCTCTTACTTCAAATCAAGTTACAACCTTCCAAGACAGATGATTTTAAGAAAAAAAATATTATCTGGGAGTTGAGCCACTCAAAAGATTTCATGTTTTGCTTTGAAACTGAATTGTGAATACCAGCTTTCTTAGAGAAAATATCAAGCAGAACATAATGACATTTTGATGACAGAAAATCCTCCCTTAAGTTAAAAAAGCCCCAAATGCTAACATTGACTTAAGAGTTTGGGCAAAACTGACCCTCTTTAGCAAATGGATTCCTTTTTGTAAAGCAGTATTTTCCAAGAAATGTTGTGCTGGAAAGCTCAAAACCAGCTCTACCATCAGGCTGCTAAAATTTACAGAAGTACCAGAAAACTGCTTCTGTGACAGAAGCAGTTCTTAAAAATCAAGCATTCCTGGTTCTCTGGATGACAGAGCTATCCTTTTATCCTTTTGGCAGACGTAAAATGTATTGCTCACACACCTAAAATAGAGTGGAGACACCATGGCCTGTGGCTCTTTCTTTACTGATGGAAGGTGAAGATTTTGGATTCTGGCAAAAGGTTAAGAATAATGCTTACACTGACAATAAAACATTGTGGATGCCACAAAGTTTCACTTAGAGCAGATATTTTGTTTCTGTGCTTTTGCTGCCCAACCGTTACTAAAAAAAGCTTATGATTTAAAAAAAAAACACCTCCAAAAAACCCCAAACCAAACACAAAAACAATCTCAACTGCCCTCCTCCTAAAAAGAAACAAAAAAAAAGCCTCCCCAAAAATATCCCAACATAAACAAACAAGCAAACAAACAAAAAGAAGCATTAAACAACTAGAGATGTTTTTAGAAAGTAAAGATATAAACATAAAACTAATACTGGAGCCCAAAGTCTGCATATATCTTAACCCCTTGTGAAATTCCAAATATTTCTTAGAGTTTAAAATTCTGACATTTTGAAAGGCTCCTTCCCATATTCCTTTCCTTTCACCTTAGTTGTTGGTATCAAGCAAGCATTGGCACAGTGTGTGTAGAAAACATGTGACTGCTGGATCTGGTTCCCACACAATAAAAATATGCTCAAGGCTATGGTGAGCCTTATTTATTTTGCAATAGGTTATAAAATACTTTTAAAAAGTATTTATATAAGGTTTTAAGCATATGTGAACTGAATTTTTTAGACACTGTTCAGGTAGGTTATTGAGCAATCAGTTCTTTAATATAAATTTTTCTATATTTCACTGTAAATTTTCCTGAGCTGTCCCAGGATGATAGAGAGGTCTCTGATTTAATTTTTCAGCTTCTGTACAGCTGGACATCTGATATAGTCAGTCTCAGGATAATGGAAAGTTTGATATTTCAATATATTTTCAAGCAATGAGAACTGACACTTCTTCATCTCAAGAAGTAATAGCAGTGTGTATAGAAGGATTTTGGATTTATTTTCTATTAAGTACTTTTAAAGCCGTTTGGTAGGGGAAATGAGTCATAAAACTTTGAAAAAGGAGACTTCTTTTGTGAAAATTAAACCAAATGAAAAGTGACTATAAAGAGGTTTACAACTGCCCTTGTATCCATGAGAGTCCAGTGTGTTTCTTTCATCCTCCAACATTTAATTAAAGCTGTGGTTTTTCTCATCCTATATTAATTTTTTAATGTTTTTAAGGAAAAACAGTATTTCTGTTGCACATGTGTACAGCATCCAGAACAAACTGCTGCATAGTCTCCCAACCCAAAAGCAGTATGCATAAATTAATATAAGAAACAGGTACACTCCCTTTTACAGTCAGCACTGAAAATGTGCCAGGTATTCTGAAATTTTAAACCCAGGCATCTTAGTCCTACAGAATACTGCCATTTTGTCCTTAAGGCTTTCTTCTTACCTCTGAGCTTTCAAGTTGTATATCAAAGATTAATCCATTGAAATTTCAAATGCAAATTAAAAATAAAATCTTACTTTAATCTGTAGCACAGACAATCAAGAATCATCAGAGTAAGATTTAAATTTTAAGACTTAGAAATAAAAGAATCTTGCATAAACAGGCAGAATAGAGCTCATCAAAGCATTTTTCCTCAGCCTTCACTATTTTGAACTCAGTGTGTGTTTGTATCTGTGTATTTGAAAAGGGGAGTGGACAAGAGATTATGAGAATCACATTAGTTTAAAAGTATCAGCTCATAAAGATCTGGAACTGTCACATTATTCACACAGGTCAGTGAACAGCTCATCTTTGGGCCATAGGAGATTAAAAAAAAAGCTTTTAACTTTGTACATGAGATTGTGAGAAAGCAGAGTTACAGCTTTCTATACTATACTGTAATAGTAAATTACGTTCAGACATACTTAATAAGATCTCAACCACCGAAGCAAAACAACTCAGCTGGAATGCAAAACAAAAACAAACAGGAATGCAACTCCAGTGTAATTTGAATTTAAAAACAGCGTCAGGAAACTCTAAACGAAAATTAAAACTGCCCAGGCCAGTCTAGTGAGCAGCTGCCAAATGGTTTTAAGACATGCCAGTTTTAGATTCAGACCCTCAAACATTTTATGGGAAATCCAAAAATAATCCCAAAGAAATTCAGAAAAACTTTCAACATGACTTCAGGGAAAGTCAAAAGTCCATCTAACCTGGCAAGAAATTATAAAAGCACCACAAGTCTCCAACTATTTTCATCACAAATACCTGTATTTACACTTCTACATCTCCTTTTCATCTTCTGCAGTGACTGAGCAGCAGAACACCTTAGGCCTGCCTTAAATTCTGAAAGCCAGACCTTCTAGTTTTCTACATCATCTGAACACACCCATTCCTCCATCACAGAGTCCTTTTGCCTTCCTTCTGCCCTTGGCTGTAGCTATCTATGTGATTAGGCTTCACACATATGCATTGCTGTATTTAAAAAAATACATAATAATAGAAGCATTTCCTGTAAGATCCATGTTTTCCACATCAGACTGAATTAGTTCCAACAAAAAATATCTTTGTTCTTTGGCTTCTAGCTATGACAGTAATTAAGACCTTATTCATGAGTAGTCAGTTGATATGTATTTTGCTTCTAATAAAACAATATTAATTTCCACAGCTTAGAGGCAGGAGGCCTCTGCATTATTATCACACTGTCTAATAAAGAATTCAGCATAGTAAATGTTGAAGGAGTGTCAAGAGAGATACACCTTCCTCTCTTAAAAGTCAAAATATTTGTTTTTATACTGAGGTTTTTCATATAAAGCATTGCCAAATGCAAATGCCTAAAATGTCAAATTTCCCACTATTATTAATGAATGGGTGATACAAAAAGTGGTAGCTGAACAATTCATTTAAAAAGAGGAATGTTTCAGAATTTTCTTGTCATCCAACCTATCATGCTGTATCGCTAAACCAGCCTCGGTTGTAGAGAAGTTGCTGAGATTGGCATATCCACATGAAACACCAGCTGGAACAAACAAGTTTCATAGATGGCTCTACACAACCACAGCTTGCTGGCTACTGTTTGCTACATGACCTTCAGGTTCCAGCTTTTTGAAAGCATCTAACACTTGCCATGTGAAAAAGAAAGTAGGCCTACACTTTGTTCTTTCTTTATCCCAAATATGAAGCTTGCGCCAAAATTTCATCTTCTTGAAGAATGATTCTGCTCTAAAATAAGCCAGACAGTCAGTATCTTGTGAACAACCAGAGCTCAAAATTTTAGAATCATTCCATTAGAACTGAGCACTTACTTCGGCTCTACTTTTTGTTTTGCTTTGTTTTCCCTTGTAACTCCTAATCTTAATTCTATAGTGTGTGGCTCATCTTTCATTTACATGAGCTGAATGTAGAGAATATGACTGCTTAAAGAAAAGCACGTTTGGTCTTAATCACAGTTATGAAACACAACAGTGTTTCCTTGCTTTCAGTTAACAACTTTCAAGTCAGCAAACTTCATTATTTCCTCCAAAATTTCTCTTGAATGTAGTGTGAACAAGCAACTGAATTAAGTAATTCTGACTTGATACAAGATAAATGTTTCCAAGCCCTGTAACTAAGACACTGGTGACACACAGAATTGCAGCTGCTCTTCTAGACAGGCACCCGTAAGTGTGTGAGGTAAAATATTTTTGGTTTGGAAGTCAATACCAATTTTGCTGTTGTCCATATCCATCCTTTCTCCCTCCAGATAAGAGTGCTGTGACTGGGCTGTCATATCTGCCTACCTATACTTACACTCAAATAAGTATTCCCTGATTGCAGATAAAGGCTGTTTTGCAAATCCCCACTACAGGAAGAACCATTCAAGGCTGTACAGTCCTTCAGACTTCCAAACTTGTTATTACAGACAAGAATATGATCTCTTCGAATAGCCTTAAAGGCCCTTCCTGTCAGGTGCAGATCTATATGTACAACTGATGCTCTAATTTCTTCGCTACACAATTGCCACCAGTAACATGATTCTGTTTGTTTGGCAATTAGTTAGTCTTTCTGTCCTTTTGCCGAAAGCTACATTTAAAAATTACTACATTTATTTTACGGATATTAAACTATCACAAAAATGTGTTCCTAATCAGATTTTTTTTTCCAGGAGTAACACAGCAGAGCAATAACCATATAATGTGTTTGTGAACTTCTGGAAACAATACATTGTGTTTAAATAAATATTTTACTCTACCATTTTGTCCACAGAACTAATAACACAGAAAAGAGTTCACACAGAAAACAGAAATCACATCTGTATTTGTGTAAGAAAGAAAACAGGCAAGGTAAGACTAGAGAACATGTGAATGTATGACAGCAATCATTCACCTACTTGTAGCTGAAAGAGCTCTCAAAACTGGTTTTTCAAGATGTGGGCGGAGGAGATTCTGTTTTGAAAGAAGCTTTGGAACTGTCACTTATGTAAAATCAACTAAATCACAATCCAAATTTGTATGCATTTTCAAGTTAAAAATACACATTTGGTTTTAAATGTAGGGGTTTCTTAATAGAGTGTAGAAAAGGGGGTAATCATTTTAATTTTCCTTATTCCGCTCTGTCATTCAATTCATCAGATTTTTGATGAAGAATCCTTCCTGTTTATGCATGTGTTCAGGTCATTGTATAGGTAAGTCCCTCTATTAAAATAGAATGGGTACTTTTGCAAAGGTGAAAATAAAAGAAAACTGTTGGTTTGGGTTTTCTTTTTTTTCCAAAATAATAAAGATAATTCATGAAAATTATAAAACAGGAAATACTTATTAATTTTAGATAAAAATTCCAGATAAAGAAGAAAAAAACCAAATAGTAAAATGAACCAAAGAGCAAATATGACATTAATACAGCCATTCATGAAAAGTGGTCTGAACAGTGAATTTATCATCAGAATTATCACTAGAATAAAATATAATTAGCAATATAATATAAATAATGAAATAATTAAGATGGTATGGACAGAAGAAGTCAGAATAGTCCCGGGAATCTGAACACCTAAACTGTAAAACTTTCAGAGCTGCATATTCATAGTCAAGTTCTCCATACTTCTTGAAAATCAGATCCTTTGAAATGGCATCCTAAACTGGACATTAAGAAATCACAGAGTATCTGAAAATGTAGGAGTCTCCCAATATGGTAGGGAACAGTATAAAACCAGAAGAGTAAACATCCTTACCTGGGTATGGTAGAAGGCAGTGTCCTAGCGTGGCTCAGTGTGGTTAGTCAGCCTGGAAGGGAGACACAGTCAAGGCAGACAGAGAGCTGAACTGTTCTTCCCCATCCAGCTGTCTGAAAAGTCAAGAGATTTCTCCTTTAGAGGCTGAGTCACTTAAGGAGGAGGTAGGAGGTGTGGAAAAGGGTGGCACCTTGTAGAAATACCAGATCAATTAAGAGTACGAGTGAGTTGTTATCCTTCTGTGCCTGCTGTTTTTTTCAAGTGCAGGAGGGTTGGGTTTCACAAAATGAACTGCCTTCACAGATCTTGAAACAGAAAACCAAGAAATTACCATTTGGAAAAATATACCAAACTCATTTGGATTTTCCACAGAAATACATATTGTAAGCTATAGGTCTGCCTCTCAACTACAGAGTTGCAGGTATTTACACGGGTGAACATGAAGTAACACTGTATTTCATCAAAGTTCTGCAGAAGTGTTACGAGGGGAAACACACTGGGTTCTGATCTGCATTAACTATTTGCAGTGTTTGGGTATGTGGGCAGAGGCAAAAGATCTGGGGGAAAATCCCTCCCACATGAATTCTTGCCGCAAGTCTCTCTTATCTCTGCACATTTGCATTCTCCTTCAGCACTGCCAGCAATAAACAAAGGAGGGAAGAACTTGTGTTCACTTATTCTTTCTTTCTTTAAAATGGCTGCAAATAAATTTGAGGGTAAGAACTGCCTTACTATTAGTAAATATAGTCATATGAGGTCAATACTTTTCTTATAGGAATACTGTATACAACTCCATGCTTCTGTTTAAGATACTGAGGCTGGTTTTAATGTATCTTATACAAGCCCACCTTATTTTACATTTGGGGAATTTTTGTAATGAAATATATGAGAGGTCGTTTAGCAAGATGCTGGCCAACCTTCAGTTCTATGGTCTTTTCTGAAAATTAAGAATTTCTTTGAACACAAAAAAAGCAAACTGATATGAATTAACTTAGTAATAGCCTGTATTTTTGTTCATAGTTACCTTTTCATAGGCTTGGTACTTTTGTAGTATGAAGCTATTCTCCAAATATTGATTCTATCTGATAAAATCCAGCTGATGAAGCAGAGCAGCAGACAAGAAAATACCACATATAAGCTATTGACTACCTTAAATCTTAGAATTAATGAATACAAGCATGCATACATTTCTAAATTTTGTACATCTCAAGTTCTGTGTCTCTTAAAGTCAAAAATACTTACAGCAATCCTGGAATTTTCAGGTACTATGTGTTTATCTTTTTAGAGTCATGAAGAAGCTTTTGTGACTACATCTTTTTACAGACATATTGAGAATTTAATTGCCTCCCATACGAAACAGATGTCTTTCCTCATAAGAAATGAGGAATTAGCATTAAATGGGAATAAGCTTTAAAAATCTACATACACTCTAATTTGAAATGGACATCTAGCTTTTATTTATAATAGCACCTGACACTAAAAATATCTTGCTTTGTGAAACATTTTTCTTCTAAAATTCAGGTGCTACATGATATAAATTTGTTATTATTTTCCATTCAACCAGACAAGCCCCACTTGAAAATCAGAGATATGCTTAACCTGTCTCACAGCACTGCCTTCTTTGGCCAAAGTGTTTAAGAAACACAAATAGAGATGCAAACAATACAGTCTGGAGAAGTTAAATTGATATTTTCCTGTATTTATGGCCTTTGAACGCAGAGAAGAAACTATGGGGCAGAGCAGGCCAGTTCTGCTACCCAAAATAAGCCCAAGGCTTATTCTAAGGCACTCCTAACTAAGCCTTTGTTGTCTGGTGTGACAGAATAAACAGTCCATAGGAAGATGCATACATGTGAAATTCTAGCAATGGTACTGGCCTCAGCCTGGGAAAAAAGCAAGCCAGCTGTCTTTTGCTGACTGGTCTCTGACAACCAGTCATTTCCATATCCATTGGATGGTGAATTTTTGGTGTTAGCTATGCTGATTACTTCATATTTCAAAGCTGCAAAAATAATTTGAACTTTTTTTAAACTAAAGCAAATCTGAATTATTGATAAACAGTCTGCCTCATTTTCTGTATTGTAAGCACATGCAAGCATTGCTCCTAGGGGATAAAGAACATATGCAGTGCTGTGTATCAGGAATTAAACAGTTTCACCATAACCATAATGGTGAAAATGGCCCATAACTATTTTCCATTAAAAAACTTCCCATACTCTGAAGAAATTAAGCTTTCAGAAATTCAGAGGAACTCAAACTTTTCCTCTGGATCTCAGTATAACAAGTAACACTCACAAATCCAGCCATGTCCAGAGTGTGTGAACTGTTTTGCAGTCAGGTTTCATTTTTCTTTTAATTCTCCAGTATAAGGTCATATTAAACTGAAGGAAGGATAGAAGTGAAATACAACTAACTGTAATTTCTCAGACTATTTCAGAACTTGGATTATATCTCCCTTACTACCTTTCTCAGTCTTAAGAAAACATCCAAGTTGAAGCATGGACAGACAGTATTCTAGACACAGATTTTTCCATAGCGGCAGAAAAGACCAAAGCAAAAAATACAAACTAGTTGTATTGGCAACTGATGACTATCAATTGAGTATGTAATTTAGCTAATCATTGCATTGGGCCATATACTACTATTGATTTATCACATTTCAATAACTTTTTATTTTTCTTTTTAGTTCAACCAGTAAGGTCCTTTGGTCCAAATAGTAACTTGTTTCATATCTATCTATCAATAATCTACTTGCTGGGACTTAAGTAAATACTTTGCTTTTGCTTGTAATTCTCTCAAGAAGAAAAGAGGAAGTTCTCTGAAAAATCAATACAAACATAACTGGAAACATCCTAGGCTTATATAACTGGATATAATCCCATCAAAATCATTCTGATAGCTTGATTTAGCAGAGTGTGTGGCCTGTCATAATTTATGGTAGAAAACAAGAAATATCTCAGAATTCCTCCCTACAATAAATGCTCTTTATCCTTTATTAACAACCAGCAATAGGGACACATTAGTGATCAATAATCAGAGGCCACTATATTTGCAGCCCAGATTTTTGACACAATTTGAAGGACATTTAAAGCAGGCTCATTTAAAATACCTTCTCTACAATGGAGGCTTATTTGCCATCCAAGGAATTCTCACAATGTCAACTAAAAAACTGCCAGCAGGGCATGTTGACTTTCAAAATAGAGTGACACTGGCAGAAAACTAAACATAAGTATTTCAGAAGTGCCATAATTTAGATTTGAATCGGTTATTCAATGTAATTAAAGTCAAATGCTTATAGCACCCTATAGTGGCAATACATTACCATACTTCCCATCTCACAGTTTTCTGGACAACATGATCGTGTTCAGTGTTCTTAGCTTCAGCTTATACACTTCTCTAAAAAGTCTATGTCCCTTGATTGCTAGTAAAATTACTTATTCTCTACATGATTTTTTTGTTAATTTTTGTTGGTTTTCCATTTTTCAGTACAAAACATAACACAAAATATTGTGCTACCACGACATTTTTGTTAAGGTTTATAAGATGGTATCATGAAAATAGCATCATATAGCCTAGCTCCATTGAGCTTTAATGTAGATTCACGACACAGAGTTGGGAATGAGCAGTGACTCAGAAGACAATTTTTGGACAAATATGACTTTGTGACTCCTCCCACAAGGGAGGAATACATTACTGAATACATTTTTTCGTACATTCAGTCCTCCAAAAGAGAAGTCCTGTAATGCTTCAGACTTTCCAAGTAGGATTGGTTAACTGTGGTGTTATGAGTTATAAAATTCTATAACTGATATGTCCAGAAGATTTGAAGACAGTCTAACAAATAATGTTCAATTTTTTTTAGTTCCAAGATAGGATAAAGCAGCTACATTTATGCTATTAAATGAAACATACCAAAGTCCAATATCTAGCCTGGGGACAAGGAGCACAGCATGTTCTGTACCTGTATCACTAAAATTGCTTTTCAAAAAGAACTGTGTAGCCTCATCCCCACTCCTACTGAAAGCAGTCCAGAGCTTGTAACAGAGAAATCCGTCCCATGCGTAAGTCTTTATTCAGAGACAGATAATTGGCATGAAGTGTTTCAAGGAGTATGTGTGATAATAATATGGACAGAGGACATTGCTCAGGCCCAGATCCTACTCCTACTAAGTTAACTAGTATGGTCCTGTTAATTGACCCTGATTTCTCCAAATTTAATTGTGTTCAATAAAGCTCATGTCAAAAGATGACCAAAACTAAACACCGAAATGTATAGATAGGTGTAGGCAGTGGATAGTGTCCAGCAGCAAGGCAGCATTTAGCAGACCAACACAGCTGGTTAATGTAATCTTTACTGGGGAGGTGGGTTGCACATCTGTGCCGTTTGCACATTTTTCTTGCTTAAGTTTAGTGTAAGGTCACCTATGTAGGTAGACAGCAGTTCCAACAGGTTAAGTCAAACAGGAAGGGGTTACCTATGCAAAAAAGAACCCAGTGCAGCACAGAGAAAAGGAAGTGATGTTCATGCACAAGGTGATACTTTCCTCTTGAAGGTGACTAACAAAAAGCCTGCTCCTCCCTAAATTCCCAGTCCAGACCTACATAAAATAAGCTGATGGTGGGGACCTGTGCTACCTCTTTATACAGTTACTTTTCACTCTGGTCAAAGTAATTAACCAAGGGAATATATTGCCTATGGATACACCCTTACCAAGTGGTATGTGTTACTCAGAACCAGATTATGAATGTCTCTATTAATCCTAGTGGCATTCATGGCTGCAACACAGAGGAGAGGGAGAAATAAGAAGTATGACTTTTTCCATGGGCAGGTTATTCTAACATTATAAATTCCCTCTGAAGATTCTGGTCCTCCTTCTCCTAGACAGACATCTTAAAATAAAATATACTAATGATCTGATGTGTGATGGAAAGCCCCTTTATTCATGGGCTTCCTTGCTCCTAGTAGGATATGGATTTTAAAGGTAGATAGATAAGCAATGTCCTGGGCTGCCTTGCAAAGGGCAACTACTGGCAGTGCAAAGTGCCTGCAGTACTTTGTGAAAACTTTGTTCTTTTCCTCATGCTCAAAAATTAGAATTCTTCTGCCTAATTCATATGCAAGGCCCATGCTGTTGCAATCCGATGATTAAGAAATGCCTTTGCCCAAGTTTAGGTGCAGATGAGATCATATGTTCAAGTCAATAGTACAGATTTATTTGAATAATGAGTGTGAGGTAGAGAGATGGAAAGAAATAGAAAATAAATGAGGGGGACAAGGGGAATGGCAGGAAAAAAGAGAGAGAGAGAGAGAAAGAAGGGGGTCCCAGGCTTGTTCACCATTTATACATCTCTTATTAATTATTATTCTATCTTCTATTGCTTAAATGATTCCCTCAGCTCTAAAGCTAATTAGTCTGCATGCCCAGTCTTTCTCTTTGAGTTGGTGGGTTTCTTGGATCAGTGGTTTATGAGTCAATGGTCATGATCTCCCCCTGTGAATTTTGTTTATTAGTTTATTCTTATCTTGGGAGTTCTACCAAATGTCCTTGCAGCCTGTAAACCCTGCATTCTTTGTGTCCACAATCAGTGATACATTTTTCCTCCCAAGCTTTGTTAACCTCCCCCTAGGCCTGAGATCACAGAAGTGTGTCAAGCTCTAAACTTTAGCAAGTTCTACGGACAAGTAATTTATCCTCCAACACACGGACAACAATACCATGCTTATACAGCCTGAGTCCCACATATCCAAGGAGACATATCTGGGGGGCCTTGGTGGCCATTGCTGGTCACAGATGCCATCTGTCCCATAATTGGGTGATCCTTGTTTGACCAGTATTATGTGTATGAGCCATTGCTTCTTTTCACACAGTTTGCCATGGTGAGAATTTTTGTCCAGATCCATTAACCAGAATGTGCTAAGCAGATCTCGCCTCTACCAGACCTGGAATTAGGGCCTTCCTGTCTCAAATTCCTCCCTTCTGTGTCCACTGTAGTGGCATATCTTATGGCAAGTTCCTTCTGTGGCCTTATAGTGCTTGAGAGAGGCAACTGTGCTCTTTAACTCTTTAACACACACTTAGCTCTCTCAAAGAACAGGACAAGAAAGGAACAGCTTGCCAATTGGAAGGGTCACTGAGCATGTGACTAGATCCAAGTTCAAATCATTCCTCCTTTTGATAACAGCTTATTTTTACCAGCAGACTACCTTAACCACTGAGTTAGAATTTTTTGTGTGAGGGAATCCTTGGGGTTTTCTACCTCTTGAAAGTTTAAATATTCACTGGAGAAAGATTAAAGCTACAGCCCTTTTACTATGGCATACAAATATCAGCCTCACTACTGTCAAAATGAATATTTAGATATGATGTATGGAATTCTCATTTTACCTTTTTATGTTGCAATTTCTCAGCATTTTATCACTTCAATGATTAAAATTGGTAGACATAAGAGTTATTTTTAATATGATGTAGCAACAGCTGTTTTGCAGAGGCAGGAGAACTTAAAAACACTTTCACTAGATTAAATTACTGTCAGAGTACAGCCTTTCACAAATTCTGCTATGAAATACTGTAATGCACCAGAGATGATGTTGCGTTTTATGTATTAACCTTTGCCAGCCAAGCCATTTCCTTTAGCTATTGTATGTTGCTGTTCCTGGGGAAGACCTTTCAACTGGTTAAAGTAAGGCATGCAATTTTTTTTAACCACACCTTTCTGAATACAGGAAGGAGCACTGTCAGAGCTTTTTCATATGCATTTTCAGAATGCTACGAAAACCTTAGTCACATATTTGCAGCCCATTGTTCTCCCAAGGGTGTGGCAAAGTTCATAAACTAAAGGAGGAAGAAAAAATGCCATAAATAGTATGCAGAATGTCTAAAACTTTTCGTATCTTCTAGTTGCCACAGAAAATGTCTGAGCAGTGTCTTCTGTTCATAGCAGGTGCCAATAAATTTCATGGAGGTACATAGTCTTCAATGTTTTTGGGTGTGATTTTCCCACAGTTTGAATAGGTCCTTACTCTTCAAATAAATGAAATATATTTCAGAAGTCCCCGAAAGTATGGTCCACAGCATGCTAAACTTGAGCATTTTGATCTTGCACCACTGCCATTACTGCCTATAGCTAAAGAACACAGTTAATAGTTTTATCAGTTATTGATAAGATCAGTTATTTGAGGAAAATTGTGTTGAAAATCTGGCTAAGTCAAATGACATCTGTGTGGTACCAGCTGAATGGCTGTAACCAGTTTTGTAGTTTATGTTATTGATGAATAACCTATTTGTTAATTTGTTACCAGTATCTGAATAAACAAAGAACGTTCACATAGGTGGCTAAAGAAATGAGAATCAGATTGTGACCAATAGTAGTAGAGGGAGTGTGAGAATTATGATTAGATGTGCTTTTTTCATTAAAGAGTGACTTTGTAATATCTCTATCAAATCCCCACTGAGAGACCTCTGGGAAAGAGCAAACACTTCTGATCTCAGGAAAAGCCATCTCTTTAAAAGATGTTAGAAGTGGCAAAGTTAAAAGGAGGAAAGTTTCCTGGTCCTTGTCTGAAATTTTCTTATAACATTTAATTGGTCATGGGCACTGTAAATACATAGGAGACAACCCCCACAGGCTGTTCTTTTTTATGGTGCAGATAAGAAGATGCATCTGCCCCATAGAATGGTATCCATGTGAGGAAGTTCACATTACACTTATCTGACAGTGCTCCTCCTCTCCTTCCCCTGGTACTGTGTTTGGATTTTCTGCTAGGGCTAAGCAGCCTTCTCCTGTAATTCTTCCATTTTTTGGATCAAATTAGTTGACTGAGAGTTTGATTGTCATTTGAAAACCTACATGGAAATTTCATACCAATCAAAACAACCCAACAATCCAATATCCCACCTATTTAATGAAATCTTCCTTTGACATACATTCCACACTGGTGTTATCAGCTCACTTAACTGCTGTGCATGATAGCCAAATGTTACAGATTGTGATCCTGTTCTCTCTCCACATCAAAGCTGAATATGGGCATGGAAGAAAGGAAGGGTTTTCCCTGTTCCCGGAAGATGCTGTCTGTGGTATACTTAGCACAGCACACAGCTTATCGTAGAAAAGTTGTTAGAAAATGTGTTCTAAAATCAATAACTGCAAAAATAAGACACAGACCAAAAATGTGAATCAGAAAAGATGGAGTTGAACTTAGAAAGGTTCAGAGAAGAGTAAAAAGATAACTGAAGATGGATAATTACTTCTCCCCACACAGAGCAAATGCATCAGCTATGACTGTCTTAGTATGGTGGAAGGAGGTATAAGTGTGAAAACATCACAAAGCGTATGAGAAGGAGTCATGTTATGCCCCTATGGTCAAAATTTGTATAGGGCACGTAACTAAAATTGCATTAAAATTCTTTCTTATTCTTTGATGATAATGAAAACAATTAGCAATGCAATCAAAGTGATACCATTTTTCTGTGGAATGTTGATTTGTCAGGTATTGAAATAAGCCTTTGTGAAGGGATTGTCATTCAGCCCCTCAGCTGAGAGTCATACAGCATTGTCACTTTTTTCAGACTTTCTTCTCTATTTAGGTGACAAATGTGGACAGTATGCATATATGTAAACATGGAGAGAATTTTACCTTGTTAGTACATGTTTAAGACACTTTCCTTACTAATAAATACCTTTGCAATCCAGTAAAGTTTTTCACCTGTTCAAATAACAGAAAAAATAGCAAAGCAGATTTATGACATGTGTTGAAATGTGGTTCATCTGCCAGAGTAAAATTGAAAATGGTACCACAGAAATGGCATCAACCCTCCACATTCCCCTTCCAGCTTCCCTGGAAAAGAATTCAGCTATCTTGTTGTTCTCTCTTATCCACAGAATCAGAAGGTTTAGTAGCATTTCAAAGCATCTTCCAAGGAATAAACTTCAGGTGCAGATTTCAATCACCAACTGTGTGAAGAAAAGGAGAATACGTTCCCTAAATTAATATATCGGCAAACAGGGCCTTATGAGCTGGGAAGCTGAAGAAATAACTGAGCTTTCCTCTTGCCTTTTCAAAATACTTGTCCTTTGATATAAACTGCCCAACAGGCTGGTATCGAAGTCAGTACATTTTTAAATATCAACTTCTCCTTCCCTTTTATTTTGAGTGAATTATATTTTTTAAAAAGTTGCTTTTTAAATTGTGAGTACTTTGGAAAGAATGCTGTTGGCAGAAAAAACTTTTACATGGGTTTTAATGTTCAGTACATGAAGAATTGAAGTTTTTTAATTTGTTTTTGTTGCTGTTGTTAAATGAAATGAAAACAAGGCTGGGCTTTGAAATGGGATGATTTTTAAATAATTTGGGTGACATTAGAAGGGAAAGAATCAGAACAGAATTATTATAATTGTCTGGATGTAATCACAGAGGCCCAGATAAGTGCCTCAGGTTCCAGATCGTGCCATGGTGCAGTAAGAGCATAATGTGAAGAACCCAGTAATTTCAGGTGTAGGCTTCTCTGGATCTCCATGCAAGCTATTAGCCTGAGAGAGCTAAATGCCAATTAATGTGTAAGAAACTTGTTTGAATTCTCCTCAATGAAGGAGACGCCTGACCAGTGACATCTATTTTCAAACACCTTTTTCCTCAGAGCACGGTGAGATTTTCCATCACAGGCCCTATTTAGCAAAAAAGCTAGGCTACATCAAAAGCTAGGCTTCCATCTCTAAATTTATCACTCAAGACACCCCCAATGTAATCTCAAACAAATGCAAATTAAAGTAGGTCAGAGGATTGGGCTGTGGAAGTTACTATTTCTCTCCATTGTTTTGAAAGGAAGCCTAAAAATGACAAGTCAGATTTAGGCATCTACACTGTAGATACCTATACATGTCAGATAAATTCCATGTAATGGCAGGATTTCAAACTATTTTTTTTTCCTCTTGAAGAAAGCAATGGCTTCTTGTCAAATTAAAAGGAAAAGGAAACAAGGATGCAGGTTTGGTTTTTTTTGTTTTTTTTTTCCTCCGTCTGGACAAAATTCAAGCTGCAAAGCTTACTCTGCAACCTCAACAGTACTGCATCTATAAAAATGTGTTCCCCTACTGCACTGTGGCCCCTTACACAAAAGCTGTGTCAAGAAAACTATAATCTGGACATGTAGGAGTCTGACACACTAATTGTAAAATGAGAGAAGAGAAAAAAAACCTTGTGCTTTCATGACAGTTTCATCCCTTTCACTCATGGATACTAAGGAAATATTACTTTTATTCTTAGAAAGAATATGTCATATTTTTCTGTATTTGACTCCTCTAGCTATAGCAACAGTAATATTTGAATTTTGGGGTTTAACTGCTTTACTTGTAGGTGTTTATATTCCCTGTGTTCAAATCCCTGATCTTCACATAAAACACTATAAATGAGTTATGGCATTTCCTATGAATTTGTGAATAGAACCTCATAGCATTGTACATAATAACAACCTTTGGATTCTAAATATTTTCTTACTTTTCTTAATATAATTTTGAAATAAGCAATTCTGCTCCAGAATATTTGAGACTTCTGAACTCACAGTGCTGAACTCACGTTAGGTTGAAGCAGAAAGCTGCAAGCTAGTGAGCTTTGTTGTAACTTAATTATATGGCCAAGCTGGGTGTGTGAAAATATCCAGTGCGCACTGGAGAATAAATTGTGGGGTTTGGTTTTTCTGGATTTACAAGTTGCTATAAGTGGTGCATGTTCCCAGGGAGTGGTGAAAAGTAGGGGTGTGTTAAACAGGTTTAAGAACATTTTAAAGAAACACTGTCAGGTTTGAGACATAGTAGATTTGGTGTACATCCTCCCTCCTTCCAAATAACATTTTCTATTTCTGCGGTAACAAACAGCTGAGCTGCACTCTGACTCTGTTTAAGCAATACCACAAAATCCAGTGTAGCAGTTATGTGTCACACTGTTGCTCTCTTTTTTTTCCTTATTTTTGCCATCAGTGGGGAAATGAAACTGCCAGAATTGCTGTTCTTTGCACTCCTTGGAGAGCTCAGTACACATGCCATTGAATTCAGCCAGTAAAATCTTGTGGTTTTCTGCAAAAAATAGCTGTGGTGAGGACAAGCAGCTTCTGGATCAAACCATTTCTTTGCTCAGAGTCGTACAATAGTTATTTGAGAGTGCTGTTGGGCCCACCACTTTAAGGTCTGGAAATCCCCAGTATAAAGTCTGGGCTGCAAGTTCCCAGGAACCTTGGAAAAGTCACATGATTTTGAACCTAAATCTTTTTTGTTTCTCAGAAGTTTTTCATGGAGAATGGATGTAATTTTAAATCTTTTATACACATAGCACTGATTTTGAGCCTTGGAGACCTAGTGGGTATTTCCTTCTTCTGGATATCCTACTGGAACTAAGGATAATTCCAACTGAAAATGAGTGTAAACTTTCTTAAATAGATTTCACAAGAAATGTCTGAAATATCCATTCTGATAGCCTGTTTAGTATAGGAGAATAGAATCAGCTGAGCAGGGTGTATATACAAAATTCTGTATATACAAACAACTATTTGCCATTATTGCAAACAACACTGAAGTCTTTGTTTGAAAGGATTCAGTGTTATTTTCTAATAGGCAACATTTTGAAATAATTTTTTCTCCCCAAAGCTGTTAAATCTGTTAATTTTATTTATCTCTGCTGTGGCATTATGCTATAGTACTTACAGTGCTATTGAAAATTCTATAAAATAAAAACATTTAACACCAAAAAGTTCTGTGGAATCATAGACTATCCTGAGCTGGAAGGGATCCGCAGGATCATTGAGTCCAACTCCTGACCCTGCATGGGACATCCTCAAGAACTACACCCTGTGCCTGAGATCATCGTCTAAACACTTCTTGAACTGTGGCAGGCTTTGCGTCATGACCTCTTCCCAGGAAGCCTATTCAGTATTTAGTTATTTGAGTAAATACATCTTTTAAATTCCCTCTTCCAAAGGTGATAAGGGAGCTCCATGACATGCACACAAATCATTGTTTGCCAGAAAAAGGCTTAGTCCATGAAAAGGGCAGAGTGGAGTTATGACTTGCAAGTGCCACTGTTTGGAAGACACAGAGCAGAGGGAGACTGAAATTTGGAAGCAGGTATCAAAGTGACTGAAGAGGATTTGAAATAAGAATGAAGGAAAAATATGTCAAAGAGAAAATGGAAGTAAGCAAGAAAGGATCTCAAAGGTCAAAGATCAGTCTGATTTCATGTACTGACAATGCAAATCCTCCATGGCGGTGTTCATGGAGAGTTTCAAGAACAGTATCCTTGTAAATGAAGATTAATGTATCCTACTGGTTTTAAGCAGTGGTAGGCATGTTTGCATAAAAAATAGAAAATTCTTTGCCCAAAAACTGTACACTTCAGAAAAACTGAATCAAATGAAGAGATAAAGGATGAGCAGTGAGATTGCATGAGAACTATGTCATGAAAAATGCCTGGTATGTCAGCTATTCCATCTACATGGCTTGTGTTTGAGATAGATTAATATCTGAATTATGCTGCAGAAGAAGCAAATAAAGACAAACACAGAGGATGAGAAAGGAGGGTTGATGAGTTGCAAACAAGAGAACCAAGTGATTTGAAAACAATGCCACAAACAAGCAATACTCAGAAGTTTGGGCATGAGGGCAAGGGCAGTTATAGCCTCTCAATACAATTTTTTCTCAGGGTTTTGCAAGGTAAGCCTCCTAACAACCAAAGTTAGCATTGCAGGGACTACATGTTCAGGAAACACCACAGAGATTGCCATGAATCCGTATCTCTATCATTTATCTAACTGTACAGTGCAGTGATCCAGTAAATGGGTGTTGACAATAGGTTTTTCAGTGAACAGCAAGGGTGCGGTTTCTTTATCAATTTAAACTGATCCAGCAACCACATTCCCACCAAAAGTAACAATTGTGCTTGGCCTGTCCTGCCCTTGGCTGTGCTCTCCAATTAATCCCTTAGATTGCCTTGGTCAGATCACCAAACATCAAGATTTAATTCACTTCAAGCCTCATAATCAAAAAAACCAGAAGCATGTGGAGAAAAAAAATATTCCAGGTAGGCCAAGTCCATTCCATTGCCAGAGTGTGATTGGGTGGTTTACATCAGTCAGGAAACCAGCTTTTTCAAGTTAGTACCTTAATTTAGTAACTATTGGAACAAAACCCCCCTCAAAACCAATATTTTAAGCTTTCTCTAAATTCAGTTATATTGTTATTAGTGATTGTTATTAGTAATTTCCCTGCCCTAACAGCTACAGTGTTTTTAATACAAGAGGTCTCCCATGGGATTTCAATTGAAAGGACTTTCTAACACTTAGAAGGAACAATCCATGGCATTTCTGAGTGTGTCCAAAGTTTCTTGAAGTACTGCATTAGCTTTTCTCCCATTTACAAATCACACTTTGTTCAGATCTCTACATGCATACATATGGGAAAGGATAGTAAAAATATAATTTGGTATATATGGGTAATCTGTCAATTATTACCAATTCATGTCCTTTTCCATATGGAGTAACTTTGTCAGACACCAACTCTTTTTTCATAGAAATGGTCTTTGATATCTTTTAGGCACTGTTGGAAAGGGTAAAATTTGAGGATGGGATTTGAATGACAGGAACTACTACCACTTTAGGTTTAAAAGTGGCTGTCTCACCTCCAAAGTAGTCAAACAAATGTGCTTCCAGTACTTTAATCACCACTGCACTGGACTCACTCCAGTAAACCATATCATTTTTGTACTGGGTAATCCAGAACTGGACACAGTACTCCAGATGTGGCCTCACTCACCAATGTTGAGGAGAAAAAGGATCCTTTTCCTCATCCTGCTGGTAATGCTCTTACTAATGTAGCCCAGAAAGCTGCTGCCCTTTTTTTTGCTATGAAGGGTGTGTTGGTAGCTCATGGTCATCTGGTTTTCCATTTCCTCAAAACTTTCACTCCAAGGATTTTTTAAGCAAAGCAACTTTACAGCCAGTGGGTCCCCAGCATGTACTGGTGCTTGGGGTTATTCCTCCACAGATATGTGTTTACCATTACTGAAGCTGAGATTCCTCTCTGCCCTGTTCTCCAGCTTGTTGTGGTCCCTCTGAATGGTGGCATAACCACTGACACAGCAGCCAGTCTGCCTGGTTTGTATCATCTGTGAACCTGCTGAAGGTGGACTGTGCTCCTTCCTCCAGATCACTCAGAAACATGGAGAACACCATCAGCCCCAGTACTAAGCCCTGGCACAAAGCACTAATGGATTTACCAGATTAGATTCAACCATCTAAAGCACAGACTGCCCTGCTTCTTGTGATGAAAGACAATCTCTCTTCTCCCTGAGCAGCATGTACACCATATAAATTGCTACTACCCCAGAGGGAAGACCAAGCCAGAATTAATAACTTTGAAAAGAAGCCCGTGCTTTCTCTCTTTAATTATATACATCTTCTTTTCATGTGACAGCATTAATCTGCTTCCTTCCTCATTTTCTCCCATTCTTGCCACATCCCATCTCTGACAACCATGTAGAAAAAAATTAAGGGCTTCCTTGAACTCTTCATTTAATCACAAACAAGAAGGAAGGAGGTAATCACCCATACATTGGCAACTCTATAATTATAAAGTCAATGAAATGTAAACCATCTTCACTACTGCCTTCTAAACAATTTCTTGTAATTACTAAAATTTACTGATTTATTTTCATTCTTCTGTTGTGACAGAAATTACTATTAAAAAGTTTGCAAAAAGGAAAGAATATAAGAATCCCAAAATCCAAAATTCATACACAAGAAGGTGTTTAAATGTAAGCATAAATTTGTATTAGAAGCAAAGGAGATGAACATAATAAATAGGCATGTTTTATTGCAGCATTTCCACTGAGGTATTTAATCACTTGCAGTTTTGTGTAGGTACTAGAGAAGTTGTTCCAAGCTAATCTGAGTACAAATATACTGTATCTCATTAGCAGTAGTACTATGGAAAGTAAAATACACAACTGCTTTGATTTATCAACAAGGGACAGAATATGCATTCAGGTAAATATATGACCACACAGTAGAAGCAGACTTCATAGATAGTATGCAGATGAGGAAAACCTTAAGCACTATTTTATGTGTTTTAATTCCACAGTATATTTAATGTATGTATAATATAAATACTAGTTTACTGAGCTTAAGTATGGTCATGTACAAAATGAAAGTTCCACATGACAAACTTTCTCTATAGTTGTCCTGAAAAGTGTGCCAACTTTTCGGGAGGAGTCTCGGTTCTGGCCCCTGGGCTGTTCATGCAGAGTCTCTGATCCCAAGGTGGCCACATGTCCCTTGTATTACTTTCTCCTCAATTCACAATTAATGGAGTGGTTCTTAGTCAGTACCTTGAGGAAATGGTGGTGGACACCCACCTGTCTCCAGTTCCAGATGGCTAGAGCTCAGAATGCTTTCAGGCACCTGCAAGCCAGATGTAAGACATACTCTGCCCTCAGAAATTCTGCACTGACCACTCCTAGGTGACTGCACAAAGGGAAAGGGAATTTCAGGTGGCTCCATAATCAGAGATCTCTCGCTCCATGCATTATTTAAGGCAGAGATGGCCTGACTCATCTTTGAGTGTAAGTGGCAGGCACATCACTAGTGGGGTGAGGTCACATATCCTCTGGTTATGTCTGACCTCCCTCGAACTTCTTTAATATTATTGTTAAAACCTTTGAAAATTCTCCCTCTAAATTCAGGGAGAAAGTTGAGACTAAGACCAAGAAAAGTGCAAGTTCTGAAATCGTCACAAAGCAGCACCAAATACAAGGGATTAGATTACTCCCTTGTAACAGACACAAGGAAACTTCTGCTCACCACTCTGGGTGGATAGGGGATATTCAGTAAACATGCCTAGGCGTGTCCAGGTGTGAATTGTTACAGGTCGTGGACTGGGATCTGCCCCAGCTGATTTTGCCCCTGCCTTCCAGCCCCATGGAATACCTTCAAGTGACAGCAGCCATTCAATTTTGTTACACTGAGGCCTCGAGGAAGGATCAGACTTAAGAGCTTCTGCCCTGTCTGAGAATCACTCAGTGTGATAGACAGAAAAATCTGTGAAGGGTTTATTCATTATTTCTGGCACCACAAGATGACTTTTCAGGGGGCTGCTCAAACTCAGATTTATTACTTTAATATTAGAGGAAGAGCAGTGCCCTTACTTCTGACTGCAGGTCCTTGCAGCTTCCTCTAAAGCATCTCCCTCCAGGCTCCATAAGAAACAAATTACTGTCCTGGATGGTGGGTAGGTCCAATCCAGTGTGTCCACGCCTCTCTAAAGGAAAACATTAAAAGGAGAAGTGCACTTCTTCCTACCAGCCTTTGCAACAGAAAAGAGTGACTCAAGCTATGATATTGCCATTGAAATGTTACAAATATTGAAGCAGGTTTAGCCCTCATTTTTAAGTGTGATAATTTATTTAATTGATTTAATTTTCTGCACTCTGTCTCAAAAAAAAAAAACCCCAAACCATATTTTCATCCAAATACTCATTAGTGCAAAGATCACAGGACAGAGCTATATAGACAAGCCTGAAGAGGAGACATAGTGCTAATTTAATTTAATCATAATCTATTAAGCATTTACATAAATACAGTCCTCCAAGGAAATAAGCTTTTATTTTGCCAAGAGCAGTTCCTTGAAGGATGAGAGGGCAAGAAATACTAAACATATTATTACAAAATATTTTTTAGAAGTAAAAGTATTAATTTTAATTATATTGGATAATACTGAGGCTTCCCATTCTTTCAAAAATTAATTTATTCTGCTTTCATCAGTTTATAGTTGCTTTCAGACATAGGCATTACTTTCTTCTCCTGTAACAAAGTCATATGTTCCATGCTCTTGGAAACACACAACCTGTCTGAAATTATTACAAAGACTCAGCTAATCTTCCCCTGACTGGGCAACTGTAAAGAGTAAAACAGCCCCTCACCTTACTATGATCCAAGACAAGAACAGCTGCTTCCAAATGGGTGGGACTTTCTCAAAGACCCCACATACAGACCCTGCCCTCTTCAAGGGCTGCCTTCTGTACTGTTGTTACATCCACACCAATCCTTTCCCTAGTTTGCATTTCCTGCCAAATCATCTGAGGACTCAAACCAAAGCAAATCTATGCTTCAGTGCAGGAAACTTTCTTTCAAGAATGGGGAGCTCAGGTAGCAACAGTATAATACAATAGTACTGTTCACTTACACCTCCCCATGCATCCTCCATTAAAAGCACTATTTAATTAATATTATTTCACAAATAAGGAGAATTTGACTGTAAATAGATTTTGATTTTACTATTCAAGCAAGAAGGTTGCATAACAGAAACTGGTGTAAACTTGAACCATCCTGTAGCTCAGAGTTAATAGCAATGTTCACAGTGGTAAAAAAGATACAGTATTTAAACAAGGAGGTTCTGCTAGAAAAATGCTGACCTATAGATTTCTATGCACTTAGTCTTTTGAAAGCTTAAACAAGTTGTTCTGTAAAATGAAATTTAAGTCTAAAACTGGAACTGTAAAATACCTCAGCCCTCCTATTGCCTCTACCCAGAAAAATGTTAATTCTGCAGGCAGGTCATTGATTCAGAGTTCCCTACTGAAATACATATATTACTCGGTAGAGGTATCTGCATGGCTTGAAGCAAATAGCTTGGTGTCTGTGGGTTTCACCCACACACCTGAGGGCCAGCCTTGCATAGACGTGGCTATAAAAATGAGCGAGACGGCTGATCGCAGGTGCCTTGAAAAATCAAAAGGATTTTAATAACGATGGAAAATAATACAAAAACAAAACAACAAAGCCGAGCACAGCACAGAGACAAACTCCTTGCTGCTACAGCACCTCGGAACGGGAGAAGCTAAAAGCGAAAAGTGTGGAATTCCTTTGTTCTCTCTCTTTTATACCAAAAGGCTTAGGTGGGCTTTTTGGCCCTTGGCCCAGTAAGAAAAACAAGAGTCTTTGAGTAACATTTCCAGGGTCTAATCTACACTTCTGGGCTGGCTCCAAGCCAATAGCAAAGAGAAATCCACAGAACTTTCCAGCTAGTTTCTTAACATGTCAAAAGGTAAAATGAGACCCTTTCCCTATTTAGAGGGACCTGCTAGAGGTGTTGGGATCGCATTGTTACATGCGTCTGCCTCAGACTTAAACTGGGAGAGGAGTATCCATAAAACCTAAAAGGAGTTTAGTGCAATACAGGTTTTCAGGGTGGCCGAATGCAGCAGTCAGTGCTGGGCACTTAATAAACCTCAGGAAATGCAGAAGCTTTATTATAAAACAAATCTTATCACAGCTGGTGTAGTACAAAGGGGCCTCTCTTGTTTTATTCAGAGTTAATGACATGTTCTTTCATTTGTGATTGGTGTCCTGCTTTTACCCAGGAAAAGGTGGCCCCACCTGTGCTGCCTCCTGCCTGTTAAACCAGAGGTTAACTGCCCTCTCCTAAACCAAGGACATTGCAGTTTCTCAGTCTGGGCATTAACTCGTTCATTTTTTGCACACGCTTAAAGAGAAAGCACAAGAGAAAAGCAGGAGCTCAAGCCATTTTCCTAAAGAAAATGTTCAAACTATAAATTGGGGAACAGGATGTTCCATCTTCCCACACATCAGACACCAGGAGAAATAGCCATCCTGTGTTTTTCAGATGGTGCCTGTGGTACAGCTAAGCATTATTTAGCTATTTTGCTTTTTATAAGTACATATTCCATAAAAATTTTGTCTTAGAACCTGAAAGCAATTTAAAACATCACTTGTCCTGTCTGTGTATGCTTGTATCTGTCCATAAGCCTCCTGCTACATTTGACAAGGTAAATCCACAAGTTGTGTCTTTAGGTCTTTGCAACCTCCTGAAAAAAATACAGATTTCATAGTTGATCACAAAATCTCTCCTTCTTTCATCCTGCAACATCCTGCAAGTTTTGGAAACCTCCAGTTGAGTTACTAAAAAGTTCTGACTCGGTCAGTGTTTTCTTTTTGTTGCTTGCTTTTTTGGTACTACTACATTTTTATTTTAATTTTCCTAGTAAAGAACTGTTATTCCTATTCCCAAATCTTTGCCTGAGAGCGCCTTAATTTCAAAATTATAATAATTCAGAGGGAGGCGGTTTACATTCTCCATTTCAAAGGAGGCTCTGCCCTTCCTCAGCAGACACCTGTCTTTCTAAACCAGGACACAGTTATAAAATATGAAAGGTACTTTATAAACTGAGCTAGATGGGGTAAGACTATGCAGATGAGTCCAGCTCAGAGCTTCCAGGTGTCTTAGCTATCCCTTTCTAGACTGCACCCTGAGCACACCCTCGTGCCTGTGAGAGTTATGAATGTCTCTCAGCTATTGTGGTGTGGTCCTTTTCATTAGCATGCATTCATTTGTCTTCAGTTAACAAGAGAACTACAACAAAAAAGATGCATCCACAAGAAGGATTCTAAGAGTTAAACCAAATAACAGACACTCCTGTTTCTGCACAGATCATGCAGTGAAGACCATATAGACACTTGACAGACTTTATTCTGGGAACCAGTGCTTTTTATAAAAGTGGTATTTAATCTTACACTTGCTTATTTGTACTGCAGATTCCCTGAAAATCTGCCGTTCTGGATTCTAGAACATACGCGCAGCTTGGTGCAATGTGCCCTTCGAGCACTAGGTGGAAACAGAGCAATGAAAATAAGACCCGTTATCAACCCTTCAGCACAACAAATGGAAAAGCTTTTCTCAACAAACACGACAGATCCCAGAAGGGAGGAATGGCAGCTAAAATCCATTTTGTTGAGAGGCTTCTATCATTCCCTCTTCTTTCACACAAGAATAAGAGAAAATATTATCCTTAGACTTCTTAAAATTGATTTTTAATTTTCTTGCTTTAAATTTTGGGACACCTTTATTCAGAGTGCTCAGGTAGATTTTTGTTGACTATTCTTCAAATAATTCCTTGGAAATTAGATACATAGCAATCTTTCCTCTATTGCTATTGCAGTTTTGCAAAATTTTATGTTGAACATATACTGCCGATTTTGTCTGCTGCCATTTCCTTGTTATAGATTCTAAGCAAATAAAAATTGTGAAAATAGAAATGTAATGCTTTCCTTTCACTTGCTTATGCAACAAAAAAAAAAAAAAATCAGAGCCAGAAAAATTACCCTAATTCTTCTCCTTTTATCAGACAGTTCTAGGAGACTCTTTATCATTATGTTTTTTGGGTTCTTTTTTCATCTCAGGAAAGAGAACTGGAACAATATTTAGCTTTGGATGGTAGCCATATTTTAAATATTTTGTTGCTTGTGGAAAACTTGGCTCCAGAAAAGTCCATATGCAACTGCAGCAAAAGCCCACAGAAATGATGAGGAATGATGTGGCATTACACTGGAAACCACAAAGCAGAAGTGAGACACATAACAGCAGTTATGGTCCAAGCATTCATGGTCAGGATGGGACATTCAGGCCTTCTCATCTTACTTCCAAGATCAATGGTGTAAGAGCATCCATTTGAAAGGACATAGTCATGATTTATGCGGCCTCAAAAGAGCCTGACCTAGTCACCCCTCACCCTTTCAGTACTGTCTGCAGAGCTTGAAAAGTCTGGCTTAAGAAGCTGGCACAATAGCAAGGGATATCTCTAGTTTTATTTAGAGTTCATGACATGCTGTTTCATTTGTGACTGCTAACCTGCTTCATTTTCACTTCTTCCAAATTCCTCTATTTTTTTTTTCATTCGCTAGAACACTGATGGTTACCAATAAGTTTCTCAATTTCATTATGCATATTTGCCCAAGTTCTGTATCTATGCCCACCTTTTAACAAAGAAGAGGCCAGACAACTCATATCTCAAGCCAATTTTAGGAATTGAAGCAGATTTCAACTGCCTGAGGTGACTTAGTCAATTGGCTCAGGTGCCAGAGCAAGCATTCACACTGATGGAATGCAAGTCAAAATCTGAACCAAACTTGAAACCTGTTGAAGCTTGGGGGTAACTAAGACTACTGTTCCAGATCCAAGATAATATAATCTTCTATCTACTGGGTAAATATATTCAGTAAATTAGATTAAATTATTTCAAACACATTTTCTAAACTCTGTAGGAACAAATGCTAGGCTAAATTCAAAGAGCTAATATCAGATAGCAGGATAAACCTACAGTCCATATTTCTAAAGGAAGTTTCTCCATGATGCGTACAATGAAGGTTAGACAGGTCAAGACATAAATGCAAGTATAAAGTAAAACTTTTGGTTGTGGAAAGGTTTTGAGGAATTCAATGCCAGTTGCCATTAAATTAAACCTGCCAGTGGAATACTGTATATTTCCTCAAAGATTTTTGAAAATAGTTAAAAAAATAAATTCCATAGGACAAATAGTGTCTAGCTTAGTCCTTTGTCCCTCAATAAGGTGGTCATCCCAATCCTTATAATAATGGTTATCTTTTAGAGAAGACACACATTAAGTAGCATGAAAATCTCCTTGCAATGTAATAAAAGTGTCACTCATCCTTCACTTACAACTTAAAGGTGATTAATTCCTAAATAAAGTTCAGGAATTGTTAAACACATCTTTAAGAGGTTCTTGTCTACATTCACTAACATCTGTGCTTGAAATAGTGTCAGAAGATATTGGCATGCATCCAATTTATCCCATTACTCCCAATCTGCTAGGTATTTAGAGACTGGATTTTGTATCAGTGGAACTTTTTAGTCGTCTAGCTACATGACTGAACAGTTTCAGGCTGGCGACTTAAAGAGTTTACATATTGGTACTGAAATAAAAAGAAAGAAAGGACTTTTCAGGATAGTCAGAGCCCACATTACACATGCCAGGAGTATAGGGGAAATTCTACTTGTAAATTAAACAGAGATTATATGGAAAACACTTCAAGTCAAGCACAGATGTTCTCTTTTCTGATTTAAAATTAATTCCCATTTTAAGCTCCTCAGGTAAGCTAATTTCTACAACATGGACTTACCAATTTTGGCACTGAAGAGTGTAAGCTCAGGAGAGCTTTCCAGATGCAAAAACTTCCACTGCTCACAAAGCCTTTGAAGACTCAACCACTGAATAGAGGATGCCTGATATGCCTCCAACTACTACTTCCAAGAGCTAAAATCCCTTTTCCACCAAGATTCAAGTTTCAGGCTGAAGCAGACTGGAAGTTTACCTCTGCTGTTATCTGGCTGGCTGGCAGTTGCTGTTGGTGACTGGAAGTGTTACTAGGAGTGGTTTTGGCTCTGAAAAGGATAGCTGTGAGTCAACATGTGGGATAAATCCAGACATGCCCAGCTTTTCTCCTGCTCTGTAAACACAGTGATCTGATACAGAAATCTGGCTTTAAAGCACTTCAGATGCATTAAGTATATCTTTGCCTTTCTGACACATAAAGACTATCTTCATACTCGGCCCAATAGTCATGTGGCACAGGTTCTTTTTTGAGGCACTCTAAATTGCAATGACTTCCTTGCCTGCAAGGTCAAGCATGAGTGATAAGCATCAAGAGTGAGATCCTGGCTGCTGTAAAGCCAAGAGAAAAATCCCATTGATCTCAACAGAATAATGGCATATACTGTAGTATAAATTTATCACAGATAGTCGAAAACTGGATCCTTGCAGTGGTGCTAAATCTGCAACCCAGGTATTTGCAGAATCCATATACAGAGCATAAAAAATTTCCTCGTTACTCAAATTAGGCCAGCAAACTGGCAGAGCATGAAAGAATTCTCAAATGGTTCTCAGATCATTTTCCATCATCCTTTAACACTGTAAAATTTATTTGCCATTGGATCTTTGAGTAAACAGCTATAGGGTAATCTCTCCCTTAGTCATCAAAGAATTTGACAGCACTTGATTAAAATGTAAGCATCTTAGATGCAGAGCTGCTTGTAGGCCACTTTTAGAAGTTGAAGACTTATCTAAAGCAAAAAGTTGTTTATCTGTGTGGCTTGCTTAGCTTTTGGATGCTGCTCTCCCTCTTGGTAACTAAAATGTACTGAAAGCAATTCAGTATGAACTCTGTATACACATGCACGAACATACTCATGTTTAATTGTCTCTACATCAAATTTCTCTTGAGAGTCTTGGATATCATAAACTGTAATGGCATTATACAACCAAATAGACCAGTATATGACAATACTCAGTGAACAACACTGAAAACACCACTTCTATAGTAATACATTAGGTCGATACAATCCTTTCCTATTGAACTAGTTCATAACTGAAATTTCTTAGAATATTTAGCATATGCCATCATAAAATCACAGTGAATCATTAAGAGGCAGCCCTAACAGCATTTTAATAAAGCAAGAGTGCATTTAATGTCTGTTAACAATGAGTGTAACTAAAAATATACCCTGTCTGGGAGTCCATGTTTCTTGGATGGTAATTCAGGACATGTTAATTTTATAATGTCAGTCCTCTGTCACCCCATCAAAACCTTTGATTCAATGCCCCTTGTAAAATGGCACAAGTTCAAGAGCATATCAAGGAGTGGAGAGCTTAAAGCATACACAGTCACAAGTATTATCATGCACTCAGAATAATTGCTACTAAAAAAAGCCAGGGGCTATCAAGCAACATTTTAATCTTAATTCAGAGTAACTACCATATATTAAGCCCCTCTCTGCAGTTTCTAACTGGACATACTTAAAAATATTTTCCTTTCCAGCTGAAATGAAGGAAACTATTGAGGAATTCTCGTTGACTGGTGTTTCCTCAAAGTACTGCAGAAATCACAACAGACTTCCGGTTACAAGTAGGCACAACCCCTGAATCATAGTTTTATTTAGATTAATTCATTTAGGTGGTTTTTAGATTAACAATCCAAAACCAAACTGAATTTTGAATGATTTTGAATTATATCTTCTCATAGCTGTGCTTTAAATAGAAGCCTATCTGGCACATGAAAAAGGAAATCTTGTCTTACTACACACAATTTATAGAAGTGTGACTTGTAATTTAAGTATTCAGTTCATAGCATTTTGCGTTAACCTACTGTACTGTGCCTTCTATCACTCTAAAGAAGACAAATAAACATGCATATTATATATAAATTGAAATCAACTGCTTTTGGACTTGAATAAGGAAATCACAAAATCAAGTCATCCATTACAGTGCAGTATGGACACATGAAACTTTAGGAGAAAAAAACTGAAAACACCCAGGAGGTGCAATTGTTTTTTCATAGAAGGTAGCTCAGCAATAAATGTCCAAATCTGTTCTTCAGAATTGAAATGACACATCCTAAACTATTCCAAGACATAAAGGACTAGTTCCAGTCTTAAAGACAGTAAGAAATTCTTGTAAATTCTGCTGTGAACAAATCCAGGCCTGGTAGCTAAACCAGAAGGAAATATAACGTAATTACTTCCAGTGTTCTCACGGGGCCTTGCTCAGAGTCATAACAATGAGAATTAAAGCTGTGCATCACTCTTCTCATTAATTAACCTGGGTTTTTCTACAGGTGTGATGTAAGAAAAAAATAAAATTATGGAGACATAAACTGTCACCAGGTCTCTGAGCTTCATTTGCAGAGGGGCTCCATGAGAAAGGGGCTCATGAATTAGCAGGGAGCAATGCCTGTCTCTTGCGGTGCCAGAGGAGAGCACACAGGCGAGCAGACAAAGAAGTCAGCTGGTCACTTCAGCTTTGCAGAACCGGTGATCTCACCCTCTCCTCCCACCAGTACAGAGTAAAGAGCTGCACCACTTTGACTGATTGGTTTTATTTTATTATCTACTCTCCTGACATATAAGAGAAGTTAACGCCCAGTTCTCGATCACATAAATTAGTTTGGAATTATTGGACGTGAGCCAGCTGATGATGACAGAGCTTGGGATTTTCTTCTCCCTATATGAAAAGGAAAACAGTGCTGGACAGTTACATCAGTGCTTTTTAGCAAGGCATGAATAAATCATGTGGAGATTACTGATACTGATAATTACTCACAAGCAATACTTGAGAGCTCAAGTTCCTGAAAAGAACCAGGTGCCTAAAATATGTATTTCAGTGATTATTTGTGTATTGAGAATGTCTGCCTTCTACATACTGGTGACATGAAATTAATTCAGGGTTTATAGAAATACTATGGAAATGCTTTGCTTGGTTCAGTGTTATGTTTGTATAAAAGTAGAACGAGTATGAATGGAATCTGCTTCATTTTGAGAATTTTTTTTCTCATGAACAGATGCCTAGGTTTATTCATTGTCATTTAATAGCAGAGTTTAAATTTGTCTCATAAGTAACAAAAAATATTGGTAAAAATATACTGCCTCTCACTGCCATGGAAAACAGCAACATTATTTTAATGGCTGGACTGATTATCTACAGACCTGATAAATGGATACTGAAAAAAATCTGCATGCCCAAATTCTATACAAGTGACTAAACTATTTCAGAACTGCGTCACCTGATCTACTTTGTCATTTTGCACACTGGCTAACTGCTGAAAAAAAACAACAACTCATTTAATATAGTTTGGCTCTTGTGATTCTTCCTTGCTTTGTGGTGTTATATCCTTCCCTGGAGGTTCTGCAACCCTGTTTTTCTATTTCTTTAAACAAAAGCTGCTGCTTTGATCATCTCTAGCATGTGCCAAGATATAAGACAAATGCTCCAATGGCGCAATTGAGCACCCTCAACTTTTTATTGGAGAAAAAAATTACCTCTGCAGTTGAGATTAAAGAAAGGATTTAGTCTTCCTTTGGTTATTCTCCTGCTGCAGGAAAAATGCAACTGCCTCTGCAAATGACCAGGAGATTCCACCTTTTCTCAGCAGCAGTGAATGGCAGCTTGGGCTGGATTGCCCAGATTTGCAAACACAGGAAACCATCTACAAACAGCTCTCAGGAATGCAAAATGTGCAATAAAACATGTGGGAACACTGGATGATTAATAAATACATCACAGCTAGAAAATGGTTACACAAAACAGCCAGCTTAATAGAAAGACAGGTTATAGAATGCTTTCACTTCTAAAAATTTAGGGAAGGAAAGAAAGAAGGGAGGAAGCAAATGAAGGAGAAAGGGAATAGAATGGAAGGGTAGGGAGGGGAAATGGAATAAAATACAAAACAAAAGGGAGAAGGATAGTGGAAAGGCTTTGCATTTGATTTTTTATATAAATACTTTCATTTTTTTTAATTTCCTGATGAACTGCATGAGTAAATAAAAAGTTTATATTACAACATCACAGATGTTCTACAAAACAACCTTCACAATTGACATATTCTGAGTTTCTTTTTGTTTTAACAGTTTTTGCTGTAGTAGAAATCTGTGCTCCATCTCTTTCCCATCCCCTAAAGATTTTCTGATCTAACCACCAGGACTGTGTTAACAATTCGGAATGACTCGGTCATGTTCTTCTGCCAGATCAAGCCCAAGTGTTCCAAATCAAGCAGGAACTCCATGGTTTCAATTAGACATTTCAAATATGTCCTTCTGAAAATAAACATTTATCCCTTATTTCCTATGATCAGATGAGAAGAGCCACATCTTAAAAGTCTTGAAATTTCTAGCATACCAGAACAGTGATGTTTATTGGTCCAAGTAAGTCCCCTGTAAATATCTAGAGTTAATGGTTGAAATACAATCATAGATTTATACCAGAAATAACATTTATTGATACACCCATTTTGCTGTTACATTTTTGTACCAAAGAAATGACCCGCTCCAATGACCAGCTATGCAATCTCTCTCAGAAAGGAACAAGATGAAAAATAAACCCATTCACTTTTTAATAGGGCTCTGTCATCTTTTCTTCTAAATCTCAGAGGTGTTTATGCTCATACAAGAGTCAGTTACAGCTCATCATGTTGCTCCAGCTCTTCATTTGTAGCAGCACAATGCCATTAATCATTTCCAGAACCATAGGTATTAGAGATTGAAGTGATCTTTTAATGTCATCACATCCTACCCTGATTCCTACTATCCATGGCAACAGACTAATGTCAAACACACAATTATGACTTCACTGAAAACTGTAGCAACAGAGAAGCTGATTTCCAGTTTTAAGCTAAATTTCAGAAGTCAGAGGCCTGGCTTTTGCCATCTGAATCAATGAACATTATTTGTATTCCATTTGCAAGCTGTTCAATAGTCAAGATATTTCTAACCACCCACCTCACACTGATACCTAAATAAAAAATTGATTATTTTTGGCAGAGGAGGGAAAGTTAAAATGGCCACATCATGGAGAAATCAGTGTTTGATCCAGGAATCTTTCAAACAAAGGACAGCTTGGTTTACAACACGGGGTGGACATGGTTTATCTGTCTTCCTTACTCCAATCAAAGCATGAAGGCTCCTGTATTGCAGGGGTGGGGTATAGACAGGCCTATATCCATTTTATATAATGTGGCCTCCAGTGCAAATCAGTTTTCAGCTGTATCCCCAATCTCCTTGAAGGAACCACTCTGCTCCACATCAGACTAAATAACACATCTGCAATAGAAGGTGTTGGAATCTGGTACAAACACAAGGTTCACCAATGCTGTAGCTAAAATACACTTTTGGAGATGAGCAGTTTCTATCTGCTGCATGTATCTGGCTGTGCAAGTAACTGAAATGCATCACTGTGTAAAGTTATTTCAGCTTGCTTTAGACTAATTGCAGTATAATGCAGTTCAATGTAGCACTACACTTATGGGAATTAGCCCTTCCTCAGAGGTAGGAATACTCACCCTGAGTAACACACATCTATTGCTTGTAGGATCAGAGCTGATGTGTACACAGGGCTATTTACAAGGCCATACCTGCCCATGTGGAGTGCATTGTGCTTCACTGAAACTCACTGGTGAGTTTGCTTGGTATAAACATAGGGCCTTAACATAATAGAAACAATAATCAATCCTCCCTTATGTGTGGTTAATGACATTCCTGCAGCAAATTTATTTTGCTTGCAAGAGTCTGAATGCCAAGACTAATCACATCAAGATAATTTATCAAGAATTGAGATGTGTGACTTGATTCTGTAGCTGGACCTCTGTCTCTAATAGGATTTAAAGGACATTTCAGAAAGAATTAAAACCCTTACTATTATCATAGGGAGTTAGAGAACTATGACATCTCACCTCTGATCTAAACCCACAGGCTATTGCAGCTAGAGACCCATGGTAATATAGCACTAGGTAAGTGCAAGGTGCTTAAAAATGTGCTCAGACAAGGTCATGTGTGAAAGGCAAATTATTTTGTAATGAAGAAGATACATTGCTCACTGACATTCCAGTAGTCAAACAGAACAAAAGCAATATATTCTTAATTTGTCTCTATTCAGAAAAATTCATACTGAAATATAAAGTGATGCACTAAATTTCACTTCAAAAGGACTGATCAGGACTACATAAGGGCTTACTTAAGGAGTTGGCTCAGAGTGTTGTAAAATGCAGTGTTGGGAAACTGAGCATCTGTGGTTTTATATTTCAGGGATGAAGCAAGGTTTTTCAACCTTTAAATTACAGCTTGTGCAAGCAATACTCTGTTATTTAACAGACTTGCAGATGTGTCCATCTCCAAGGTAATGGGCATTGCATTTCTGTCATTCAAAAAGCTGCAATTCAAAATAAATCAAAGAATGAATGAATCCAATCCTCTCCTTCTCTAAAAGCTTCTAAACACTACTTGGAGGATTCTAGCAGTGGTTATAATAGATTTGTATACAGATACTCCTTAAAGAGTTTATAGATAAAAGAAAGAATTTTCCATCTCTATTTTAGAAGCAAAAGGCATGAGGGAGTTCTACTTTAGCCAGTTATAGAGGCAGTCACTGCCAAAATTTAGTCTGAGGTCTAGACCTTGCTATTACACTCCTCCCTATCTGTTCATCCCCTGAAAAAAATCTAAAATGAGAGGAGAAGGGAGGGAGGGAGGGAGGGAGGGAGGGAGGGAGGGAGGGNAGGAAGGAAGGAAGGAAGGAAGGAAATTTTCTTTGACTATTGAACATAGGACAAATAGCTGCATAGGTTTATGACTAATAATATCTGCAGTGATGCAAACTAAAATAACAGTTATTTCTCAGAAATAAAAGCTGAGTTGAATGAAAGGACATCACGTTACATGTGTACAATCACTGGGAAACACCGAGTGGCATTTTCCCTTTTGACCTTACATGACAGTGTTACATTCCAATGGAAAACATTGCCAAGTCTCAGTTCAGCAGAAAAACAACATGAGGAAAATATTCTGTAGCAAACAAACAGAACTAAAAACTGTTTCAATAAATAAAAGTCATGCTTGGAGCCATCAGCCTCTCTGAAAGCCTGTTTATCTATTGCCTGAAATCTGACAGGGTCATGATGAATTAAATGTACTACAATTAAAAGAAGTGTTTGGGGTAAACTAGAAGCACTTTGTTTTCTTTTTCACACTAGGACTCAGCTGACTCACATACCTCATCACAAGATGCAAGGATGTGACAACTCTGCCCTTCTTGCTGTGTGACAAAAAGCTTTAAAAAAAAGGCTATGATAAAATTAGAAATAGAACTATTGAAAGTTTAATATTATACAAGATATTCTGCAATAGAGGATTTTTTTTTTTACACTTCAGTTTCATGATTTGGAATTTGTGGCTGTCAGTTTACAGAAATAAATCTCAGACATTGCGTGGGACTTAAGTGCTGCCTTAGCTCTCATAATGCTCTCTTTGCTTTGGGTTGGAAATATCAGACTGTTAACCTGCTCTTTCTGAAATAAAGGAAATAGTATCTTTTACTGCAAAACATGCAAGATTTTGCCAGATTGTCAAAGGTGTTAGTTGAAATGAATCTTCTAAAAATTAACCTCTTTGCTGTGCTGTTTTCCCATCTGAAAATTTTTCAGACTCTGACCCCTGAGAAATTTTTCATTTCCCAAAAGGGACAGACAATAAAGCCACTGTCTGTAAAAAAGAAGTAACATTGTCCCTGTACAACAAAAGTCAGCCTTCTTTCCCTTTTTCACAGTCAGGACAAGGATACCGAATAAATATTTTTTGAGGGGTCCCCTCTGTACTTGTACTCCACTGCCTGGGCTGGGAGCAGGGAGATGAAGGCTCCCCACAAGAAGGTGACCCCCCAGCTCCAGAGGAGATTATGGATCCAGAAAGAGATCCAGGAAGTTCTTAAAAAGAAATCCACCTGTTTATGTCTGTATTGGCAGACCGACACTGGCATTGTAATTTTGCCTTCTTTACTGTCAAAGAAGTAAAACAGTCCCTGGTATGGTTTAGGCCCTGCCCAGCTCCCAAACAAATCCTCAGCATAGGCCCGGAGTTAAAAAAAGCCATGCACTATTTCCCAATAGATAGCTGGGATGTAGCAAGCTTGTTTATGAGCCTTCAGTTGTAAGAACAAGACTAGTCCATGCCAGCTGGCCAGAGAGAATTGAAGCATGGATCCTGGCACTGCTGCATTTGCAAGTAGAGGGATAGCCCTGTGTTGAGACAAAATCTGTGGTGTTTATTACTAGGAATGGGATAAAATCAGTATGACTCCTAACATTAATAACACTCGTGGGAGAGCCAAGAGACCTAGAGAGGTGAAAAACAACATCTATCCTCTAGAGCAGTAATGCAGATTGAGTAGAGAGGAAAGCAGATGGAGTGAATGGACTTGTTATTCAGAGGTGAGAAAGGAACTAGGCTCCTCCCAGCACATTTTTGATATTGAAAGTCCAACAATTTTCTTTTTTTTATTCCTCATTGTTTGCAGATGTGTTCAATATTTTCAAGATTCAAGGGGTTTTTGTGTTTCTTTGTCTCTTGGTCAAATATATTTCATGGTTTTGGGAGCTTTTGGCATTACAGCAAACCAAGATGGGCTTTCCATGTCAAGGGCTTTTGTTATAAATTCAAAATACTGAGTAAACTCCCTCAAATTTGCCAATTTTTTTAGACAAACTATTGTGAAGTATAAAAGGCTCATCAAGCTGAATGGAAAGGAGCAAGTGCACATCTACTAAATCACCACACTTTATAATCTTTTCAAATGGATTTTCTAAATGTAGACAAAGATGACCATCAAGATCAGTAGCAAAAATAAGCCCTCTTTATTATATTAATTTGAATTTGCTGGTAAGGTTCACTGCCTCTACAGTACAAGTCAGATAAAATCCCAAGAAATCAGGCTGACAAATTTTAATAATTGCTTTGTGTTGGAGGAGGGAGTGGTAATTTTATATCATTACCCCTCTCTAAGATAATCCAATTGGCCAGGTTAAACACCTGTTTCTATCATCTTCAAAATTACTTTGAAACAAATAAGGATTATTTCAATTGCACTTGAAAGAAACTCATTTAGTCTCACCAGTTCTAAATTCCTTTCCTTTATCATTCTTACCACAACTAAGTGAAAAGAGTCTATTAAACACTACCCCTTTTTTAGGAATTCATTAAGATAGATTAAATGCTAGGTTTTGACTATTTCATTTAATTAGAAGATAAATTTACTTTTGGTACACTGGATTACTAAAGCATATTAACAGCTATTTTAGATAGGTGTTAATTTAAACCCCAAGCCAGCAAAGATTTTGCATGTCCCTGAGCCCAGAATGATGTGGGTATTTTCATTTTACATAAAGTGAGCTGAATTGAATGTTGATTTTATCTGACATATACTTTTGTGAAGTTTCATTTCCTGTATGAACCTGTTCTGCAATGGCATTTTCACTGATAAATAACACACTAGATTCTAATGAAAGACAGGAGATCATCTTACAGCATTTCTTACTGCCTTGTGAAATAGTTGTTTCACCCATTACCTCCTCACCACATCTTCATTAAACTGCCACACCCATATAACAACTTATGACAACAACATATAGAATACACAAATTTAAGGAATGTAGGGGCCCCCAAGCAAATTTTCTTTCCAGCAAGAATCACAAGAAACTGACAGTATAATAGAGATACCTTGAATGTTGTGCTAAGATGGTCAGAGGAGAGAAATGTCTGTGTCCTAATTTGCCAGTGACACTGGACGTGGCATCTACTGTCTAGGTGGCACCGCTGCTTTTGAAGTCATCTCTACAGGGATGTCTTCCCTCCGCACCATGGAGCAGAGCTAACCCTTACAAGTATAAATCACCCAATGATTTCACACCACAGGAAGCCAAGCTATGGAATGATGACAGACTACAATATGCCAAGTGCCACAGACACACCAGAGATGTGCATGTGAAGATAAAGAAGAACAGAGACATCTCCAGAACTGATCCATTTTCTTTCTCCATAAAAGGGTGGAAACAGTATTGGGAATGAATATGTGGCTCTGCATCCAACATTGCAAAAGCAAGGCTGCTTTATGTGCCCTCCTCCAAAAATCACCTAGACTCGCTAATCACCTTGTTTGGTTTTAATTTGCTTTATGAGGATTGACTTAACACACATACCCCAAGTGTCACGCCAGCTATAACTTGATACCTTCCATTTGCTTCACCTCCACAAAGATCCCAATCCAGTACTTGACCTAGAAATAAGACAGACTGCAATAAAGTGAGGTTCCATAAAAATAGCAAATGAACTTTTTAATTTTTCTTTACGTATCTCCAAAGGCAAGGATGATGGTGTTACCCACTCCATATCAAATTATACAAATATTAGGACACTCACCAGAACCTGAGATGTATTCCACCTTTTCCCCTGAACCTGATGGAGACTCAAGCCTCCATCTCCCTTTACTGAAAATGTAATCCAACCATGTGGCTACAAGTCATGCAGAGAAAGGAACAAATGGCAGCATTGTAGCATTGTATACTGGCACAGCTCCAGAAACAGAAGGAAGGAGCCAAAGTAGCCTGGTAGAAAAAGGATTTATCTAGGATGTGGAGAAGATGAGGTTGAGCTCTCCAGCAGCAGAGCAGTGATCTGAATCTTAGATTTTCAACGCTTGAGCATGAACAGAAATTATAAAGAAAAAAGCAAAGAGAACAACTCCATGTTATGATTTCAACTTTTAAAATTAAGAGTGGATCCACTCTGAAGGAAAAAGAAGTGTCTTCAGGAGGAGACTTTTAGTAGTACATCACAAGCAGAAAAGGCTTTGTAAAAAGAAGCAAGACACAAAAAAACTCAAAGAGCACACGCCATGCCAATTCAGATGCTGCACTTGGCTTGGTGGTGCCATACCATGAAGTGCTAGTCAGCCTGGTTTAAAATTTTCTGTTTCCATGCACAGAACCACTATTACCCATAGGAAAGTAATGGAAAACCTATACCACCTTTGCACAGCTGCAAAGGCATTAAGGAACTCATAAACTGCAGTGCAGCAAGGGAAGTTTCAGTCCATCCTTTGCTTTCTGCTCTCTCCTACCTTTCCTTCAGCCAAGACACAAAGAAGGTGCAGAGCCTTGTCCTTCCCCTCAAATCTAACTTGGTGAACCTTCTGTTGAGCACTTAGGGAACTTGTTCCATTCACAAAGCATGATGACACTGAAAAGTGTTCTCACCACTCAGTTAATGTTTTTTTCTTCTCTAATTTCATCCTAGAATTTCTGCCTTTTAAAGCACAGATATAATGTCCCTGGATAATAAGATCGGGGATATTATCAGCTGTTTATTTTTATACTGGTATTAAAAAGGCACGTCTGGGGTCTGAGTCTTATTAAATGATTTCTCTCCAAGTTTGGTATTTACATTCTATAGACACATGGGAAAATATTGTAAATATTTATAGTACTCTGGATGAGAAGACTTGAAAATTAGCAGAAAGAAGGTTCTCATACTGCAGTGAAGACTGTGAACATTTGCTTTCCTGGATGAGATGTGCCTATTTTAATTTTGAAGGCTTGCCAGGTGGTAAGGCTGAGTTGAAGCACCTGGCAAACATGAGATCTGGGTACATCTGAGCTGTCAGTTGGGCCTGCTCCTATTGCCCACGTGCACATGCTGGATCCTTCATGGAGCAACTTGGTATCCACCCAGCTAAAACCTGGAAATGACTCAGTGATAAAACCATCTCAGGGCCTGCTCCAATAAGCATTCTGGGTGGAAGCAAGCCAGCTCCCATCACCTCCACCTGGCCCAGCCTTCAAACCCCTACCTAGCAGGCAGTGAGCTGTCATAATACATAACTCCTTATGCAAACACACCCTTGGCATCCTACACAAATACACCAGTGTTTAAGATGCCTGGGAGTAAGTGGTTTCAAGGGATAGCTGCTGCATCTGTCATATCCTAGTGCTATAGATAGGGCCAGGCTGCTGGAGGGGGCGTGCAGCAAGTTGTAGGACACAGTTCACTGATTGAAAAGGTGGGAATCCATCCTTGGAGCAGGTGGTGGGACCAGCACAGACACAATCATCTTTTCCCTGCTGAATCGTTTCAGACAGAGGTTGTGTGCAAGCCAAACCCAGAGAAGTTGCAACTGAGAAAAGTCTGGTTATGCCAACTACTGAAGCTTATTTGAAGCTCATTTCCTGCTAAGTCTCAGCTTGAGAACTAGTACCAGCCAGTAATGCACTGAATGTCCTACTTACTTTACTTACTTGCCTATTTTTTGGGGGGAGTGTTGTCTGTTTTTATTGTAACCACTGATAGAGCCTGTGCTGAATGCTGTAGATCAGGTTTGGTTAACCAGCATTGCCCCGAGACTTCATGCTGTGTACAGATTCCTGCATGCACACCCTACTTTTTCTTGTTTGGTGACTCCTCCCGGAGTCTCCACTTTCACCCCAATGCTTGTTTTTATTTTCTGTATTTCTTGTGGTTCTGTCCAAATGTCTCATTGTCTGCATTTTCTAGGATCTGTACACAATTTTGTTATTTTTATCTACTTTTATTTTTATTTGGGGTTGGGGGATGTTTGTTTTGTTTTGTCTTTTGTTTTGTTTTTCCCTTTTCTTTATGTCAGCTTTGTGATTACCTGCAACCTATTGCATAAGAACACAAACACATAGTTCAAGGTTTGGGGATTTTCTTTGATCATTAACAATTGTGATTAGATGATAACTCTGAAATCTACAGAGTACTAGTAGAGTTCTACACCATCTACATTCAATACATGGCTCAAAACTGGCAATCTTTGCAGTTTTATGAGTTATTATTCAAATTAAGTGACAATTTATTGAAAATTGCTTTAGGAATAAATATTTAAAGTAATAATTGATAGTTATTCAAGTAGTTTATTACAATTCACAAAAGAACTATACTACTTTTGCTTTTTACCCCGTGTTTTTTTCCCAGCAAATCTTTTTCTTTGGCAATTTGTCTCCACTCATAGTACCAATTAAGTACTGACCTAGATATTGCCCATCGTATATCTTTGTTCTACAGACATCTGTCTCAAAATATTGACCTCATAGTACTATAACTCATAAACTCTTTTCTTCTTATATTTATTATTCAATATAAGTATTTTCTGTAACTGGATAGATTTTTTCTTTTTTTTTCACCAATTAGAATTATCATAAAAAGTAGATGAAGAACTTAAGCATTAAATGGATATTTTAATAACTATATTCTAAACTTGTTATCTAATCTATTTCACAAAGCCCATTTCATGATAGTTTCTTATCCAGTGGTGGTCAAATTACCTGAGACTCTTCTACAACAAAATTATTAGTTACAAAATCTTTCTTACTCTAAGTGTGTTATAATCAAAGCCTACTGCCATTTCTTTCATTTTTTATCCATTTCATCTTTCCCAAGACAACTTCTCAGCCAGGCTTTACTTTCACTTCACATTTCATCAACACCGCACATGACCCTATTACTCTTTCCACCTTGCACTATCTCCTTGTACTTACATTATCTAGTCCACAAAAATCCCCGGAGTGGCAACAGGCTCTTGATGACCTCCTGTGTTAGTGGGTTCAAAATCAGGGCCACTCACAAGCCAGCAGTGCACCTTGGCAAAAGATGCTGAAGATGGCTGAAATAATCCCAAACTGTATTAACAGGAGAAGAGCCAGCATTTCTTAGGTCACATGAATAATGGTGTCCAGTTTTAGGCCTTCAGTACAGGAAGCAGCAAAAAACATGGATGAGTTCAGCAGGGGCAGCCAGGATGATTGGACCATTTGTCCCACGAAGAGACGATGTGGGACTTGGGCTTGCTCAGTCAGGAGCAGAGATGGTTCTGGAGGGATAGGACAGAAGCCCTCAGTATCTGCAAGGATGTCAGTAAGGAGAAGGAGCCACGGTGAAAGGTGTGAGGCTGAGAGGCAGCAGGCACAAATTAATGCAGGAGTGGTTCAGAGAGGATATGAGGAAAACCTTTCCTCTCACGAGTGCTGTCAGGAGGAGGAGGTTGTGCTGAGAGGTTATGCCATCTCCACTCATGGAAGAGATGACTGGATAAATCCCTGAGCATCCTGGTCTGACCTCAGAGCTGGTCATGATTTTAGCAGGAGGTTGGGTTAGACTTCCCAAGGTCCCTCCTATCCGAATTATACTGTTATTCTGTGGTTACAAGGATTGCCTGCAGAGCAGCATTAAATAGCACATAATACAATTCTCATAGATCCTCTTTTTAAAATTGTTCAGATTTAGCATTTACCTGGTTAGCACAAAGACTGCATTTCATCACTTTTAACAGTCAGAGCTGATGGTGAGATCTAAAGCTCCGGCTCATTTCATATACTCTTTGCTATTGTGTAGAGACACTAGAGCACATTCATGCTCTTGTTCTTTGCCTTCTGTCTCCTAGCAACTCCATCTGCTGCCTTATTTTGAATGTTGGAAGTACAAGTCAGATTTATTTTTTCTAGTTGGGGAAAAGCTGCTCCTTCCCCGATTCCAACATGGCTTAACACTCAGTTTTATATTTAAGATGCTGGAGTGCCTTTTGCACCAGTAAAGATGATTTCATCCTGCATTCTGTCATGACAAAAACCTCTTTTCCACAGATCTAGGCCACTTCTTTACCCATGGGTTCTTGACCACATAGGAATTTCAGTGACTATTAGTATTGTCAGTTGTCTGCAAAAATCATTAATCCACCTTTGGTTTGAGGGATTGATTCTATTGGGTTTTGTAATTGGTTATTGTTTGGTCTTTCATGAGCTATAATTAGACATTCTCTGGCATCCATGTTTCACACAAATCTCTTATTACTCATTCCCTGGCACATGACATATTTCCTTGCCAATATTTGTGGAGCACGCTGTGAGCTGAGTGGCGCTGAGAAGTATGTAATAGAAGTGCTTATCCTGTACATGCCTGTCAGTTACACACCCATTAAATTTAACACATCCAGCTCCACTGGGATATTTTTATCCTTGACTAGAGGTGATTAACCATCACAGCAACATAATCTCTAATCCATCCAATGGATAAAACTATCAGATGATGGGTAGAAAAAAGGAGGAAAAAAACCACTCTACACATGGAGGATGTGAGAATACCTCAAGAGAGCACCAAAACATTGCAAAATAGTTCACCTTTCTTAAAACACTTGATTATTTATACATGGAGGAGCTGCTTTTTATTAACAAAGTAACAAACTGAAACCTTCTTTGTAGTCTACAGAAAAATCATGATGACTTTAATGTATTTTCAATAGAACTGGAGCCGAACCTCTTGTTTTAGGAACCTCTAGTTCCTTAGTCAGAGTTTTGCCCTCTTCAATAGCTTCATTCCTTTACATGGCTGAAATGTTTATGTTAGTCATCTCTCCAAAGCTCCCTCATTGATCTTTGCAACAGCTTCAGGCATTGCCTTTTCTGATATTAGTAAAATATACTGTTGGGCCACTTATTTCTGGAGTGGAGCCAGTGATCCAAATTTGAAAAGGTGAACTGAGTGGAAAAAATAGTCTGTCTTTAATGCATTCAGGTTGGATTGTACCCTAAGACAGAGTCTGAAACAGGAAAGCAGCAACTGCAAAGGCTACAAAGTATTTTTTAGTAAACATTCAAATGAATTTTTGGCTTTATAAATCATCATTCCTTGGATTCTCTCTTTTGAGCTATAGAACTGAGTTGTGACATTGAAACCAAATTGGTGTAGTGTTTGTAGCAGTTTTAGAAGAACAGATTAAAACAAAATGCAATCATCAAAGTATATAACAATACAGGAAGCTTACTTTATATAACATACAGACTGTTTAGCTGCAGCACAGCCAAATTAATTATTTTGATTCCTTTATATATGACTCCTTATATAGAAGGGTGAGTTTCAAGGAAACCCACAAAGCAGCGGTGTCCAGGACTTTAATTTTTAAAACATTTCTAAGCAATAGCTAATGGCCCATGATTAAACAATACAGGTGATCACTGTGTTGGCATATAGATGATGTCATCAACTATAAAATCCCACCTCATTCCAAAATCCCCGTGTGGAAACGAGGTAGAATGTAGCCCAGCAGCCATTTTGTCTCCCTGGAATCTGTTGAGGCTGTTGTGAACAGAGCCAAGAATTGGCCAATTCAACAGAGCAAAATTATGACAATGAGTTAATCCTCCCAAACCTTTTGCCCATGACACAGTGACAAACAAAACAAGCATGGAACACACTGGCCGTTTGTGTTTATGTCTTCTGTAGTTGCCCCTGGCAACAATAAAGTTAGCATGTAAAAAAGTATAATAAGATACATACTGATTTTATTTGACAAAGAATATATATTTTGAAAATTTAAAAAATAGCTGGGAAAATAAAAGGAAATAGAAAATGTGATCTTTTTAAGATTTCTATTTTAATTTGCACAGCTGCAGTCTTCTGTCACAGTGAACTAAAAGAACAGTAAATACCAGGCAGCTGATACTTAAATCATATATGTCTTCTAGTTTTCAGCTCAGCATCTGCTGCATCATTTCTTAGATTTCAACCTGGCAGGGAAAAGAGATCAAGGATAAGAAAAATGCATCTTTTCAGCTGAAGGCATGTATTTTTCAATGACAAAGGACTACAGGCCATTATCCATTGCTATTATGCAGTAGAGGGGCACTCTGAAAGTCTCGTTTTAATTTAAAGAAAAATAAACCTCTTCAATAGCAATTTGAGGGGAGACAATTGTTACAGGAAAAAGAAACTTGACTCAGACATGTCAAATTTTCATTTTCAGGAGAAATGAACATACTTATTATTCCAAAGAATATAGTGTTACATTGCGGACAAGCTGTTTCCAATGGGGGTAGCACCCAGGTACCCCCAGAAACCAGCTCAGGGAAGTTGTTGTCTTTCATACTCTGCACTAGTTTTTAGTGCCAGAGCAGAGTTCTGATTTCAAGGATTTCTTCCTTGAAATGAAAGGGGCGGATTCTTCTCTTACACATACAGAAATTAGGGGAGAAAGACAATAGAGTAATACCAGCATTAAAGCAAGGAAAGGATAAGAGACAAGAGCTTGAATATAGCTTTCATTAAAAGGAATTGGAGTTAATTAGCCCAGCTTGTAACAAAATTAAGATATACCAGGAATATCCTATTTAGCCTTCCTATCATCTTTCCCTACATTTTTTCTGTATTTGTCAGAGCTTCTACAAAGGAGCATATTAGATGACTTTGGCCCGCATCATTAGCAAAATCAGTATGTTTTAGTTTAGAATCAGATCAAAATACTAAAGCCNCCAAAAAAAAATTGCCGCAGAGAAAGCCAACCCTGAGTAGCCAGTTCATGCCAAGGCCAATAAATCCTCAAAATCAGTATTTCACAAAACAGACATATCCATAGACTAGCATTTAGAGACTGGCACTCAGCACCAAAATGGGATGAAGTGGTGAGGTTCCTTTCCTACATTGGTGTTCATGGGGTAACCATGAGGGTGCTGCCAAGCCCTAACTAGTCTGATGTGGCCAGAGTACCAGCTGTCATGAAGTTTTAGGGAAAAACTGATAAAGCTGCAAGGCTAAAGAATGGGGATGCACTTTTCTCCTCCAAGCTTCCCACTGAAGAACAATCTCCTTGTTTGGCAGTTCTTGCAAGCAGAGGCGTGGTCACAGCTGGAACAAGTGGCTCTTTCCAGTCAGGATTCACCACTGGGAAATATTTACTGATTCCTACAGATTAAAGGCACATCTCAAATATCACTCCTGTTTCTTACAATACATTTGAAGGGTAATGAGCTGTGTTAGGTGGTTTCAGCTGCACTCCCCGTGTTCCTCATAAGCATTTCCATTTTTCAGGCAGTAAGAAGGTTGTCCTGGAAAGAGGGAATACTCTCAATTCTTCCTGCTGAATATTTTTTACCTGGAATAAAACAACTAACTGGTGAAAGGGAGTGTCAGCACACAAATGAAGCCCATTGTCCAATTAGGTTCATTACTCTGGATCCTAGATTAATCCAAGAATTTCATGCAGGGTCATGTTACTGTCTTTTTAAAGACACCTTTCCCCTGTGTGTCTTATTGACCAGCAGCTCTAACAGCTCTTTATCTGACTTGATGAGGTTTCATGCTTCCCCCTCAAAAGGCCTGATTCTATACACATGTGCACACACAAACACATCAGCACAGAAATACTCTCCTGGTGTGCGTGGTGCTGTCATCCCATGGTGCTACAGGGTGAATTCCCTGGCCAGCAGTGTCTTTGCAAGGCACATTTTGTAGCAGCACATTTTTCTGTGAATGCAGCCCTGGTGTAAGAACCTAGTTAGGTGCTTTTCAAAACGTTAGTCGCGTTGCTTGGTTACAACACACAATATTTAAGAACTGGACAAAACAGACTTAAGTAACCTGGTGCAAGAAATCATCTGAAAAACAAAATCCAGCTGACCACATAACGCCTGTTTTGGACAAATACAGATGAAATGCTAAAAAAGATGCTATTTTTGCCACAAACGTCAATAAAACAAGGTTTCCCCATTACAGCTTGTTGACAATTCACCCGGTTTGAACAGTAGACATGAAAACTTACTGCTGAAAAAGGTTGCTTTGCACATTGATTTGAAAATTGTGAGGCATAATTTCAAAACCCATCTGAGAGTTTTTGCTCCCAGTATATCAGGACTTATTCATCTTAAGATCTGTCTTCTGTCATTAAAAAGGATGCCTGGGAATAAGAATTCACCCTTGCAGTGCTAAATGAATACCATCATTAAGGAATCTATGATACTCAGCTTCAACAACTCACTTTTATAGCAGTAATTTACTAGGTTTTCCTTATGACATAGCAGTATACTACACACTTAACAAGGATGTTCATAATCATTCAAATATTGAGACAAACCTCTGGCTGTTGCTATGATACAGCACTTGTTTTACATTCCCATTTAGGTTAGAAGAACATTTGCTCTGCTGTTTACTACAAAAAAGGCAAGACAAAAAAAATCTGTTTTATTTCCTCTCCTATTTAAGGATGACTTAAAGTGACTCACAACACTTCTTGCCCTGCCTGTTGTTAAAATTACAGGGCTGAGACATCATATTAGGAACAGCATAGGGAGTCCCAGCTTATTGCTTTTAACATAATTACTATAACATTGAAAATTAATAAAAAGTAAAAAATATTACATGTAGGTTCACATGATGCAATTTACATCTCTAATAATGGAACAGCCCAGAAACAGTTACTGATGGTTCCAATTTTCTCTTCTACTTGTGCCCAACCTGAAATTTAAAAGGAGCTAGTAAAGGGGAGAATCATGGTGATGGCAAGTGTGAAGCTTGCCTTGGAAATATTTTTTTGGCATTGCAGATGAAGTGGAAAAATTAACATGGAGAAAATTATTGAGTAGGGCAGACAAATAAGGGTCAGCTAAGGTGCTCTTCTTTTCACTTCTTTTCACTTCTCTTATCATTGCACTTGAAGTCCTTCCCCTGTGGTTTTAAGTTGGATCTGGTACTGGCTGTCCTGTATCTCAGAATAATTCAAGCCCTTGTTGGGGCTAGAAGGGACCCCTGAGTTCAACTGATCTAATTCCTGCTAAAGCTGGTTTACCTAGAGCAGGCTGCACACAACTGTGACCAGGAGTTGGTTTATATGTCTCCAGAGAAACAGACTCCACAACCTCTCTGGGCAGCCTGTTCCACTGCTCTGTCACTCTCAGAGTAAAGAAATTTTTCCTCATATTCACATGGAACTTCCTGTGTTTCAGCTTGCACTTTGAATGGTCACAGCACCACTGAAAAGAAACTGGACCCACATTTTCAACCCTTTCCCTTAAGATATTTGTATACATTGGTGAGATCCCCTCCTCAGTCATCTCTTCTGGCTACGCAGGCCGAGCTTTCTCATAACAAAGTTGCTCCAATCCTCTAAAATAACCCTCCACTGGATCCTCTTCTTGTCCCTTGTCTTTCGTGTACCAGTGAGCCACAAAATGGACACAGTACTCCAGATGTGATCTCACCAGGGCTGAGTTGAGGGGCAGGATCACCTCCCTCATCCTTCTGGCAAAGCTCTTTGTAATGCATCCCAGGATACCATTGGCCTTCTTGGCCACAAGAGCACACTGCTGGCTCACAGACAGTTCGTTGTTCATCAGGACCCCCAGGTCCTTCTCCACAAAGCTGCATTCCAGAACATATTATTCTGCAGCTATTTTATGGCAGAATGGATTCTTTTGTCTGTTCCTGAGATGGCAATGGAGCTGCTTTACCCTGAAAATTTTTGTGTCTTCCCATACAGTCTTGTGTTGCACCTGAGAAATATATGCCTACAACCATTTGATGTCATTCTGATTTTAGTGTGCTTTACATCCTTTCCTTCTTCCATGGAATAGCCTTGCCTCTTTTGCTTTTTTCTACAATTTCTGAGACTCTGGAGGGTAAAAAGAGGTAAGCAACATGGTTGTCCAGACCACTACATGAATGAGAAAAGTCCGAAGGACAGCAGTGGCCATAGAATGAGGGAGTTTCCTTTTCGCAGCATCTCATACCCCTTTTCTCTTGCTATCTATTGGTCCTATCTGTCATTTCCTTAGAGCCTTACAGATCTTCCTTTCTCATCTCTTATCCCCGTGGGATCCCACCACCTTCCTAGAAAACTGCTTCTCTGAAAAACCTTGTCACTGTCACAAGATTTGAGTTAGTTCTGGTCCTTAGGCAGAAGGGAAGTGGTGGCTTTCGAGATAAGAGAGCAAAGGTCTAAAAAAAAAAAAGTGGAAAGAGGTCAAGGCTGATCACATAATTGCCCTGATTATATGGTGGGCATATGCAACTCCAAATTCCCTGTTGGATGGGATTAATCCCTGAATTATATTGGCAGGAGGCATTGTGGGTGTCTGTGATAAACTCAACTAGAGGAGATTTCGTGGCCATTGCTGGAGCTCTTTGTGTAAATATAGAATTGAGTATTTCAACAAGAACATCAACCAGCATGCAGGAGGACACTCAAAATACATAGGAAATAATCCCAGGCAGTGGGTGAAGACTTCTGTAGGTGTAGCAGTGCAGCCACATATCAGATGTTCATACTTTCAGAACAAAGGGACTGTGTAAAATGGAGACATTTCTGGTGTAACTATTTTGGCATAACAGTATTAGCAATGGGTTGTGTAGTGGTTTTGGTTCGCCCATTTTTCGTTTCCTGGTCAATTTGAAGTCTGATTATATCTCACCATAAATACACTAGTGAATTTTCCTGTGCAAACAAGCCTTGTAGAGGAAAGTGCAGTGTCTTTCATTACTTCCTGATGAAAGACTAAAATATAAAAAGAACAGCATGAACAGTCTGCCCTCTGAAAGGAAAAACAGCAATTCTGAGTGTCCGTCTTCCTCTCAGGCAAACACAAAGGAGTCGAATGCAAGCTTGTTGTATGCCTGTTTTAGTGCTCTCTGCCCCTCATTTAATTAATTCACAGCATTGAGGAAGAGCTAAATCCTGCTTGTTTTACTAAGGCAAGTGATGCCATTGACTTGGATTATGCTACCTGGAGGATTAGAAGTAGAAAGAATAAGACCTCAGAGTAGCAAATCCATTTCACTCTGTTTTCAAATGCAAATACTCGCCTCTCAATTGTCAGCTTGATTCATCTGTTGGTTGTTTAGCACAATGGAGCTCTGATTCTGCTCCCTGATTGTGTCTCCTAGGCTGCTCTCTGCCGCAAACATACTCAGCTTCCATAGAATAATTGGGATGGAAGTGGAACAGTAAGTCCTCTGCAATTTTTAAAATATATATCAATATATATTGATGCATAAATATATCTCAAACTAGACAGAAAAACTTTCTCATAGAGAATTTGTTCCATTAGTTGAATCCCTGAGCTTTCACTTCGCAACGTGGTTTTATACCTATTTTATCTCTTATGTGGACAAGCTTTTTCTCGCCTCCTGCCCCCACTGTAATGCTGAGAGAGACACTGACTTGACAGGAAGCATGGGAAGTCTCATATTGTCCTACAACTTATGCCACTATCCTGTGGAACCACTTTATAGCTGCTTTCATTAGAATGTCTTCAGCAAGTTACATAAATTACTCAATATTAACTCATCTGCTACCAAGAACATATTTTGATCTGAAATGCAATTTTAATATGTAACCTGTCATTTTAACATATTTATTAGTTATTTTGGATGATGCACCACTGACAGATTTCTCTCGCTTTTATTTAAATTATTTGAAAAATCCAGAACAGGAGACTGTTCCTGTGTTTATCAGAAGGCTCACCATATCTTGAACCAAATTATTCCTAATTGTACAAAGCATACCTTTACCTCTACAGCTCTGCTGACTCTTTCCAGAGCTTCTTTTTGATCATTTATTTGATTTGTCACTAAACCTATGTTTTACTTTTCTGCAAAAAAACCCCAAAACCCAAATAAATTCCATTAGGTCCATGTTATAATTTCTTTATTTTTATTTTAAAGAAATTAAAATTGATAATATGTATCACTGAGAATTATTACGAAAGGCAAACAGTAATATATCGCAAGGCTGTATGTCATACCAAGGTGTTGAGTTGCAAAGAGAAACTAAAAAATGAGGAAAACCAGGAAAAGGATACAGCTTAGCAGAGCATATTTAAATGTTGAAACTGATTTTAAGAAAATATGATCCATTTCTCTGCATTAATAGTGTCTCAAAATTCTATTTAAAACCCCCTGTGTTTATTTTCAACACTTCTAACTTTGTAGCAAGGGTCACTATGTGAGTCCTTGCTGCTTATATGAAAATGTTCAGCCTTCTAAAACTAAATTTTTTTTGAAAAATAGTGCTCATTAGAAGCAGCATATTTATGTAGCCCTCAGAAACTTAGGTGCTTTACTGAGTGTTTGGACTGCAGGCTCAGCTGCATTTGCCTACTCTGACTCTACAGAAGTCAATACTCCTGGGTATGTGCCACTCAAACCTGCATTCTGACTGAGGGGCAAAGGCTCAAAAGTTGGCACACTTCTCTGAATAAATATTTCAGGTTTTATTTCTTGAAGCTTTAATGTTGTTGATTTTTTTAAAATGTCTTGCCAGTTTAAACCTTCTTGCTTTGTCTTTATCATTGCATTGTCACTTTGGCAGTAAGACTCATTTGAGGGAAAGGTTCCTTAGAATATAGGAGTCTAGAATGCCAAATCCTGATCAAATTAAATAAAAAAGTAGGAAAAGCCCAATAAATTACCTGGCAATTCTGATTTTGCAGTAAGAAATAGCCTGGATAAATTTATAGTTCAATTGCAAAGTCAAATATGTGATCTGGCTTTAAAAGTCAGACGCTCCTGAAGGAGGTAAAACAAATAAGGTGGAATGGGGATTTGAGTATTGTATTTAGCATATTGTGCTGGTTTTGGATGGGATACAAATAATTTTCTTCATAGCAGCTGGTATGGGGCTATATTTTGGATTTCTGATGGAAACAAATTGATAACATGATGATGTAGTTGTTGCTGGGCAGTGCTTACACAGAGCCAAGTCCTTCTGTGCTCCTCACGCCACTTGACCAGCTAGGAGGCCAGTGGTGCACAAGAGGCTGGGAAGGGACAGAGCTGGGACAGCTGATCCCAGCTGACCTAAGGGATATCCCTTACTGTCTGGTGTCATGGTCAGCATATAAAACTGGGGGAAATGAAGAAAAAGGGGAACATTTGGAGTGGTGGCGTTTTTCATCCCAAGTCATCATTTTGTGTGATGAGGCCCAGCTTCCCTGGGGATGGCTGAACACCTGCCTGCCCATGAGAAGTGGTGAATGAATTCCTTGCTTTGCTTTCCTTGCATGTGTGGCTTTTGCTTTACCTGTTAAACTGTCTTATCCCAACCCATGAGTTTTCTCACTTTTACTCCTTCGATTGTCTCCCCCATCCTGCAGGTGGGTTAGTGAGTGAGCAGCTCTGTGGGGGTGACCTGCCCACTGGGGTTAAACCATAACACATAGCAAACTTTGGAATTATATCTGATAATACAATAATACAGCCGATTAATAAATAGTGAGGTACAAATTAGACAACTGCTTTTACTCTTCAAAGAACTCTTCGGACTGACAAGAGGCAGCAGTCAACCACACTTATTACAAGGTCATGGGGCAGACAAAGGCTTATAAATGGCGTAATAGAGTTAAGTGAAAAACATTTTCCTGGTGCTATTTCACAGGAATACTGCAATGTCACAAATTACTTGCCCAAACAAATACGTGCTTAACTCTGTAAGATACCCAAGCAAGTTTTTACTGTATTGCAATAAACAGTTTGCAGGTAAAATGGGCTGTAAATAAAACATTAAATTCAATGCATTATTTCTTTAATCATAGGATTGGTAGAGGGCTGGCATGGCTCAGAGGATTAAAAAAGTGCTGAACTTCACTAATATTAAATGTAGGCCCAGGCAACTGACTTCACAAATATATGGCCAACATGCATTGCATTTACTAGTAACTGGATTGTAAGCAGATCTTGGAGAGTAATAAATTGCATTTGGGTGGTGGTCAACAGCTCAGAGTCCTGATGGACATCAGTGACAAGCAGTGTCCCTGAGGGGCCCATACTCTCTAAACTTGTTTAATATCTTCCTTAATGACATAGACAAAGAGTTCAAGTGCACCTTTGGCAAATTTGCAGATGACACCAGGCTGACCAGTGCAGTTGGCACACTTGAGAGATGGAATGGCATTCAGAAGGACCCAGACAAACTTGAGAACTGAGCCCATGGGAATCTCATGAGGTTCAATGAGACCAAGGCTCTCTATCTGGATTGGGGCAACCACCGATATCAACACAGGTTGGGGAATGAACAGATGGAGAGCAACCCTGCAGAGAAGGACTTGGGAGTACTGGTAGATGAGGGGCTTGATGCGATCCAGTGAAGTCCCCATCACAGGAAGGACATGGATCTGATGGATAAAGTCCAGAGGACAGCCACAAAGATATTTAGAGAGATGAGGCACCTCTCCTGTGAGGAAAGGCTGAGAGAATTGGGATTGTTCAATGTGGAGAAGAGAAGGCTGCAGGGTGACTTGACTGAGGTCTATCAATACCTGAAGAGAGACTTTGAGAAAGATGGAAAGAGACTTTTTACAAGGGCTTGCTGTGACACGAAAAGGGAAATGGCTTTAAACTGAAAGAGAGTAGGTTTAGAGTTGGTACAAGGGAGAATTCTTTGCTGAATTGATGGTGAGGCATTGGAAGAGATTGCCCAGAAAATTGTGAATGCTCCATCCCTGGAGTTGTTCAAGGCCGGCTTGGATGGGACTCTGAGCAACCTGGTCTATTGAAAGATGTCCCTGTCTGTGGCAGAGGGCTTGGAACTAGATTTTCTTTAGGGTCCCTTCCAACCCAAATCATTTTATGATTCTGTGAAGTAGAATTCTCTCCATTGGTTGTTGAGTGACCAACGTAAAGCACATCTGACAGAGTTGTGAAGGACAAATGGTCATGCTCTCAAACCCTTAATGCTAAGCTCAGAAAGTCCATAACCCATAAGCTCAAAAACAAAATATTTGTGAATAAAGGTACAGAGTTTCCCCTCCTCAGAAATGCATTTTCAGTAGAAAAGAAAGCAGGATTAGGTTTCATTACTGAGGTCCTTTGATGAGGCTTCATTTACCCCATAGCTCAGAATCTCTGACAGCAGTATCATGGCAGCTCTGTTCAGCACAGTCTGTCTTGCCTTATATTGAAATAGATGCATATGTTTTTAGAAATAGCTTGGATTTTGTTGCTTTAACTGATTGTCAATGCAATGACAGAATCTATTTGAAATAGAATGGCAAAAAGCAATTTTATTCCTTTCAGAATGATGCTTAACTTCCATTTTCCATAAAATAATTCACATAAAAATGTCAGAGAAGATCAGCTCAAGACTAATCCATAGAAGGAACTTAGAGGCCTAAAAGTCATGTGGTGAAATAACATGATGTAGTAAAACGTCTCCTGAGAATGATCTGCATTGTCATAGTAAAGGGAGATGTCTCAGAATGGAATTGAAAGCAGCCAGCATGCTAAGCAGGCAAGTGTCTAGACTTAACTAAAAGACATCTGAAATCCCATTGCTCGAGCTCAGGGTCTTTTGATCTGCATAATGTTCTCTTGAAAATATTGGTTCACATTATTTATTTCAATGAACTTTGTATGACTGCAAATGACTTTTTAAAGTGATGGCACTTTTAGTGACAACACTGTCACTACTCAACCAGACTTATACTTCCCTGACTGCTAAAAGGAAAATCATGTCAGCCTTAGAGCACAATAGCCAGATTTTGACCTTTAATGATTATTCTTTGTAGTTCTATGTTGTAGTGTTAGTTTCTCTGCTATTGTCTTGCTTCCCAAAGCTTTGAACTGATTTCAGGTTTGACATGGGGCAGGATAGAGCCTACTGTTAAGACATTTCCATGAAACTAATAGATTCTACCTACTTCAAACACACCACTGAGTCAGAGTCACACAGGTTGGATGGATGGCAACTCTTCTGGGTTACTGCAAAAAGAAGGATTTCCTTTCCTTCTTCTACCTCTCTTCAGTAAGAAAGGAGACATTTTCAACCAAGTTTTAAGAGAAGCTCAATTCATTGTATTGTTGGAACTACTGCAAAAGCTCTTTTTAAATGTGAGTTGTGTGTTAGTGGATATGTAAAGGACAAGAGAACCCATTTTTTAGGGCTCCTAAGTAAGGTAATAAATTCTGCTAGATGTAATGCATCTTAAATGGAAACCATTTCTAATCAGATGGTTTCAGAAAAGTGTAGGGAGTAAGGAAATATATGTGCAGGCATTTAGATATATGCAAGAGTACACCTACATTGAAAAAAGTTGGAAAATTTTATTGGAAATTGCTTTATGGTGGCAGGGGATGCTATACACTTATCTCTGAAAAAACTGACAAGATTTCAATTGTATTGATTTCAGAACAGGACATCCTGAATATGACAAGATACAACAAAATTTGATGGAAATGAAAGAAGAAAAAGGCAAACACACATCTGCTCATAATCTAAGATTTATTATATGTGTGGCTTACTTGCAACAATAGTGTCCTAGTAGTTATCTAACTTAGAGTAAAAAAACCCCAACATATTTGTACTTATGTATGCTTTCCAGTTAACACCAAGAAAACCTTCAATATTCATTCAATTAATTTTGCTACACTCCATGTTTTCTCTTATTGGAGTACAAACCCAAAGGCAGAGGAAATTTAAGTTTGATATCAGACTATTAATGTTTAAATCACTTGTGTTTGTAATGGTCTGCAGCTTTGAAAAGCTCCATTACAACTTTTAAATCACTATATGACTGAATTTTGTACAGAAAACAGACAAAGTGTTGGTTAGAATTTGGAAAGGGGATATTAATTAGAATGATTTTCAAAAAACAAATTTTGTGTTGTAGCTATTAGCTTTCCCTTTTTTAATAGCTCAAGGTTAATGAAACAACTGACGGACATACAACAAGTATGATATCTTTATTTTAAAAGACAATGTTTACTGGCTACCTCTTGTTTTCTTTTTTTTTTTTTAATTGCAGCAAGAATATGCACATATTGCATGCAATATGCCAGTTTTTAGAACACAGTTTTGAAGACATGCTTTCCCTCAGAAAAGGGAATTTGGTATTGAACCCATCATCATTAGCATGCAGCGCCATTTTAGATGCTTTATAGCATATGCTGCATCCACATCAGGTTGGTAGGTATGACAAACCTTTTGGAAGGCTGCTTCATTTTGAAAAGCTTTCTGTAGGACTGCTTGGATTCATGCTTTTGGTTTCATATTTTAAAAATGCAGTACTCTCATGGTTTGAGAACATTTCAAATAAAAACAAAACAAGCACTGTGGAAAATGATCAGGTTTTGTCTTATGAGCAAAGAAAGGAGAATCCCGTGGCACTCAAAGGAGGTGCTAGGGCAGGGTGAGTTGGCTGAGAGCAACCTCCTGGCTGACCTGCATGGTAACAGTCTTCACCACCATAACCAAACCAAACCATTTTATTCCCATATATTTTCTAGGAGAGCATTTGCTGGGCCAACAGAGGAAAGCCAGGCAGTACCAGAGCTGTACTCAGCACACTGCTGTCACCTGCATGGTCAAGCTTATAGAAATACCATACAGCCGTTTCTCTGCTCAGCACCTGGAAAAGCCCATGTTTTGTGGCTGATCATTGTTTTCTTCCTTGTGTTCACAGTAGTACATGGATGCCATCATGATTGATAGTATTTACAGCTGTGCAGATAAAAAAGTCAAACACCTGGATTATTTTTTATTATAATTGTAATTTATAATGATTTATATAATGTTTGAAATTCAGTACTCTTGCTTTAGATTTCTGTTTCTTATTTCAGGAAATAAGTCTATCAATCATAGTAATTATACACCACTATTTCAGTTCTGAAAGAAAGTCTTGGGACTGTAATTTTAGCAATTTTTGTGACAGACAAACATGAATTTATTGACAGCATGAGTAGCAACCTGGGAGAATGATTGAGTAAAAATTGTAAAATAAATACCTCAATTCCCCTGCCTTTCCCTATGTTACTGTCAAAAAGTATTTAAATACTTTTGTATGGATGATTATTTATAGCATTTTATATGGGTATTGTCTGTGCTTTTGTGCTCATTTTTGGTTGAAACAGCACACCAAAGCCCCATGTAGACACGCTTCAACAGTTTTCTGTGTTAAGAAAATAATAAATGCTAAGTAATTTCTATTATTTAAATATATATACGCTATAATTAACAAAACATAAGCTAAAAAGCTCCATGTGGTACTCCATAGAAATTACCTATATTTTAAAATTACTTCAAATAAAAATACAGAGACCATCTCATTTAACTTTACTCATTTGCAAACAGTCTTTAGGCGCTGTGTTACAACCTACACATTAAATTAGTCTTTAAAATATTCATAGATCTAAATTAGGTATTTGAAATAATTTCCATTTTGAGTCTTAATATGAATATTGAAATCCCAAGGCAAGTCAGGACTTGCATATTTAAAACATATTTCAAATTTACTGATAATTTTTTAAAAGTGCAGTAATCCGGTGAGTTAGAGCTTGGAACTTAAACCATAACCAAAGTGTTTAATAATATGACCTACATTTTAGAAGAGAAATTATGGATAGATGGTGTAGTTGGTTTATAGATTAATCCTATGGATGTTTTTGTCTCCCAGTGACAATCACAAAGAAGTTCTCTGTCTTACTTACTGTCTGCATTGGATTAATAAGAAAAGGGAAATAGTTTTTATATTTTACATAAATTTTAAATTCAAGTTGCTAGCTGGAAATGGGGAGGAATCATTACATGGGTTTCATCAAAACTCTCTGAAAATGGGAAAGATAGGTTATGCTACATGGACTAGTTATGGTACAAAATATAAGTGCAGAAATGACCACTTTTGTATGAATGTCTACTTCAACTATGCAGTTCCAAATGATCTCATAGCCCAAACAGATTTTTAGATCTAGGCAGACCATTTCAGCTGAGCTTTAAAACTAGTTTTGTCAGGTTTGGCATGAAAAGATTTTAAATTGGGCACTCAAATGTCCTTAACTTTTGCTGTAGAACATAATGCAGAGTACTGACAGAAAGACATCTGCAAGTTTTGAAAAAGATGCTGAAAATAAATTGGAAATTATTTAGGTTACCTTACCCACACACTATGACAATTCAAGGTGATTTTGTTGCATAAACATCATGTCAGAAACTTCCCAGAAAAAAATACACCAGGCAATTGTTTCATTATTAATGCTAGAAAACTTTGTAACAAACCCACAGGGCAAAATCTGACAAACTAGATGAGATAAAGGTGACAATTCATTTCCCCAGGTGATGGGCAGATGAGTTTTTAGAACACAATACCTTTCAGGAAGATGGATAAGAACGAGACATGACAATTATCTATTTATTAAGCTTCCAGAAGTCAAATACCCCAGAATATATTCAATGAAGATATGAAGATACACCTTTTTTTCTCCCTCACTTTTTACGCAAAGACCTCATTCTTTGTATTCTTATAGTTTTTTGATTTATTGGACTTTGACAGTGGTCTCTGATACATCTTACAAACGCTTTGTAATAAACCTGTGCGTGAAAAGAATCTTACTTTTTCATTATATGAGAATTTTCATTCTGTTACCCAGCTCTTGTTCATTCAGCTCCATCAAGGGTGCTTAGCAGGGTGGCCTCTAGTTGCCAGCTTGACTAAAGCACAGCTCTCACATCTGCTTATTTACTTATGTTCCAAACTTGAATGGACTGGCAATGAAGTAATTGCTGACATATGAGCTCAGTACATAGGGATGTGGGCTTTCTCTCTCAGCTAATGTGGCCCACATTACATGATCTCAGGTTGCAGGGAATAAGATTGCTTGCAAATTACACCTCCCACTCTGCCTGGAACAAGGAATTTTTGCAGCAACAGTGCTTTCGCAGAGAAAACTATTGATGCTGTAATTTTTATCCATTTGTCTCCAGGATGCTTTCAAAAACTCTCCTAGGGAATCATTAACAGATTGCAGAAATCAGCTGTCACTTTAAAGGTCCTCCTGCTTCTCCTCTGTAGGGACCAATGATTTCCACTCAAGAAGATCAGCTTTTTAGCTGCACTTCATGCAAATTTCTCACTAAACATAAACAAACGTAAATAAGATTCATGAATATAAGCTACTGCTTTTATATTTTCATTTGGGTTTGTTTTATTTGATATGGGGACACCACATGCAGCAAATCTTATTTCAATAACATGATTCACCTTCTCTGCTGAAACTTTGCATCAGATTTTCAGAGATTTGAAACATAAAGTATAAATATGCATCATCTTGTATATATAATTTCTGCCTTTTTTCCATTATTAATGTGATTCCTAGAGAAAGGTACAATCTACCCAGCTGCTAAGTCATTAATGGAGTCCTGTTATCTAATTAATCAGCAGAAGCAGAAGAAGCAGCTATGGGAACTGCAAAGCTTTAAAGATGTACTCTGAAACATTCTCTGTTCCTAAACGTCAGCGTTGTCACAAAAATCCTAATACGAGGACTCCTAAAGCAAATCCTTAACCAGCAAGGTAATTCTGACCCAGCATCAGAGATTAGGATGGGATACAGGTCTGCTTACTCTTCTAGATGGCTGCAGTGAGTCTTATCCTAAAAGGGGAGATACAGGTTTGAACAGCCTGAGGGACCCACAAATCTCCCAGCCCACCTCTTCAACATTTTCTCACCCCAGCTGGGTACTTAAGAGCTGCCTCCCACACCTTTTGCTTCTAACTGTCAATGGAATGATTGTTCCAAGAGAATTATTGAAGATATTACTTAAATACTGATGTTCCCAGCCAAGCAGGAATATGCCCTGTACATAAGTTGAGGAGTGATACTAAGTAACTGTATTTTCAGGTCCATTCAACTCCAAGATGTAACAGGAAATAATTTATCTTAACATTGTTGGATTCTACTTTTCTTTTAAATCTCCTTGTAGCTAGAACTACACAAATAAAAGGTGAAAGGAAATTATTTAGTAATTATTAGCACAACAAATTTTTATATATTAGGAACCACTCCCTTATCTAATCAGAAAACAGTAGAGAAGAGCACAAATCCAGCTGGATAGACACACATTTTATAATCTGAGGCTTTAACAGATAAATAGTAACTCATGCAGACTAATTTCATTACATAGAAAAAGAAATATTTAACCAAAGTTTTTAGTTTGCTCAGGTTCTTGAAGACAGGCCTATTTAGTCTGTTCACTCTGCTCAGCTACTGAAGAACAGTCTCTTTGCAAGCTCTGTATTAAACTGCAGCTTTATTTACATTTTACAATATTTCTTACAAATTAGATCACGCAGTGGATGCCTGGCTCAGTCAAATATTTTTCATGCACCTAGGAGGCAGTCATCAACAGATGTTTTGCTCAGTCGAGCTCTTATCTCATGGTTCAATGTTCATGAAGCTTTTCATGAAGGATTTCTTATTAGAATGGATATTTGTATGTATGACATGTCTTCTAATCACAAATGGAGTAAAGCATGTGTGAGCAAACTAATTTGTGGGCAGCAACTACTTGTTACTTCCGAGACTTTAATTAGGAAACAAAAATGACATCTTATGATTTGACTTGCCAACATCACAGACAATCATGAATAGCAAGTCAGAAAACTTGGCAGTAGCTTGGTTAACCTTGACTGATACACTTATGCAAATTATAATGCTTATAAATAAACAACAGAAAAAAATTAATCTAAAATGTAATTGCTTAAGACAGTTTATATAAATATAGATATAAATCAATATTAACCAAGAACATATTAATAAAATAGAGCCATGAGAAAGAAAAAAAAGTTCGTTATGAAACAAAATTGTTTGACTAAACACACAAACCTTTATTTATAGTAGACAGAAATACCAACTCACTTCATAGGGTGATACTTGGATCATCAGAAGATGTTAATCTGATATCAACATGGCACCTTTCTCCTAATGAACTTTACAAAGTACATATCACACCAGCAGTGTGTGTATAATTTCATGCCAAGAACACCTTAATCTGCTATGTCCCATCTCATAAACTGTGGAAATTATTCTGTAAGTACTGCATGAGAGAATTCAAATTATTTCAGGCTGGATAGAGGCAGAATTATTGCAAGTATCAACGTATTTTATACATACAGTCTTACAATCTTTTAGCTGCTGTAGTCTCCACAGGATCTTAAAAAAAATCCACCTGCTTTGATCAGATTACAGGAGCCAATCACATCTCCTTTGCACTACATTCCCATTAAAGCAGCTGAATCTTTTACCAACAGGATGCTGTGTTTAAACTGATTATAAACTGTAAGAAAATATCTTTAATTTGAAGGAAAGAAAATAAAGCAACTTCTGGAATGCATTAATCATTATTATTTGGTACTACTGAATGAGTTCACAAAAACTTACCTTGAGCTTTAACTAAAGCTAAAATTCCTTTCTCGAAACTGCAGCGGGGAGAATCACAGGCAGGCATATAACGATAGAAGGTGGCAACATGCCACTATTCTTTTGTTATCATTGGCAAGAACACAATCATGTGCCCTTTAATCTTTGTTATTCAGCCTGCTGCTCATATGGGTAACACAATCAACCACTTCTTTCAATCAAAGGAATAGGGACAGAATCAGCTGCACTGAGAGAGGTACCAGGACCAGACTAAACTTGTGAAATCCAAATACTAGATAATAATTTGAGTGATAAAAGCTGTCTTTTTTTGCTGCTAATTTATAAGATACCCATAGTGTGGCACAAATTAATTTCCTAGGTAATAATTTTAACTTATTCTTGTATTTTTTTCACACATCACCAAATACAGTGCACATTTACTTCATTATTAGTAGTAATAATATTACTACAAATACACATGAAAGGTTTCATGTATTCATCCTTACGGATTTTTGTTTTGTAGTTTTCCTAAGGCTCAGTCCCATTTAAGCCTCTTGTCTAATCCTAAAGAACTAGAACCCCTGGTAAATTCTATTAAATATTTTACGATTTCTTGTCTGTTTTTTATCTCATCTGAGATTTTTTAAAAATAGCAACATCTGAACAATTGATAACTGCCAATGTAAACTCTTGTTGACTTTTAAAAGGCAGTTAGAAACAGTTTCAGGCAATGGACAGGCTGATTCTGTGCTTCTACTAGCTCCTTTTAGAGGAATATTATATTATANTATTATATTATATTATATTATATATTATGAAAAGGGGATTAGGGCTGGATTCAGGGGAAGGGGTTCAGTGCAGCAGGTCACCCTTAAGTAGGACAGAGCTCAGACCTCAATGCAGAGTGCAGGAAGAGCTGACTGACTTTAGAGCAGTGAACAGCTATCCTAAAAAAAAAGCTGCATATTTTAAACCCTGCTTTTTTGTCCATGGTGTCCCATGCAGCCACATGGGACTCAGAGTCCAGACTTTCATAGTGACAGTATAGTGTTTCCAACAGTGTGTATCTCTATGTATGAACCTTTTAGATGGAGCCTTTGAGATGTAGAAGGCCCATGGTTTTTGGTTTTTTCCCAAGTGTGCCTGAGATCAGAGATGCTTTGGCATGACACTGTCCAGCAGTTAAGCACCTTGATCAACTGGAATTACTCAGGGTGCCAGAGGTGAGATGAGTGCTGTGCCGTTGATGGGAATAAGTAACTTTCACAGGAATGAAGAGACAGTCATGTAGAGGCACACACAGAAAAGGTGTCTTCCACACTGCAGGTTAGGCAGCTATGGCCACTAAGAAAATGATTTCCTACAGAGTAGGCAGCTAATTAGATAGGAAAGTTGTCTTTTTCTTAAGGACTTAACCACCAGTACAGTTTCCTTTAGATAGGTCTTTGATTAAAAAACTGTACAGGTGCCTCTAGCCCCTGGATGACTGAGTTGTCATCTTTTATACCTTTCCCATTTTTGGCTGCAATATATCCTGGTTTCAAGAAGAATGGAGGCGCCACTCCCCAGACAAACTAAGACACTTTGATAGGGGTGAAGATGTCCTCATAAAAGGACCTATGTGCAAATGAATCACCTCAGGCTGGAGAAGATAGGAGCTCAGATTTCCCATTTCTTTTGTATGCATTGTAGTGATGAACCTTCAGTGAAAAAAAGGCACTGTTGTCCCCATTGTGGTTTTTGAGAATGAAAACACTGACCTTTGTGCATGCCTCAGTATAATTTGCATTGATTAAGTTTGACTAAAATGCTTGAATGCTTGGGTTTCTCTAGGGGACTTGTGTAGAGTTTAGTGACCTCACAGTCTAGTATCTCAATTAGATAGGGAGCTTAAAGACAGAGACATCATATAAGTTCTGGGTACCACATTTTTTAAAGAGCTCTTGTATCACCAAATTTCACTCGGTTCTTGTTAGGAGCTGGGCGAGTCTTGGGACAATACAGTCTCAATTGTCCACGGTACTGATTATGACCTACAAGCATTATTCCTACACACATAATAGTTACGCCTTTGTTTAGAAGATATTTAGAATATTTTCCTTGTAAGGAAACAAAACTTATTCTCTCATCAGATCTTTCACAAAATGTAGTGGCATAGAGTTGATACAGCACAAACAAACAAAAAGAAAGAAGTCAGTGGACCATTATTTTCCTTACATGTCATATTCTAAAAATCAGAAAAGTCACTGATCTGTCAAATGTTCAGCTTGTGCTTCAGAGACCTCACCACCGAAAGTAGTCTGTAGATAATTTTTCAGTTTTTGCATTTTATTTTACTAGTTTCAACTTAACAGGCAAGTGTCAACACAAAAAATATATCAATAACTATGCACAGAAGTTAGGTGTAAAAGGAATATCAGAATTGAAACACTACCATCTTGTGCATATGATCCTAATTATGACGACATTATTTAAGGAAAGCTCTTGCTCATTAAAAATTCTGCCATTGGAATCTAGCTAAAACCTTGTTTACAAAGAAAATCATTGGAACAAAATAGACTTCTCAGATGCCATTCAACCCTAGTTACAAATGCGTATGCATTTGTACTTTATACAATCACAATTCAGTATTTTTCCATTTGGATTAACTGGGAATATGAAATGTTCATTATTTAGATATGCCAATCTTGATAGTTCTTGATAATAGATCTTTAAAAGCCTCAATAAAAGCTAAAACTTCACTGGGTCCTTGTCTAGGCTATACCTTGTTTGAACATCCTCACACTGTCTAGTATGCCTGCCAATACTAAGGCAGTGAAAACATTTCTGAAGATGGTTCAGTACCATTTGCCAGAGCCTTGTATGAAGATTTATAATCAAGACAAGTCATGTAAATACAATCTCTGTTCTAACTAAGAAAATGTTAATGTTTCATACTTGTCTTAAAACAATTTAAATAATTTGTGTGCAGTTCACCTTCATCTTTGTGTCATTGTATACAGAGCTAATCATGCTCCTACTGAATATTTTTTTACTCCTCAGGCTCTTGTGTGACTCACGATGGAGCAAACTAATTTTTCTAGGAAGAACTCTTACTAGAACATCAACACAAGGAGTAAAAATGCTTATGGTGGCAAAGGCCTGACATTTAAATACAAGAGCTTTCATAACAGCAGACTTTTAATTCCAGAAATACATAAAAAATCTAGCTTAATTCTAAGTCTGTTGGTCTGAAATCATAGGCAGTCTGTCTTCTATGAAAGCTTATCTATGGTGCAAACCCACTTTCATTCCTCTAATGACAGCTGGGTAACTTCACAGTTCCCTCATACCCTCTCACTAGTCTTATATATTTATGTGTTATGGACCTCATGCTGAAGTATTCAACACTTTGCTAAAATGCTTTTATTACTTCTCTGTCTAGTCTAATTTAAGAATGATCACTATAGTGCAATAGATCTCAAATCCTAGGCTTTTTTCCAGATAATCTTCTTAAATTTCATGAATTTGCTTCGTTTTGCTGAGTAACTCTGTCTCTAGATTTCAACAAGTTCAGATATTTAGAGTTACCCAACTCCTCAATTTTAAACACTGCATATGTGAAATATATGAAAATGTAACTACATATATGTCTAGAAATTGTACAAACTTATAGAGTATATTAATAATTACTTAGATATTCAGATATTTGTTTATTTGTTTATACAAATACATTTTTAGGGCCAGGGTCTGGAACTTTATAGATGGGTAGGCTCCTGGACCTGACCTCGAGCAACTGCCTAATCCTTTCCTATGTCCCAAGAAATGATCAGTCAAGCCTAATTCATTCTACACGTTTGACAAGGGCGTGACCCCACTGTCCTGGAGAGAGAAAGTAGTAATATTCACAGCAGTACTTCACAAGTATCATCAGTTAAGCAGCCTGAGGTTCAAGCAAACACAGTAGCCATTACCTAGAACTAAATAGGGCATTGAATTTCTGACACAAGCTACCTTTCTTGATTGGCTAAGAAGGGCCATCCAAGAATGAAAGATTTCACTTAATTTCGCTTCATCTTTTTTGAAGAAAAGATAAAGGAAGCTTATGATACACATCAGAAGACAACAGCAGAAATGGACCATCCGCTGCTAAATGATGAAGAGGAGAGGAGAGGAGAGGAG
>VZDJ01007754.1:3111269-3142435 GCA_008694505.1 Cyanoderma ruficeps | reverse complement strand
TGACCAAAGGCCTGGGCACAGGGAGATATTCTCCAGCCATGAGTATTATCCATTTAACATTATTCCTTAAATGGAATTAACATATATTATTTTAAGCTCCATTTGGTTTCTAATCAGCAAACCAGTTGTTTCATAGAAAAATTAGGGTCAGGAGAGCCATCTCCATGTTGTATTTCTGCACTTGATTTTTTTTTTCTATCAATGTGTAAAGCCTTTCATTCTTCATTATATAATTCAAACATTTTCAGTCTGACTGATTCCTGTCGTTCAATATCACTTTGAGCCATCCTTAGTGCTCATAGACAAATTTATATTGCTTACAAATGTAGAAAACATCCTCTCCATCTTTGAGACAAGACATTAGGAGTGGCACTGTGTCCAGCCTTGGAGAGGCTTATGTGCAGCCCTCCTTGATCCATCCCTACAGTCTGACAGTAAGCCATTGAAACCATCCTCCTGAGCTTTATTTTTGCACCTAGTTGTGCAGCCTTACAGTAGGACTATTTTGATCCCTAGCTCCTGCATGAAACTGTCATGTGAAATGGTGCCTGAAGACTTTCAGTGGTCAAAATAAATCATATCTGCTCCTTCTTTACCCATCAGCCCATTACCTTGTCAAAAAGACAAATAATGTGGTTTGACATGATCTGTAATGGACAAATTGATAAGAGTTCTTACTTTACATCTTGCTTTCAATGATTTTATTTGTTATTGTGCTCTTACATGAATTTAAGTAGTTTAACTGCATATTGTATCTTGGTTTACTTTTCCCACCCTAGTTTTCAAGGATTAGTACTATTTTTGCCTTCTTACAGTCTTGTGGAACTTCATCCATTCTGCATGAGTTCTCAGATATAAATGCTAACGCCTTTGAGATGGTCTTGTTCAGGTTGCTGAATCTCCTGCTGGGAATTTGACTTGGCTGAACAGGTTTGAAAATTACTCATGAGTGTCTTCCTTCATTTTTACTTATAGTACAGTGGTTCTTACCTCTATTTCCATGTGTCTTAATTGTGCTAACCAATTAGGTATTTTACTGAAGAATGAAAAAAAAAAAAAGACATTAAACACTCCGAATTCTCAGGATATTCCACTACTGGATATCCTATCCCTTTGTGTAGAGATCTTTCTTTACTCTTCTAAATACCAGTATGCTTACAGACTACTTTTTGCCTCCTGATGACTGCATGTCATTTTATCCTTTTTTGGTTTTGTCTCTACAATTTCATGTTGTTCTTTTATACTCACCCTTAATAAATTCTGAGAAATCCCTTCTCATGTGTGAGGTTGCTGAAGAGTTCATATCCCAGTTAAATTCATGCCATAGCATACTTTCTAGACTTTCTTTGCACTGAGTTCTGTATTTGTGACACTGTGTTAATAGCTTTCAAGAATCTATCACACTTTGTGGTCTTTATTCGTGTAACTTCATTTTTCCTAACTTCTCAGCTATCACTTTTTTGAGTTCATGGAAGTCTGCTTTCCTGAAAAAAAAATTCATATTAATCTCTTTCTCCATCTTAAAAGAACTTCAAAATTAATATTTTCATATTAACTCTTATCCATCTACTTTCACTTTCTCAGTAAGGTCTTCCCAACTGGCCACAACTGAAGGCATGGACAGGGTCACCAAATGAAGGACAAAGCAGGCACAGCAGAGGTTCAGCGAAACTTCCTCCAGGGAAACTTCCTCTTTATTCAAAATCTGACTCCATTTATATATATTTGTACAAAGGTCAAGAGATTGGCTACAGAGGTTGCCACCTCTTTAACCTGGATGGTGAACATCATCAATCACATTTCTCCTCCCAGAGGAGAAATATGTAAACATTCTAAAAATATACATTGTTTACATGAAGCTGGTGAGAATCTGCAGTACAAAGTTACAAGCAAGTCTTCTCCCTTGCCTCTCAAAAAAGCACTATTTCCTACTTAATTTGAAAAATGTTACCCACCTGACTGCTCCATCCCACTCCTAAAGACATTTATTCTCTTCATTTAATCTGATGCACATAAATGCATTCCACATCCCAGGTGGGATCTCACTTCCCTGTTCTGTTATGATTGTTACACCTCCTAGTAGATGATTTATTCAAGAACTTTTACCTCAAGATTGTACCTCATTTTTGCCACTGGTCAGAGCTATTCCTTGATTTTTTTGTATTTTTTTCCTCTGAATTACTGGAGCAACATATGCCCATTCAGATTTTTAGCTGATGTTCATCAGTCTGATCTCTTTAAATTCTCTCTTTTTAGAGTATTTCATTTACTATTTAGAGTATCTCATTGTCATTTGTGAACTCCCAAAAAGCTCTCAGGATGACCACATAAACACTTGGTCCAAAGACTTACATGGTTAGACTTCTGCATTATATATGTCCAAAGGAATATGGCATATGTATGTATGGCATTTTCCTTTCCAAATGCATTTTTAACAGGCTGTATCCATTCATGTAATGCTAATAGAAATGAATTAAGAAAACCCATATTTAAACAAATTATCATTTCTCAATTATAAGACTGGAAATATGCTTTTACAGAGTCTATTTGGCCAATTCCTTTCATCGGCTTACTCTTTTAGCAATTCAAACTCCTCAAATGCCTTTTTCCCTGCTGTATTTTTAGAATAGATCACTTTTCTCTTGGGCACAACCATCCCTGGTATTTTCACAAACTCAAGTCACTCTCATAAATTATTTTTCTCTATTTCACAATTATTTTGCTTGAGTTTGCAGCTCTTACTCTATCATCTGGGTGTGTGTTCCCAAAGCTGTTGAGGCCAATATCAGTCTCCAATAGCAGGTCCATGGCCTTACTGCAATATTTTCCTTGTCTCTCTGCAGCTGCAATATTCTGTCATCTGCAGCTTTGTTGGGAGAAGAGAGCAAAAAGATAAAACAGGAATGGTTCTAGGGAAGGTACAAAGAGAAAACTAGATAGAAAATTAAGAATGAATTTGAGAAAGATAAAAATATCCAGGAGACAGGTTTCTTTTCTCACATGCCTCAGCTCATATTGGCTATATCCACAATAAGACACCTACACAATCACAGCTTCTAAACTGTATACAGATTAAAAATATTGACACCAAGAAGCAGTCAGAAAGTTCTTGATAAGAAATGCTAACAAAGTGTTAAGAAACGTTAAAGAAATGAAAATCAGAAAAATATTAGGCAGGGATCGAAATAAAGGAAGTAAATAATTTAAAATCTAGTAACTTCTATATATTTACCTTTTACATAGTTCCCTGGGAAATGACAATAAACCTTCCCCTGCCTCCAGCCTCTTTGAAAGATCATGCAAACTCAAAACTTGCCTATATAATATTTTGGGTTAAGGAAAAAGCTCACCAAGTGGTAAGTAATTGAACATATCTCAATTTGCAAAAATTATTAAGAAAAGTATTTGAAACTGATTAGTAGCAATGACAGTGCACATCATGAAAAAAACTCCTTGGTAGCAAACATATCTTGTCCTATTAATTGCATTGTTATTGTATGTGTAAATAAAATGAGCAAGTATGTATGTAAACAAAATGAGGCCCAATGAAATCTCTACTTAAAAATATTCTCCCAAGGGAGCCAACTGTGAGGTCTTTTGCTTAACACACTAAAATGCTCCAACATAAAAGAATAAGAAAAGTTCTAACAGATAGCAAACTATTCTAGATGATTTATCATGAAAGGTCTTTTCCATATCTGATTTCTCTGAGTCAAGGATCCATAAAACCATCAATTTTCAGGGGCTGTCACCCCCATTTCCTCACTAGCAACTTCTGTTATCACTAGAAAACAAAGTTACCAATAAAGACACCAGTGACAAGTTGCTAGTTATCTGTATTTAAAATGCAGATCTTTTATTCGAATACTGCTACGACATATGACATTTCCCTAAAAAACCCCACTGGTTTGCATACAATTTTATCCAAGTAAAAATATGTTGCAATGCTCGTTTGTGGAAATAAAAATAGCATTGAAAGTTGATACACTTTTGTTCCTTCATGTTCTTTTCCTAATCTAGTACAAGACAAGAGACCTGATGCAATTCTATCATAGTATGCAAGATGATGCAAGATCAAATGCTTTCTATTGCATTGTTAAAATAAAATCAGGACTATGTTAACTATCAATAGTTCAGTTTGTCCTGTTCCTCTGAATGGGCTTCTTAGCTGCATATAAAGAAAATAAGGATCAGAAAGTAAAAAAAAAAAAAAAAAAAAAAAANAAAAAAAAAAATATTATATATATAAATATAATTATATATATAAACTAAAAATTGAAAATATTGAATCTACGTGTTTTATTATTAACTTTAAATCAAATCTTAGAAATTGTAGAATACAGATATCTGAGTCTTACTTATGATAACATTATGAACTAGATACACTCAGAACATGGGTAAATATTTTATTCCAGTATTTGTTAACTTGTATTTTTTAATGTGCACAAGATTTGTTGAGACTTACTTGGAATGTCAGAAAGTATGAAGAATAAGATGAGACTGATAAAAAGAGTAGCAATAGAAATGAAAAACTGATTTCCACATTAAAGTTTTAAAATATAGGCTAATAATAAAACATCCATTTAGGTGGTATTCCCATGAGAACTAACACCTTGTAGAATACCAGTTATCATAAACACACAATTAAAAATTAAGTACTAAAGAGGGGAAAGGTTTGGGTTTTATATAACATTAAAGTTACGTAAGGATTCTCATCATTCTTACACATGCAAACTCTTTCAAGCAGATCAGTTTTGCCTAGATTGACAAACTTCCAAATTCATTTCATAGCTCTGAAATACATAAAATATTAAAGTCTTTAAGTACCTCTTTAGGCATTTGTGCTGGTTTTGGCTGGGGTAGAGTTATCTTTTTTCACAGTGTTTGGTATGGGTCTCTGTTTTGGATTTGTGCTGAACACGGGGCTGATGATGTAGAGCTGGTTTTGTTATTGTGAGTGGGGCTTGCACAGAGCCAAGGCCTTTTCTCCTTTTTACACTAACACACTGGCAAGGGAGTTGGGAGTGCTCCCAGGGGAGATTGGGACACAGACAGGACAGGTGACCCCAACTGACCAAAGGGATGTTGCAGACCTTATGACATCATGTTCAATATATAAAGGCAGGGGGGGAAAGAAGGAGGGAAAGGGGGGATGTTTGGAATCACAGTGTTTGTTTCCCTGTGTTAACCTGACATGGGACAGAGCCTTGCTCTCCTGAAGATGGCTGAACACCTCCCTGCCCGTGGGAAGCAGTGAATTGATTTCTGCATTTGCTTTGCTTGCATGTAAGGCTTCTGCTTTCCCTATTAAAACACCTTTAATCCCAACCCATGAGTCTTCTCACTTTTGCCCCTCCCATTCTCTCCCCAATCCTTCTGCTGGGTGAGTGAACAAGGGGCTGCATGAGGCTTGGTTGCTGGCTCGGGTTAAGTCACAACAATATAATGAAAATGTACCAAAATACTTTGAAGAGTGATGTAGAGTATTTTGTTTCTTTATTGAAATTGCTGTTCTCTAGTTCTCACAGCTACACTAATTTTTCTTGTTGCTCTAAACTTTTTTTAGTATATCCTTCTACTGACTTAAAGAATGAGAAATGTGTATTTCTCCTTCTGCTTTGTTTTGAGCTTGTGCCTTTTTGTACTTCCACTTTTCCCTACCAGTGCTACCTGACCTCACTCATTCATTGCTACGCTCAGATAGAAGTTTATTCTGTACTTTCCCAGTGTCCCAGGTTGCCTATGGTATTGTTTATATTTTCAATTCTAGGAACTGATTTTGCACACATCAAGGTCACTAGAAGTTTGGGACCGAAATGAGTAACAATGAAGTCAGGACTTTATATGGAAAACTGGGTAACAGGCTTGTATTAAAAATCCAAATAACACTAAAAAGTGCTCTTAATAACTCATTTGGAGTTGAGGGGTTGCCAGGAAGACATATATGGTCAAAAATAGACTCTGAATGGTTAAAGAAGATGTGTCAGAAAGAGTTATGGAGGGAAAAGTATTCAAAATGCAAGGAAGAAAAGGAAAAAAAAAGTAAATAGAACTGCAGGAAGGAGAAGAAGGGATCCAGTCCATTCTATTAAATGAGTTGACACTAAAATTAGAAAGATGTTTGATTTGTAAGAAATAAATTTTTAATTTTTATATCATATGGTTTAATGAAAGTGTAAGAATCCTAAGACAGTAGCCTTAATCAGTTTTGACTGATGAAGGAATTTTGAGACAGATTTTTTTGTTTGTTTCTTGTTGCTCTTCATAAAGTCTAAAATACTGATGTATTTACAAAAGTTTTTATATACAAAATGTTCTGATTTGATCATTTTCAGAACCCAAAAATTTGTATCACTGAACTTAATACTGACTTCTAAACATATTGCATAATGAAGATGAATTTTCTTATCATATAGAACTACAATTTCCTGTACTTTCTTTTGTGTTGCAATGCATATTATTTATGTCTTTGTGACCTATGAAGAACTTACACAGAAACTTTTATTTGGGAAAGAATATTGATCTTAATGTTGCCATGGCAGCCAAGCTAGCTGCAATGAATGCAATGCTCACATTGAGTAAAAAATGGATAAATATTTTTCCAAATGAAAAGACTTAACTTGCCCAATATACCAGCTGTACAGCCAAAGAAAAAGATCATTTTCCAACATCTGGGTTAGGAAAGATGTTTGAACAAGTCTTTGTTAGTGCCCTTTGGTGTAAATCAGTTGCTGTGAATACTTGTTTGATAACAATACTATAAAAGTTTCCTGACTGTCATATCCAATCCTACGGACAAATAAATCCAATTGTTTGAGAAGATAGTACCTTCAGCTGTTAGTTTAAGGTTATATGAAAACACCCTTGAATTCTAGTTTACTTGAGCTCGCCTGCCTTAGTTCCCTTTAGGAAGCCGTGGGAGAATACACTGCTGCTCTTAGGGCTCAGTACTAACTTTCCAAACTGCTCTAATTCAACCAACAGTAGGTTGTCACTCCGTACCTCCACTTTCAATCTGCATAATGAAATAAAATAACCTTTTCTCTTTAAGCAGCACCATCACCCAGCTCAGAAGACTATTTAGAGGTGCATAAACACCTAGAATTGGCCCAAACCTACTTAGTGCACATAAGCAGTTCAGTCGTGGGAGTACCAGTCTCTGCCTTCCAGGTTCTAACCAGATTATTAAGGTCAAAATTGCTCTTTTATTTATTTCTCAGCAGCATAAGGCTTGCATTATTTTCTGCCAAGTAAGTAGAGGAGCTTTGAAAGAAATGCCTTTTGCCACCGTCCTCCTCACATCCCGACAGTGAGGTCACCCCTCAGAAATAGGAGCTGCTGGCTTGAATCACTGAGTCAGTGATCATGAAATCTGAGACAGCAGTAAAGATAGTGAAATCTGATAATATTCTTTAAGACATACATGCCAAATTTGCTCAGAAGTGATAATACTAGCATCTGAATGACTCACCTTCCTTTCTGGTAGGAGATATCTATGTGCGTACATATAATTATATAAACATATATTTGCAATATAACATCTTTATGCATTTCTTGGGGAAGAGATTTTTCCTTTAAATATAAAACAGAAGAAATAAAAATGCAATGTACCATGAATATCATGTTTTTCTCTTTATGGCAGTAAATTATATGTACTATAAAGCCTTTGCATTAAGATTCAACCCCATTTCAGATCTCATCTTTCGTTGATTAAGGTAAATGAGTTGCTCATTCTCCACTGAAAATTTATTTTATCTTTCATATCTCCACTAGCTTGTTTTTCAGCTAATAACTGAGATTTCTTTTACTAATTCTCTCACAATTCACTTCCATATGTCTCTAAAGAAGCTTTGTTTTATAAGGTCAGTCCTTGTTATCACTTCCAGGTAAGCTAAGAGGTCTTTTTTGATGACTGCAGCCATTCACAGTACACAGCTCCTTCTATTTCAAAACAAGTGACTAATGAACAATCCCTTGACATCATTATTTATGCCCCTAAATATAATGCTTGGTAATATCCTTTTGCAGCTTCACTAACAACAGGAGGATCATCCCACCTCTTCCTTTTAACACCTTATGTTTTATATTTTCAAGTAGTCTATTTGCTTTCAGTTTTCCCACCAGATATTTTAATCTTGTTCAAGTTCCATCAGCATCCCGAACTGGAATATGACTGCAGATCCAGACAGTTCCCAGAAAAGCCTGTCAGGAATCTGGATTAACACTTGCACCATGAGAACTTGTGTAAATTAAATGTCTTCTGCACTCATCCTTCTTTGATTAGCCTCTCAGATATGACATGTATGCTCAAAACTATGATAAAATAGGATCATAAAATGCAACACCCCCAAAAAAACCCAACAAAGCAAAGAAAATAACAACTACAAAAACAAAACTAGCAAGCACAAACCCAAAAAATACAAACAGACAAAACCAAACCAACAAAAAAACCAAGAATCCCCTTAGCAACTTGTAAGCAAGAATATGAATGGCTGTGGGTTATAGAAACTGTGCAAATGTGACAACAAAGCTGGTACTGTGGCATTTGGCTTTCATTTTGGTGGCCATCACAAAATCAATACATATATTTTACCATGTATAAAAAGACACTAATTAATCTATGAAGATAAATCCATCCAACTCTAATTTTCCTGTTCCAGACAGCCTTGGATATAATCCCAAATTATGGGTTAAAATATGAAAAAGTAAAATAATTCAGCCTATATGTCTATTTAAATAAAATTGACTTACTTGATTGTTAGAAGCAAATAGATACCATAGAGTATCTTGAGTTGGAAAGGACCTCCAAGGATTATAGATTCCAGCTCCTGGCCTTGCACAGGACACTGTGACATATGCATTGTCTTTTATATGGAATTCAAGACTGTGCACTTGTAGCATAAGAAGACATTTCTAGGCAGCCTGTGAAGGCACCAGGGCTTCAGAGAAGGACAGAACTCAGATGCATTTCTAAATGCTTCTACTCTGTAGCACCATGCTCCATGAAGTCAGATACTATTGGAATAGAACTTCAGATTCCTATTCCGAAGCTCCAGATTCCTTCCTTTCAGAGCACATGATGTCCAGGTCATCAGTCCAACTTTCTTGTACACAGCTCATAGGCACAGATGCCTAAAAGCATATAAGACCTCTAACTCTAAACAATTAAGATGTTTATTGCCTACAGCCTCTGTCTGAATTTCCTTTCAAAGCCTCTAGAGTCTTAACATTGTAGGCTGTTTCTTGAACTTCTCCTATTACAGTAATTTGGGTTTTTTTCCATTTTCTCCTTCAAGAACAATGCCAAAATTTTTACTTTTCTGGAAAGCCACTTGTCTAAGGAAAGGCATGTTTTGATTTATATCTTAAGTTTTGTATTCTGTGCTCTAGAATAACCCTGGGTCTGCCTGGAGCTTGGACCAGATGACCCGCTATGGTCCCTTCCAATCTGACCCCTTCTGGTTATTCTGTGATTTTTAGTTTACACCTTATGTGTCAATGCTGATAATTAATAGGTTAAGGACAGTCTTTTCATACTCTCATGGAGTATAGAAAACTACATTAACTCCTAGAAGCTTGCAGAAGTTAGCAGTTTTGTCTCCTCTTAATGCCAGATCTGCTCATCCCAGAAATCAATAAAGGTTTGAAGAATGTATTTACCCCGAACACACACACACACACGTGAAAGTTTATGAATGAGAAGCAGCTGTAATTTAAAACTGTGCCTGCAGACAGATGCCATGAATTATTTTTAGTAGTTACAATAACATCTTGGGCAGAAGCCTAAAAAGCACTTGCATATATACTTGTACATATAAATCCAAATCTGAGATTCTCATAATCTTTCCTCAGTTTCTGCATAGCTGTTTAAACTCTGCATGTTCCTCACATGTTCTGAATTTAAATGCATGCCTAAAAGAGCAATAGTTTTAAAAACCCAAGTGATTTGGCCTAAGCCTGCCTGTGACCAGCATTCAAGCTGTCCTCTGCCTTTGTCCATGGCAGGCTCTCCAAGGCAGTGAAAACAATGTGCAGGCACAAAATGCAGGTGTGGCAATTCCTGCCTTTTGAAATAGGTCAGTGGAAGTGTTAGGCTATCAAATGTTATGTCAGGGGATAGCTAAATGATAAAAAATAGCTGCCCAGTGATAAATGATGGGATCAGGTTCCTCACAAAATGGAACGACATTTCCTGTAAGACAATGTAATGGTTATATGGTTTGCCCAGGAAGAAACTCAATTACCTTTTTATGATGCAATAAACTTTGAAGTTCTTGCTGCAATAGCTGGCACGTCTTTGGGAAATGAGATGGAAAGCATCTGCTCTCAAAACAGACCATCCACTGTTTAGGCTAACTCTCTAGAGATATAGATTTGAATCCCTCAGAGAGAGGGTGGTATTCAAGCCAACCAGCTGCTTCTTCCCAAATGCTCCAAGGTGGAAGGGGAACATCACATAGAACACTCTGCCAATACAGTAACGAGAGGCATCACTAACAACTCTCTGTCTCGTTAAGATCCTTCTATCACATTTTGAGAAGGGATTAATTCTTCTCACGTGTGTTGGGCTTGCTCAGTTCAATTGTAATTGATTAGGTCAATTGGGACATTAAACATAAACTTGCCTGATAGGCACAGATGATATTCAACCTGCTCAAGTCTGTTTCTATAATGTAGATGTTCTACATTTAAAAGAAGTTTGAGGGCTTCTATTACTTTAACAGAGACATAATTGGCCCAGTCACTGGACTCGAGAAAGCTGTTGATCTCATCCTGGGGTGGACACCCACACTTCATCATCTGAATACATCTCCAGCTCTGGATAGCTTTCAGTCATGTCTAGCGCAAGATAAACTATAATTAGATCTAAAACACCCAGTTCACACATAGAAAACACCCCTAAAATGGATAGGTTGTATCCTACCTTAGCTGCATAAATAATCTAGGATGAAAAAGAGACAGGACTCTCTTATGCAACTGGACTTGCATGGGAATAAGTTCAATATTATCATCTAAAAAATATCCTCAGGGATAGAAGCCAGGGAGTCAATTGTATCTACTGAACAGACTCACTGGGTATAGATCCTGGAAAAGAGAATATTTAATTTCATAGTATAAGTTATGCACCTGATCCCATGCATTTGTTTAATGATTACCTACATAGTTTGGAGTGTGGTCCCAAATTAAAGGGTCAGCCTCTGATTTACCTGACACTGAACTTACTCTGACTGGAGTCAAATAAGCCCAGAGCTGTTCACTGGCTTTACATCAATGCTTTCCAGCTCTCACTTTCTGTCTGTGAGAAAAAGGTTTTCAAGCTTTCCAGGAGATTACCGACAACCCCTTCAAGACTTGAAAAACCAGTCAGTGAGTCATGTTTGGTGGGATGCTAATTAGTACTGATAATTAGTGCTTTATGTTTTCTTTTATCTTCAAAGCACTTAAGAAATGCTGACTTGGCATTAATTCTCACAATGCCATGTTTAACCTTGCTGAGTACACTAACAATTGAACAGCTGATTCAAAAGAAAAAAAAATTAAAAGGCCAAGAGAGAGCACCTCAGTGTCTAGTTTATACCTGTGCTCTGTAATATTTACATGAACACACAACTCTGCAATAGGTCCCTACTATGGGCAGAAACTGACCATATCACAAGTTCAGACAAGGCTGAATAAATTCCTTAAACTTAAAAAGAGATTTATCTCTCACGTACACATTCATGTTTATTCACATTTCATAGTGTGCATCCACACATTGGTTTTTGTGACTCCAGTTCTTAGGTGCCTGAATACTCCAGAGCTACAGACAAAGCTTTATTCCTTATGTCTTATTTGCAGGCATAAATTTTAATATTTATCAAGGAACCCAACATCTAGATGCTGCAAAGCACAATTTATGTTTTGTAGGGCGAGCCTTAAATGATTCATAGAAGTGAAGTTCTGGAAAGTACCTTAAAGATCCCTCTTGTTCTCCTCGTCAAGATCAGATTTTATTTTCTTAACCAAAAACATATTGACCAATTTGTCTTTTTAGAAGCCTTAACAGCAGAGTGAACAGAATGGAAGAGTATATAGGGTTGTTCAGGGGAAACTTCCAAGAATGGAAATATCATTACATTTCTTGGCAATCTATTCAAGTGCATAACAATTTTCACCCTGAAATTTTGTTCCTCATATTCAGTTACAATTTTCTTTATTGCAACCTATGACAATTAAATACCTCTTGTCTTTTTGCTGTTCACCTCCTATAAGAGTCTGGCTTTACAAGGGACTTTTGGGTCACTGAAGACAGAAATTTAACCCCCTTTTAACTTTCTCTTATCCAAATCAAGCAAATCCAGTTCACTCCCTCTCATATAATATGTGCTCCAGCCACTCAATCCTTTTAATGACACTTTGCTGGACAAACTTCAGTAGCAGGGCATGCGAAGCTGAACACAACGTACCAGATGTAGTCTTCAAAATGCCAGAAAAAGGAGAATAAATACTTTCTTTGACAGCTTTGACCAGCTACCTACACTCTAATCTGGTGATTCACACCCAATTTTTTGGCCACCAACACCCCAAGTTCCTTTTCTGTACTACTGCTACCTCAGCAGCATGTATTACTGCATGCATTTGTTCTGTCTCAGATGCAGGATTTTGCATGTGCTTTTGCTAAACTCCATGAGGTTTGTCTAATGAAAGTATTAAGTAGAATATTCCCAATACTGGCCCCTGATTGTGCTGGCTTTGGCTGGGGTGATCTTCTTTGTCTTAGCCAATTGGGGTTTATGTTTTGGATTTCTGATGGAAACAGTGTTGCTAGCACAGGGATGTTTCAGTTATTGCTGAGCAGAGCTTACAGACTGTCAAGGTCTTTTCTGCTCCTCACCCCACACCACCAGAGAGGAGGCTGGGGGTCCACAAGAAACTGGGAGAGGACACAGCTCTGACAGCTGATCCCAGCTGACCAAAGGATACCCCACACCATATGGTGTCATGCTTAGCATATAAAGCTGTGGGAAGAAGAAGGAAGGGGGGGATGTTTTCCATAACTGTGTTTGTCTTCCCAAGTCACCAAAATGCATATTGGGTCTCTGCTTTCCTGGGGATGGCTGAATGCCTGCCTGCCCACAGGAGGTGGTGAATTAATTCCTTGTTGTGCTTTGCTCATATGTGCAGTTTTTTTCCTTTGCCTATTTAACTGCCTTTATCTCAATCCATGAGTTTTCTCACTTTTACCCTTACAGCTCTCTCCAGAATCCTAACACAGGGGGAGTGAGCGAGCAGCTGCGTGACACTGAGCTGCCAGCTGGGGTTAAATCACAATACTGAGGAATATCTGCCAGTTAGACTTCAATTTGTTGACCACTACCATAAAGCCTGGAATTTCAGACAGTTTTTCATCCAGTTAGTGTTCCATCCAATCTGTTTGGCCACGTGTTTGTTATGGGAGATTGTTGTCAAAGGCCTTGCTCGTTCCAAGGCAAATGACGTACACCACTCCCTCCAGCCCCGTACAAAGAGTCACTAGCATCTAGGAAGGCAATCAGTCAAGCGTTCTTTGGCCTTGGTAAATCCATGTTGCCTGTTCCCAAACACATTCTTGTCCTCCACATGCTTGAAAACAATTTTTGTGGGGTCTTTTCTCCGTAATCCTCTGAGAGAGTGACCTATTGTTCACTTTATCATTCTTCCTGCCCTTTTTGAAAAGCATGTAACATCTGCTTTTCCCAGTCATCAGAGACCTCCTTCAATCACCACAAACATTCAAAGATAACCAATAGTGGTCTCACAGTGGTGTCTGTGCTCTTCAACCTTTCTTTCAAACTTTTTTAACTCTCTTATCATTGTTTTCATTTCCTCCGAACACTTTCCAGTTCATCTAAGTTTTAGAAGAACACAGTGACCAACACAGGACATGGTGTTCCTACTATTAGATACCATTACACTTTAAAATGAAAAGCATCATTGCATTGTTGAAAAATGCTGCATTTTTGATTCACGACAGATCCCACACTGACTAAGTGGAAAGCACTGAAGTCCAGTAAGGCAAAACAAAGACATTTCTGATTCATAATAAAAAGCTCATATTACCAGTCAATGCCTTTCTCTCAGGAGAGATTCAGGTTTCTAATATATTGAGTTCAGTGAGATTTCATGATTTATAGCATCCATCATGATCAGCATGGTAAGATTCAGTGTCCTTGACCAAGAATTTTATGACACAAAATTACTAAAGATGAGCTAATAAAAATAATTCACTTGTTATATTAGACTGATTATATATGACTGCCCTACCATATAATGTGGAAACATTTTATTTCTTCCCCAAACTAGGTCACAAAAGTGTTTCAGTACCTGTTTCAGTTAATTTTGCATCTAATGCTAAACACTTATTCTGAACTCCAGAGTGTCTACATTTAAATGTTCAACGCAAAACAAAATGAAGGAAGGAACTTATAATCCTCACTTTGCAGCTGACTACTTCAGATGTTCATTTGACCATCTAATTAAAACAGCATTTCAATTTCTCACAGAGACACACTATCGGTTACAGGATACCTGGAAATAATTTGACTTGATGTTTATACAAGACAACTAAATAAGCAGACTGTCACAGTCTTCAGGAAGGAACATGAAATATTACCTGATCCAGCCTTTCATGGGAAAGGGAGCCTAGATGATATTGTCTAGAATCCTGTCACACTGCATTTTGGAAAAGACCTCCTATGACAAGGACTCGCCTGCATCCCTGCGGAGATGGTCCCAGTGACTGACTGATCTCATTGGAAACATTTCTTCCTTATGTCAAGATGAAACCTCTCCTGGTGTATCTTGTACCCATTGCCCCGGGTCTTCTCCATGTGGCTCCTAGTGAAAAGAGAGACTCTGCCCTCTTTGTAGCTGCTCTATAGGTACTGGAATGCCATGATGAGGTCCCTTCTTTGGACCCTCTCCAGTCTGTCCACATTATTCTTGAATGGTGAGTACCAGATCTGGACACAGTACTCTGAGCATGGCCTAATACATGCTGAATACAGTGGGTGACCACATCTTTATTGTGCTAGTAAAGCCCTCATGGATGCAGCCCAGGACTTGATTTGCCTTTGTTGCTGCAGCTCGACTCATGTCCATATTGTTGTCCACCAGGACCCCCAGGTCTCTCACAGAAAAGGTTGCTCCCAGCCACACAGATCCCAGCCTGTACTGGGTTTTTTGGTTATGTCATCCCAGGTACAGGACCTTGCACTTGTCTTTGTTAGACTTCATACAGTTCTTGCTGGCCCACTCTTCCTGCTTGTCTCTGTCAAAGGGCTCTCCCTTCTGACAACTCCACCTCACCATCCAGTTTGGCATCATCAGTAAACCTGGTGAGCATGTTTTCAGTACCTCCATCCAGATAATTTATGAAGATGTTTACCAGCCAGGAGCCCAGTATTGATCCCTAAGGGACCCTGCTGGTAACAGACTGCCAGCCTAAGTAAAAAGCATTGATCACCACTCTCTGAGTACAGCCTGTCAGCCACTTTGCTACACATCTCACAGATCACACATCCAATTCGTGTCTTGCCAGTTTGCCTAGGAGAAATCTATGGGAAACAGTGTCAAATGCTTTGCTGAAGTCCAGGCAAACAACCTCCAAAGCACTCCCTGCACTGACAGAAGACATTATGTTGTTTGTGAAGGTGTTCAAGTTGATCTGGCGTCATTCACCTTTGGAAAATCTGTGCTGATTTTTCCCAATCCCTTGCTTCATTTGTACGACAATAGTTTCTAGGAGGACTAATTCCATTATTTTCCCAAAACCTGAAGTAAGACTAATGAGCACGTAGTTTCCTAGGTTTTCACTTTGGTCCTTCCTATAGATGGGTTTGACAATCCATTTTAAAATGCTCACATTAAAATCCAACTTATACCAATAAATAAAAAAGGTTGATTTCTCTTACGTTTGCTAATATTATTGATTCTTCCATGATTATGGTTACTGCTAAGTAGTTGTTCATTGAATTCTCCTCTGCTTCAAATGTTAAATTTGGGAATTATGTTTTGACTGTGCTTAGAAATTGTTTCATGAGTATTTATGAAGAAATATCAGTGCTTTGAAAGTTATTAGAAAATATAATCTACACCGTATTTTAATGAGGTCATGTAAAATTCAGAAATTCATACTTCATGTTTACTTCTAAATAATTCATTTCTAGATGTACTATCAGATGCAAACCAAAATTATATTCTAATAAATTTTCATTTTCAATTAAATGATCCTTAGAATTTTTTTTATCTAAGATGTAGAAGCAAATTCTACAGTGGTTTATTACTTCAACCTTCTATTCTCATACAGTTTCTAAGGAAATCACACAAGAAATATTCTGAATCATATTTTACATTATATTGAAATAGATTGATATGAGATCACCACTTTTTATCTATTCTCCTATTTGCAGGTGAGAGAAACTTGATATAGAGCTGGCATTAGAAGGATCTTCTGCGTTTTTGAAATATCCTGGGTCCATATCCTCCATAATCATATAAAAGGCCATCTAGCATTTTCAAAATGGTCTAAACAGTTAGAATTCTCTGAAAAATGTCAAACTTTAATTCTAAACAGTCTTTTCAACTATATACTATCATATTTTATCTGTCTTTGATAACATCAAGAAGACCACTAGTATCACTTTACTAGAAATTAGCAGGAAGAAGGAATATTTCTTTCCTCTCATTATTCAACAAACAGCAAATTGGCAAATTGTTTCACATAAGGCTGGAAAGTCTTCAGGTAGATCAGTTTCTGAGGCAATTTAAAAATATTAAAATAGTTAAATTTTCAAAAACTTTTCCTTCTCTTCNCTCTTCTTTTTTTTCTTTTTCTTCTTTCTTGTTTTACGCTGGGTGTTCTTCTTTTACATTAAGTAATTTTCAGCCATAGATTTAGAGTGGTAAGATTCAGGAGCAGAAGCACCAATCTCAATAGCCACTGAGTTACACTTGCACTGAGAAACAATTTGCACATCCCCTTTCTTGTATAGCACAAAAGTTTCTCTCTGACTTTGGCAAAGATGAGAAATAATAAAAAAGCCCATAAACTATTGCTACACAGCTGCCAAAAACATATTTGTGGCAAAAACACATATCCTAGTCCTCTCTGTGTCATAGTGGTTTTTCATTACTTTGATATGAGATGGAAAAAGGCCTGATGAGGAAGGTGGAGAGCAGCTGAGTTCCCATTCACATAATGGATGCCTCTTCCCTTCTACACTCGTCTTTTTTTAAGTAATTTTCTTCTGAGATCAAAATGAATTATCTGTATCATAAACTGATTTAAAACTTGTTTCTTTTTTTATTTCTGAACAATGACTCACAGTGGAACCTGAAAATTTAAGTGATATTTTCTACTGCTTCATTATTCACAGCTATTCTTGGCCTTAATATTTAAAATTGTTAGTAATACTGTTTTCTTTGCTTGTGATGTAACTTTTCTTGTGTTGGAAACAAAAATATAACTATTACTGTTTCTGGAAGCCTTTCCTGGCAGGGACTGAAGGCACCAGTCACAGGTAAGCAGTAAAAAGATGCATCTTTTTCAGACATAGGAGGGATTCTATTTCTTTGCTCTGTGAGAAGTCAATATGTTATCACCATAGCAATGCTCACTGAGCTTAGCAGTTTCTGTGAGGAAAGGAAATGCAGGCAGTGTATTTTTGCAGACAAAAAATTATTCCAAATGGGTGCTCTAAGAAATATGGCACCCAATGCTTCATCTTTCCCTGTTCCTCATTATGTTAATAAGGGAACAGCAGAATGTTGAAATTTTCCAGAGTGCTAAAATTCACTGAAATCTTGTGCATTAATAAAATACTTACATACTACTGATAACAACTTTTATTTCTCCTTAATGTATTTAGTTTCTTCTTTAATACAGATGGAGAGAAAAATATCTCCCAGTGAATGCACTGAAGAAATCATTCTTTAGGAATTTTGTGTTCTTTTGTACTGGATGGGAAAACCACAACAATTACTTTAGCAAAGGCAGCCATTTTCTTGATTCCACTGCTATCCTCCAACAGGGCAAACCTACAAACAAGTGTGCATTTTGTGCTCTTGAAACTATGGAGAGGAAAAAACCTTCTCAAAAGCAGCATTCCTTCGTGAAATTTTCTCAAAAACACTCACTGCAGTCTTTAGATGTTCTGTTTAATTAAAACTCACTAAAGTCTAGGGCATAATGTGCATGTGAATAGAAGTGGATGGTAATTAAGTAAAGTTTGTAACAAACACTCCACTCCCATTGTTCGTAATTATTTGGATTATGAAAACACTCCGAAATCATGTTCTTGCAAACTGCTAATATTGCAGCATCATCAGTGTTGTCTTTTCTAGTTACCAGACAATTTTCTTCATAACTGTTGGCAAGCAGTATAGGATAGATACTACTCACCCAGTCTCTTATCTATTTTGGACCTGAGTTAGGGAGTTCTGAACACAGTCTACAGCTTCATAATTAAGACAAAGATTGAAAATGCTGTGATATTCTGTGACATTATGTAACACTTCACTATAGTAGCGAATTTTATGTGAGGAAACTCAGAGCTTTCGGAAGTCTGAGAATGGGAGTTGACTTCCCAAAGTGACTGAGATCCACCAAAGTTCTCCTCAGTTATTATCCAAGACATGAGACAAAGAAGAAGAAATCAAGAGACCATCACAGCGAGAGAAATGAAACATCATGGGATTTTGAGGCTTAAGCCACATATGCAAGACTCAAATAATAAATTCTTAGTTAACTCAACTGTTTCAGTAGCTTTAATATAGTCTATGAAAATTTTGGGAAAAAAATCCAGAAAATGGTATTTCTGTTGCGAGACATGCAGTTTCAATGAAACACTCATTAAAGAAAATACAGAAAATATCCTGTGACTTGAACTGTGGTATTCTGCCATACCAGAGGGTGCCTTACACCTTAGGCTCCAAAATTAAATATCCTTCAGATATTTTCATGTGGCTCTTGAGAAAGAGGAAGTTAGAGAAAAAAGATAGATTTGAAGATTATCCAAATACAATCAAGTCTTTTGGTGTATTCTCCCAGGAAGTTTTGGTTTACAGCTAGAGGAGGTAATGGGATATGGGTCTCTCATTTCCTTGGCAACTGTGCTAATCATTAGGTTATTCTATGAAAGGAAAACGTGAGCCCAGCAGAGTTCTCTACTGAGAAAACAGTAGACTGCTGGTGCCTACTTTCAAATAAAAGTTTTCTCAGGTACTCTCTGCTGCTCTGTAAGCTTTCAGTCTGCTAAATACATTTTACTGCAAGTGGATAAGATGATAAAGGAAACCATAAAAGCAGGCACAATATATATATGATGTATTTGGCCTGGCCACTAATCAAAGAGTATTTAACACTGCTGTTAACAGTATTTAAATAAATCTATTTAAACAATAACTTGGTTGACACTGTTCACCTACCTACAGGGATGGGAATCCAAGGGCAAATGGCACTAACCACCTGGAATCTGCACTGCTTAGTGCTGGCCCCTTGATGAACAGATATGTCTGATGTGGAGGAAATACAACACAGAGACACAGTGACTGAGCTAACCTTTAGGTACCGTGCTCAAGATCACTGCAGCCCTCTTTTATTTCACCACAGATGTACAAAAACATGTATAAGTTACTATTTATGTTTTCTCAAGGTTTTAAAAATCCTATAAAGGCCCCAAAAATATTTAGTGAGAGTTAATGTTAGAAACTTTTTAGATTTTATTTTAATCCTTATCTTTTATCTTTTCTTCTTCTTTTTTTTTTTTAAATTCTATTTTAAAACTAGCAGTCCTACCTGGAACAAACTCAGAGCTTTCTGGTTCATAAAAGTGCTTCTCAGTCAAAGGATGACCTTGTAACTGAATACAGCTACTCCAAAGACATGAAGACATGATCAGTTCAAATGTTCCCACAATGGTGAGCTAATGTACTACAGATGTCATTTTCAACCTTTCTACTTTTGGAAGATTAGCCATTTTCCAGTAGCATACAGAACAATGTAAGCCCACTGGGAAATAATCATCCTACATTTCTTAATTACCTTGGGATTTTATTATTTAGAAGGAATTTACAGTCCCTAGAACCTGTGTGTCATGGGTTAAAACCAATTATGCTGGCCAAACATCTCTACATCTCATTCTGCAGTCCTCTCTTGTGCAAAATTTTCACTTGTCTTTCTTTTATATTTCAGTGAAAGTTCTTGATTTGGTTTTTGGAATCAGTTGACCTGTTTCCTAATTAATTTTTTTTTTTTTGTGGAGAAGGTGCTTTCTCACAGCTTGTTTCCAGATGGTGGCTGAATGTCTCTTCTTTCCAAGAAAAATACTTCCCTAAACTCTGTAACAGGAAAGGCAACTGGCAGATGTATGTACAAACACAGCAAATAAAAATTACACTGAAACCTATATTCACTTAGGCTCATTTCACCCTGAAAACATTCTGGTTTGCATTTGATTTATTCTCAAGGTAATATAAAAATTTAATTACATTTATTCTGAAAAGCAACTGAATAATGAGCCAGCATAAACTACATTGAACGACCCCATGAAATTTATACCATCATATTCATTAGTTTTAAATCTCATGCAATTTTTAGCATACCAATCTTTTCCCAGTCATCTTTTAAGAGCAAAAGCTGAGATTTTTCTATGGCTAAGGGGCATCACTTTTGCAAGACAAAAATGTAGTAGGCATAATAGAACATGAAATCTACTTGACAGCTCTCTCAGGAAACACAGCTGTAGAGAAATGTAAAAATTATGACCCGTTCTTCAAAAAAAAAAAAAAAATTAACAACAGCTGTTTATTTGTCTTTCTTGGAGGTACTACCCAGGAATCTAGTCATGAGAAAGATACACTCAGCAGCAGTGAATTAATGAATCCCAAACAGAAAAGGAAAAGGACTAAATCCAAAGAATCTACCTCCCTGAAAAATTGTCCTAAATAAGTTTATCTCCTAATGAAACAAGGAAACTTGTAGGACATTTCTGATGCCCTTTTTATTATAGGACAGACTATATAAATATACATATATAACAACTAATTAACTTATAAAGATATTGAAATGTTATTTGATTTCTGGAGTTAGACCAAATCAGGAGTACAGAATCAACATCTGACTCCTCATTACAGAAAGAAATGCTACCTACCATGCTTCAGTCCATAATCTTCACATACTCTCTAAATTAAATACCTGAGTTTAGGTTCAGGTTCTGAACAGAGCTGAGGCTGAACAAACCACAATGACTGGATTCAAAAGGTGTTACTTTCACAGACATTGACATCAGCCTCCCTGTTGTTTCCCATTTAGATTCTTATGAAGAAATAGCTATTTGCTCCCAGCTGGCTTCCAGATATCTGGTGTTACTTCTGCCTTCCAAGTGGGGCACACAGAATAAGCACATTGCAAAACAACACTATTTTTAGTAGTTTTCTGTAGTCTGTTTGCTCTTACACTACATGTAGAGTCTAAAGCACTCCTTACCCTCCTGTTTGAAATGCCCATATAGTCTGACAGCTCTCTCTAATTGTATGTGCATTTGTACACCCAATATTTGGTATGCTTTCAGGAGCCTTCCTAATACTGCCTATTAATCTGGTTATTAATGTCCTAATTGCACTTGTTAATCTCAGGAAAGGGAGAGTTTATTTTGGACAAGCGTTTACATCTTCAGTAAAATATTTTACCAATTTTTTTCACACTTAATATCTAAACACTCCTTCAGCAGCATTCTCCCATGATTCACAAACAGATCAGGTGAATTCATTAACCTTCTAGGATAACGTGCTGTTCCTATGTCTGCAGCAACTGCCTGTAAGAAAAACTCCTTTTGAAAGCTCTATGTAGCGGTGGACAAAACAGTTTTCAAAGGTTTCTAAAGCTCTAATGCAGTCTTCCCTCTATTACTTTCCTGAAATCATCAAGGTCAGTCAAACAAGCAACAAGTGTGTAGGTAATATTAATTGTTTTACTAAGAGGTTAGTCGTGTACTTTTCAAGTCTTTCAGCAGGATGCCCCTTAAGATGTGGATAGATTTAACAAGTCCTGAGAGATAGTTTGAACTTTGTCCCTGAGCTGAGCTCCGCACTGTTTGTCTGGGTCAAAGAGCAATGCAGATAGTTGCCAAGCCAGGGAGGAATTGACTTGCAGCAGTTGCAAGATGCATGGCATGCACTGAGCTTCCTGACTCAGCAGGCAGTGTAGACATAGCACATGCATCCACATGACCAAATTCAACATTGGGTTCTGTGAGTATGTGGAGTCAGAAGTGAGTGGTTCCCTCTTCTTTGCATTCCTAAACAATTGTTGCATAATTTGGGCTGTGGTAAAATTATCAGATTGACATTTTCAGCCCACTAAATGGAAAAAAGATCTTGAATAAACTGCTTTTGTACTACTAAATCCCATCATGAGCAGTACTGAGGTGACTAGTTCCACACAGACCCAGCAGTCTTGGAAACTCTATGTTAAACTTACCTGGAACTAAACAAAGGGATTCCCCACAAAGGACTATAATGAGATCATTAGTACACAATTAGTCTAACTTTTCAGTTTTTAACTGATCCAAATCCATTAAAGCAGTCTGTTCTGTATCTTCCTTGGCAAATTGCAGTTTTCTCTCAACTATGGAACAACCTGCACAGAATAAGGTTCATAGATCCAGTCACAATATTAAGTCCTCTCATCTCACAGTCCTCAGATAAGACTTTCAGATCATCTTTCAGATAAGAGTTGCAGCAAGAATCACCTGAAGCATAGTTATCTCAATGCCAGCCACTCAGCCATACTTCAGCTTCCCTATCACTGATGTATGCTGAGTGATCTGTTGGCTCTGGAAAGAGTTTCCAGATATTGCTTATGACAGAATTCTGCCATGTCATGTCCACTGACTTGAGATCCATCTGGAATATATTCATTTCAGTGGTCAACAAGGGTCTGATAAAGTGGTCTCTACAAATGCACCAAAGGTGCAAGTCTCTCACAGGACTTGTGTCATACTTGTACGTCCTCTGTATTGGATATCAAAGACATCCTGAATTCTCTAGGACATCTCAAGTGATGCTCATCAGTTATGTTTGGGCAGAAACTCTGCCCCTCTGCCATGAGGCCGTTCAGTCCTAGCAAACGCTGTCAGACCTTTCAGTACTTTTGCAACAGAAGGGCTGGTCCAGTCAGATCTTGAGCCAGTAGCACCTCAGGTTTCCACTTAAAACATTTAAATTAATATTAAAGCTGAAAACATAACAAAATCCTGGAGAACATGTTATGAGCAGAATACAGGAGAGTATGTGGAGCCAAAACCATTCATGGTTTTACGGTTTTGCTGTTTCCTCTCATGCATCTTACAGATGGGCACGGTTAGACAAACTCATCCTCTCCCCTCCAAATGGAGCCACAGCCACAAAAAAATGGTGCTAAGGAGAATCTGCTCCTTACATCTCTATGTGGGACTACAGAGTCCAGACCACAAGACTTTTTAGTGGCATAGATGAATAATTTTTATTAAGTGATATATGCAAAAGTAAAGAGATAGATTAGAGATAGAGATAGAGATAGNGTAGATAGATAGATAGATGGATATAAGGTGTGAGAAGTTGGATACCATTGCAAGAAGTGCAACTTCTTGTGTGTTTAAGCTGGAATTCCCCATGTTCTTGAAGAGCAGATTCATCATGCAGATTTCCTCATCAACTCAAATTCTGACTGGAAAGTTTTCTTTCATGGGAAATACGCCAGCAAGATGACTTTTGTTGTGATACTAATTGAAAGGCCTCTCTTATCAGACAAAGATTTTATCTCGCTAGTGTTGAAACCAAGCTAAGGTCCTGTAGCTTGAATGACACCATAAAAGTCTATGAATCTTTTGTATCTATTACCAGGATTGCAATTTATGCCATCATGGCTTCTGTTTAAAGTCATGGAAGAAGAGAGAAGACTCAGGTACTCTCCATAGCACCTCCAGATGGCAAAGGCTAGCCCACCTTGCAGCTGAGTCACCCAGTGAAAACTAAGAGTCAAGACAATTACATTCTCAATACTGGATCTTTGGTCATTTCCCTAAAATTAGTTTGGAAAAATTTGGACTCCAAAATGCTTCAACACACTGCTGGTGAAACTACTGCTGACTCTCACAGAATAAACTGCAATCTGCAGAGCGGAAAGCAGAGTTGGGAAAAGCAGAAATACCTCTCTTTCTTCCACATAAGTAAACCAAATAATCAGATTAAGCATAATTTCAAGTTTGGCAGTCCTAAGAGTTTTCCATTCTTGTTATCACCAACAATCTTAAAAGGAGTACCTTAATTAGGATGTCAATTTTTTTTTAAACCTAATTGCTTTCAGTTTTTCCCAAGGAAGATGAGTTAATCATGTTTGCAACTATATTTCTTTGGTTAATTTTATGAGACTGGCTGGGTGCTCTCTAATTTGCTAGTATTCTTAACATTTTACTGATCCATTTCTCTGTCTCTTCTTAATCATTATTTCTTATGGTGCGCCCTTGGTTCTTGTTGTTTCCTGATAAATTGCAAGGCATGTTTTCATCGTTTCTAAAACAGTTCCTGCATGTCAGAATTTGTGAGCACTGTCTGTGTGGTTGATTCACAAATAAGTCACCTCCTGTTCCCTATGCTTTTGTAAACATGAAGGGGAAAGGGATGAAGGTCTGCTGTCTTTCTGATATGAAGCTGGAATGCAGCTGGAGCTTGCAGCTCGACCCAGACACTGGGATATGCTCCCATGGTCCACAGTTTAGATTGCCCTATGTGCTCTTAATATAGCAGAAAGGAAGTCAAATAAGAACATAAAGAGTAGAAATTTGTTTTTCTGATGAGGCTACCTTCCCAGAGTGTAGTGATGGCTGATCACTTCTTTCCAGGACCAAAGTTTAAAGGTTTAAAATTTTGGCTGTCTGTTCAGACATTGATTAGCTATGACTCAGTCAACACTTGTTTCTTTGCTGCATTCATTCTGGACTACTCACTCCAGGATTATTAGAGGATGTTATAGGTTTCATTTAGTAGAAATCAAAAAAGCAATCTTAAATTTATTTAACTACTAGAATCAAAGTTCCAGCCTGCTTGCTTGTTTATCTCTAAAATGCCCTAGCAGAAAGCACCGCTTCATGTTAATAAACAAATTAGGGAGAAACATATTTCTTAAGATAAGTATGTTCCTCCCCTCTTCATACCTTTTAGACTTCCTAAACTACCAAACACACTAACTTCTGTGTCAAATCTAAAACATTAGATTATCTGCTATTTGCTACAGTCATTTAAACTGAATTTGTATTAGCTTTTATTACAAAGTCACCATAGCTAAATTACTAATATAACTTAACTTTGAACTTGGCTGCTTTCAAATACAAAGCACTAAGCATCCAAGACATTCCAACTTCATAAAGATATAGCTTTCATTTCCTTACTAGACACTGAGCAAGATTTTTAAATAAAAACTAGTGTCCTTCTGCTAGAGAAATTTTATTTATCAGCATGCCCATAATTCAGTTAATTTTATTCAAATAAGGCAAATTTCTTAAACTTAATTTTTCACTCATCTTACTTCTGCAAAGCCAAATAGCCTTGGCAGCTTCATCATAAATTTTATACAGAAATGTTGCTAATTAAAAAAATTAATTCAGAAGGCCTTGAATTTTTAAGAGGTATTCCTACAGTGTTCTTTAATATTAGGACTCCATGAGAGGGCCCACCTTATCTATGCATATATCTAAAAACTGCATGGGACTAGATGGCCAACAGCCCTTTATAAACAATGAAAACCGAGGTTTGGATTCAGTAAAAAATAAACTAAATACCGGATTTCTATTTTTCTCAGAACACAGCAGAAGTAGAACTCTGGAAATTCACGAGGTAAAAAAGACCTAGTGAAAACAAAATTAGAAATTTTAGAAGCAAAGAAAACTCATTGCAGAACTTCCTAAAACTGGGACAAGTTAAGGGATCACCTGACACAGCACCTTAAAGCACCAGTCAAAAGCAGTTCCTATGCAAAAAACAAAAACCAAACCAAAACCAAAAAACTCCAAGAACCACAAACTAAATCAGCCACAACAACAAACAAACAAACAAACAAACAACCACAAAAAACACTCACAAAAAACCAAACCAAAACCCAAAGCATACCTTGTTCAAGTGCAATGGAAAAATTGAGTAGATGAGCTGCAGCCAGAAGCATTCTAACAATTAAGGTCTCAGGAATAGAGTGGGATATAGCTTTAGCTAAAGGTGACTTGATGTGGAAAATAAAATGACAGTAGCTGATTGGCAAAACCCTTGAACTCTGAAGAATAACTTTTTTCCATTGTTGAGGTTAAGGAATGAGATTAGTAAGGCTCGCTGGAAGACCTTTGGTGAAAAAGAGTAAGACTTTAGGAACAAAAGAGGATTAATATATTTTGAATTTATTTGCTCTTACAAAAGAACAGAGCTATAGTCAAATGTAAACTGCATTCAATGCTCACCTGTAATCAAAGTAAACAGCCTTCCAACACGTTTTAGAAAGACTTGCACCATAACCTTTATTTTTTTGCTGCTTTGCATTACATCAAAATGAGTAAAGGAACTGGAAAACACATCATAACTGCCTATTTAAGAAATGTCTAAAGGTTTTATGTGCTATTTATCTGTTTCAAGCTCTAATTAAAATATGGTGGGCACGCCTGGAGGGCAATTCTTTCCACCATAAAAACAAGCAGGATGAAGTGATATTTGGAGAAACTCATGTCTTTTCATGTACAATGGTAAGAGCTTGTCTAGTATAGGCAACACAGCTAATACACACAAAGGTGGTTAAAATTAGGGAATCCTCCCTGAAGGATTAGCTGCTTGTGATAGACTAAGATATGTACTTTGTTAGATTTTAAGCCAGATTGGTGTGAGATGCCTAACCTCTAGATGACTATTATTAAGAAAAGTAAGTCTTCCCTTTTTATGGCAAGCATGACTACTCTAAAGGAGAGGTTATAGGTCATCATTCCAAGGTGTGACTGTTAAGAGAAGAAAATAATTGAAACTGTCATCAAAATGTAACTAAATCTATATTACACTTCATTGCTTTAAAATCATTATTCCAATGGCTGGGTGAGGTGTTAAGAAGGTCATCAGGTTACCCTGAATTCAAGAGTTACACATGGTGCTTCCAGATTATTTCTGAGCACTACACTGCAAGCAGTCCTAGTCTCACAACACCTGCAAAGTGGCTCTGGAAGAAAGTGGTGGGGATAGTACACCCACATGTGATTACTACTTATTTTGTATGTTGCTCCAAATGCCTGTACCTGTATGGATTTATACAAATATAGGATTCAGAAAGCTGAGGATTCATTCCTGGGTAAAGCCTCACTGAATATCATTCTTGTATTTCTGTTCTTTGTGTGTTTTTATTTTTTTAGTTAGTAAATGTGTTACACCAGTTTTAAAAAAGGAGACAATTCAAAATTCAAAATTAAACAAATCAGCTAAGAATCCACCTGCTCTATAAGCACCCAGTAGTCAGTCAATCATAGAATGCGAAGTTCTAATATTCATTCCAGTTTTTGCTCTGTAGACTATAAAAATGTAAGAAGTGTAAACAGATATAGATGTAATCCAAAGAGATAAGTCTCTACTCAAAAAGCACAGCTGCTTCTTTCCTGATGTCTAATGATTTTTACAAGACAGAATATTAGCCTGGCACTAAATTATTATAACAAGAATGCAATTTGGTGAACACTCTTTCCACAAAATATTTGGTTCATACTGCACCATCAAAACAAGCATTATAATGTTTAAACTGTTGCTACTTTGCAAGTTGCTGTTTTCCAAACCCTAAATTTTGTGACCTCATAGATGCCCATGTCAATGCTTGCTGATGAATCATTTGTTTCTAAATACTTCTTTAATGTCTTCATGAAACATACAAAATATGAATAGTGGCTTTGATATACTGACAAACAAACAACATTATAAGAACCTGCATTTCATGACTGGCTGTTGGGGCATGGACAGGGATAGGGTTAGGTAATATCCTTGTTCCAGCTATGAACCTTTGTATTTCAACCTCAAGGGTGTTTCTATCCAAGTTTTATAGCAATTTAAATTAACTTAAGAGTACTTCTACTTGATACAAGGGCAGGAGGAAAAGGTGTAACTCAAAAAAGTGATGTAAAAAGACAGAATCACTTCTCCTCTTTCTCACGTCTCCATTCTGTAATCAAGGACTACATTTAGTCCTTTTTGATAACACTGTGCTTTGATGTTAAAGACTTAGGAAATTAGCCCCCTTCACTTTGAGAAATAGTAGCATGCAGGTGTGAATGTGCTAAGGTATAAGATTCCCAGTTTAAGGCAGTCCCTTCCCAAAGGCAGTTCAAGCTCAGAGAGAGCCATGTTATTGAAGGTGAGAAGATGAAGGAAAGAAAGGTGAGAAGTGATGTGTGAACTGAGGGCTACCACGAGGATTTTTCCTGCTTGGCAACTGAATGAACTGAGCAGCACTTTTTTTGAGTTTGTAAAATAAAGCCTGTCCGTTTAACAGCAGTAGTGGTACAGAGCTGGAAGCTGTCACAGTTATGCTACTTTTGTGGTCTTGTTTCTCTTAAAAAAAAAAAAAAAGGAAAAAAAAAAGTTTAACAGAGGTAATTATTGTTTTTCTTGATGTTGATATTAAAAAGGATATCCTACGTGTGAATATTAAGTAACTTGATTGTAAAAATTAAAACATTATGTAGCATTGTGTCATGAGTGTTTTGTGGGTTTTTTGATATTTGTTTTTTTCTTGTACAAGACTAATCTTTCTGTTACTCTGCTGTGTAGAAGGAATTGGAAACTGGTCAGTTGCAAAAGAAGATAGGACTAAATTCAGTTAATATGGATAAAGCACATATACTGATACATCTTAAAAAGTGTTTGTTAGAAGTACATCATCTGATCAATAACAAATTTACGTTCTATATGGCGTTGATGTTTGAGCTGGAATATTGTGTAGTACTAACCTAGAAACCTATACCTGTATTTCTGTCAAAGAGAGAAGGAAGATTTACATAATGAGACCTACTTTTGTGTAAGAGCATAACTAACGCTATTTCATCTTTGACTGTCTAGCACTACAGTCCTTTCTGTTACCTAAGGAGTGACATTAAAATACTTACAGAGTAATTATTGTTGTCATTCTGTTGGTACCTCATAACAGCACAAATTTAGTATTCCAGTTCTCTTCCTTTAAAAGATCTCGAAGTACCAGGACAGTTCTAGGAAGTAAAAAAACCAAAAATCCTTGAATTTGGAGTCAGAGGTTTTAGACTTCTTGATGTGGCTCACCTCTGTGATTAGCTAGTTTAAAAAAAAACTCCTGTGGATTTTCCTAACACCTGTCTTAAGTGTAAATGGAATGAAAAGTGCCTGGCTGCTTCAAGGCAATGCAAATACTTCAAGAAAATAATTTTCTGTAAGTGGGTCAATGGCATTTGAATAATAACTGAGAAATGTTGATGGATGGAGACATTTTTCTGAGTGTATGTATATGTCATGGCTTAACCCGAGCTGGCAACTAAGTACCACATAGGCACTCACTCATTTCCCTGTCCTGCCCTGCCCTGCCCTGCCCTGCCCTGCTAGGGAGGAAAAAACAGTAAAACTCATGCATTGAGATATGAACTGTTTAATAATTGAAACAATTTAAAACATAAAAGCAACAACAATAATAATAGTAATTGTAACAACAACAATAATAATAGTAATGAAAAGGAGACAGAGAGGAATAGACCCCAAAAGAAACAAGTGATGTGCAACACAATTGCTCACCATCTGCTGACTGATGCCCATTTTTGAGCAGTGATCAGCAGCTCCTGGCCAGCTCCCCCAGTTCATATCGTGAGCACACTCTTCTGAGTATGGAATATCCCCTTGGACAGTTTGGGTCAGCTGGCCTGACTATGCTCCTCCCAGCTTCTTGTGCACCTGCTCATTGGCAAAACATGAGACACTGAAAGGTCCTTGACTTTGGGTAAACACCACTCAGCAACACAAACATTAGTGTGCTATCAACATTATTCTCATACGGAATTCAAAACAGCACTGTACCAGCTACCAAGAAGACAATTAACTCTATCTCAGCTGGAATCAGGACAGTGTGTCACTGTACTGTGGGGTGGCCTAGTTTTTCTTGTTTGTCTCTCTGGTTTGTCTCTCTGGTCTTTCTTGTTTGTCTCTCTGGTTACTATAATACCATTTATTCCTTGGGGTTTTTTATCCATTTGCAGGAATTTTAGTTTTTCCTTCGATGTGTTACTCCTCTTTTGGTAAATGTCTTGATTTTTCTATCTTTAGGAGGAAATCGAAGCAGAAGGCAGAACAACAAGTGAGGAAGCCATTTGAGTGAGATCCATTCCTAGCCTTATCAGGTCAATCACAAGCATCCAGGACAAAGACCAATTCTCAATGTTACTAAACCATGTTACTAAACTGTATGATAAACTTCAGTACATCATAATCCATACCTTCAGATGTAGAATACAGCACGGCAAACAGTAGAGATGTAGACTCTCCCACAAATAATGGCCAAATGTGCTTTGCCCAAGTGCTCTCAAAATCTAAAATGTAAATAGAATGTAAATGTAAATAGAATAATAAACTGCGTGTTGGATGCTTGCCTCTTGGTCTAACTGTTCAATATATTCTCCTAGAAATATTGGGATCAGTGCTTGTTCTCAGGACCAGTTGAAATGGAAAGTTCCTTTTGGCTATCTTACTGATGCATATTTGTAAGGAAATTACCTGTTAAGTGACTAATATAGTAGTCCTTAGTAATTATAAGATTACAGGAAAAATAAATCCCACAGGGAATGATGTGGCTAGTGCAGCAACAGGTATATGCACATACCTCAGAGTTCAGTAAATCCAATGTGATGATTCATCTGCAGAAAGTTTCTGGGTGTTTGAACTTAAGAGCTGAGAAAGCTCACTGAGCTATTAATTTAACTGAACCCCTGGACTCTGCATTTAATAAACAACACAAAGCCTGAAAGGTATTAATGTAATTTACAATTGCTCAAGAGAACTGTTTTAAGTGACTTACAGTTACTAAAAATATGTCCATGGATAACTGTGTGAAGTTTTGAGCAGTGGCATCCTAGACTGCTTTTTTTTTT
>VZDJ01007754.1:3025104-3111255 GCA_008694505.1 Cyanoderma ruficeps | reverse complement strand
TTTTTTTTTTTTTTTTCTGTGATCATAGCACCATCCCTTCAGTTTCTTAGCTAGACTTCCAATGCTTTCACTGACAACGCGATTGTTCTAAATATATCCCTGGCATTCTGCTCTGAGTCTGGAATTTGAATTTAAAATTGACCTGCTTTATCCATTTGAGAAAACTCCAAAAAATTATTTCGGTCTGGTGTTGAAATAAGGGAATGGGAAAAAATGGAAATATAATCTGATTCCATTTTTGGTTTGGGGATACCCAAGATTATTGTTTGCAGATTAACATGTTTGAACTGCTAGGGTTTGTTTTTTTTTTCCCTAACAAGCTAATTTAGTTTTCAATAGAGTTCAGGTGTTCCCTGCCTTGTAAAGGATGCAGGTTTTATAGTTTCTCACATACATTGCATCATTTCTGGTAGAAGACTAGTCTTGATCGCCCAAGTGGATTTTTCCACTCCTATGTTTCTATAGTAGGATTTTTCAATGGCTTTACATCCTAGTCTTTGCTTCTTCATCCTATGTGATAATCCAGCAAACATTATTCCAAGGACTTGAAATTTCCAAGTTTCAGCCCAGGGTCCAGTTTCAAAGCTTTCTGACATACATAGATTTGAATGTCAACCCACACTAGCTCTTCCTTTTAATCTATATAATATTTTCAAAGCAGGAATATATTATAAAACACTGCTAATATGTATTTTTGTGGGTTTCTAATACTTTATTCGGGGTTTTTTTGACTTTTTGCCACTTCATTCACAGAATTCAGCACTGTTGGCTAAAATGTTCTGCATAAATTTTCTTGCTCTTCAAGGGGATTAAAAATGTCCTAGCAATATTTCTTCAACTGTGTTTTTCTTCATGTAGTGCATAGCTGGTTTAGACATTTATATATATATATATATACATATATATATATATATATATACACACACATATATATATACACACACANAATTACTGAAATTTTGAAAGGAAAAAAATCACTCATTAACATTCTCTTTTACTTCAATGTGTACCTATTTTTATTTAGTCTAATGTTAATTATATTACCATGGCAGAAGTAAGTTGTTGGGTTTTCTTTGTTGAGCTCTCTACTTAAAGGAAGTAATTATCTTAACTGAAGAGCTTATATATTTGTCAGCATTAAACTAAGCTTTTACTTTGCACGATTTTTTTCTTTGTGCATACTAAATAAATTTTGAAGAAAGCATTTAAAGCAAAAGACAACAGGGTTTTTCTAAGGTGGAATTAAAGTCTAAACATCAGTACAATAAACAGTATAAAGACAAAAGTGGGTTGAGGGGTACATAGAGGTACCCTTTGACTATCAAACTCTAGTGTTTGTGACAGCCAGCATAAAAAATGAAGTGAGTTTTGTTTGTTTGATGGCTTTCCTTTAGCATGTCTCTACAATTTAGAATGGAAAAACTTGACTTGAAAAAAGCCATGACAAAGCAAATAAATTTGGTGAGTCGCATTTTAAAAATTATTTTTATTTTTTTAAATATGTGAGGGTTTTTTTCCCTTCATTTGTTCTGTAAACCAAAACTAAGCCTGGGTAAGCATAAATTAGTGCCACTATTTGACCTGGAAAACAACAGGATAGGGAGGAATAAGCACCTCCATTGCAGCATGGAAAAGAAAGCCTTGTCTGCAATAGGGAGGCAGTAGAGTGTCTGTCCTGTGCTTTCTATCATTAAAGAGCTCTTTATAATAGAAAACCATAGGAGAAGAATTGTGCTGTGAAGTTTTGTGGGTCTGGTGCTTGTGTGCGTCCCCAAAAATAATGAAGTCTCAAAATAAATGCTGACAATTTAAATAATGACAGATTTCCATTACAGAGTAATAATGCTAAAATAGATGCCAGCTTTGCTGGAACTATGTGGTGAAAAATGGTCCTTTTAACTAATCGTGTTAACAGCCTCAAATCTTGACAGTGACATAAGCTTATGTGTCACCCTAAGTTTGCCTGCTTTTCAGTGTTTCCATTTTATTCTCATGCAGCTTCAAGTAAACTCTGTGTATTTTTAGAATTTATCTATTGTTTACATATTTCTCCTCTGGGAGGACAAATATGATTGATGGTGACGTTCACCATCCAGGTCAAAGAGGTGGCAACCTGTGTGGCCAATCTCTTGCCTTTTGTACAAATGCATATAAGATGGAGTCAGAAAAATTAAAAATAGGAGCTTTCCTGCTTGACCTTCTGCTGCCTGCCTTGTTCTTTGTGTATCGTGAACAGCGACACTTATGAGCCAAAAGATTTTATTTTTCTGTTATTACTGATTTAAGTCTTATTTCTGGAGCAAATGTGTTGGTAAGAGCTAGTTGCTTCAGGCAAACAAAGAACTCTAACATCACCTGACTGCAGTAAACAGCAAGTTTTACTGCAGAAGTACTGAATTCTATGGTTCATAACTTCCTGGCTTCAACGTGATATGTAAACTTTCTAGTTTACAAATGTTAAAGTTGTCTTACTCTAGATTCACTGCTTGCTTGTGAAAAAATTATCGTGTTGGTTTGTACAGTATTTTGAAAGCTTAAAAATAAAAGGCCTGAAAATATAATTGAATAGTGTAAGGGTGAGGTTATGAAATCCTGGAACTTTCTACTTTACATTCTCTCATGCAGGATACGGGAATTACCTGGTGGAAATTCTAGTTCTGCTGTGTTGAAACTCACGTTTGTACAATGCTGATCCATGTGAGCTGTGACAGTGAATAAGACAGACTGTCAAGACTCTGATTCTTGATGACACGCGAACAATTTGTTCTGCTAAAACTTATTTATAAAGGTGCCAAGTGAATGAACACAACTCTAAACCCCACCTTAAAGTAAAAGGGAGAGGCCAATGGACAAAGCACTTCTTTCTGTGTCAGCAGGAAGATGTTTGCAAACGGAAAAGAGCCGAGTGCTGTCAGAAGTAAGACGTACTCTGCACAAAGTAGCTTTGCTCAGTTGCCTGAGTTTGTTGTACTGCTAGACTTCTGCAGCCACAGAAAGCAAAGGGCTAATCTGGTGCAGTCAGTCTCCAAAATGACACTATCCCTAAAAAAAAAAAGAAAGAAATGAAAGAAACAACAGAAAACACCACCAACAAACAAGCAAGGAAATATATTTGAACTGGCAATGATTTTATCCCAGAACTGCAGAATATGCTTTACGTTAACTACAGGAGTATAGTCAGTGTCACATCTAGCATAAGGTCAGACCAGATGAAATGTGTACTCCTGAATGTTCTTACATGGCACGGTAGTGATATTGTTGCTCAGAATTGGTGTCAGAATATGAAACAAGAGTACCACAGTCCAAATAAATAAACAAATAAACGGAAAAGAAAAGGCGGCTTCCTTGGAGGACAAAGCAACAAGTGAAAATACGGCTGTGAATGAGGCCTGAACACCCAGCTCCCACTTGGTGCCATTAGGAGTCTCACAAATTGGACACTCCTTTGTACTTTGAGTAAAGAGAGGGTGGAGGTGGACTGAAAGTTGTTAGTGTTATCCTGGCCTGGCAAATCCGAGTTACCTTGTCAAACTCCATTCCTCATCACAGACTGAAGCTTATGGAAGGTGGACTCTGCACTACAGGGACCTTGCAAGATTCACCCAAACTTAAAAACACTTGAAATAAAACCAGATGTGGAGTAGAAGTTGCTGCTTGCAAATAATGCTCACCCCACTGTGTGTGACTCTGTACAACACAAGTCCAGACAAATTCCAGAGTTTGCAGCAATGTGCAAGAATTGCAATAAATTGCATCACTTCCATAAAAGTTTGCCAGTAGTTATTGCCCATGCAGTAAGACAGCTACAGTGGCAGCAGTACAGAATAATTTTGAGATGAGACAGACAATGTTATACCAGAAGACAGCCCTTTTGTCAGGCAGTGTGCCTTTGGTGAAGGAAAAATTACCATTTGGATATAAAGTAACAGCTCACAAGAAAACAGAAATGAGCTAAAAGGGGGTGGATTTCTTTGTTTTGCTTTTTTCATGTTTGTTTTTTCTGTGTTTTTGTTTGTTTATTTGGGATGCATTTGTTTTCTTATTTTTTATTTGTTTCTTTGTTTTTATGGATCTTGCCTGTACAAATGGTACTAGAGAATTCCTAGAAGAGGAGCTAGAAAGACTTATCACTCTGATTCTCACAGGGAATGTGCTTTGGTGGTGGTTAACACTATAAGACATGGTACTTTTGTCATGGCTTCTTTTAATCAGTGGTGGATTATTATTTTCTTTTTTTTTTCCTCCACCCACTACAGTATAAGAATTATAATCAAAAGCTTTTATGTAGTGAATGCTTTAAATACTTCTGGAATGGTCTCTAGTTGCCTCTAAATGCATCAGAAAGTAGCGTTTTCTCCAGTGATGGCACTACTCTGTGCTACCTGAACAGTTACCTTTGTGAAAACCTCTATGAATTTACTGGTTTCAACACCTCTAGTTCTCTGTTAAAAAAAAAAAAAAGTACTTGATATTTAGCTTGAAAGATTAAACATTGGTGGGCAACACACACTATGCAATTGCATAGTTCTCCTATATTTGCTATTATTTGATCTCAGGCACATAGTACGATTCTGGTTGATCTGAGCAGGTCAAGAGGCTTGATGATTCTTGTAGGTCACATCCATTCCAGGTATTCTGTGATTCTATAATTATGGAGAAGTTGTTTGCAAAAATATTTATCTGTAGTTACAAGCAGGGGAGATCTAGGCCTTGTTTAGGGCATTTTTTGGAATGTAGAATTAAAAATAAGAAAATGTGACAGCATGTATGACAACGTATTTGGATGATAGCTTTCTGCAGACTGCAATCCAAACCACATTTGGCATGAAGGCTTTTCAAATTTTTTATTATTATTATTTATTACACATATTCTGGCCTATGCACTTGAAGTTTTCAGTTGTATAAAGTGGTAGAAAGTGTGGCAAAACTGCCGGGCTACAGCTCCAACAGATAAAAAGCAATACTGTAAGTGACCTGAAGATAAGAAAGCGCCTGGTGCCATGCCTCCCTTATCCTCTAAAAGCAGGTAAGTTGCCCTGGAGATAGTGAAGGCAACTTAAGGAACACATCGCTTAATGTGACAACTCGATTTAGCAGACTCCGCCTCTAGTCAGGGAGGATATTGCTCCCGGGAAAAGATCCTTCCTAGGTAGCATTACATAGCACAGAAACAACTGAACACCTCAATAAAACACGATGGACAGAGACTCTACAAATACCGGAAAGGAGGTTGAAGTCAGGTAGCGTTCAGCCTCTTCTCCTGGGCGCCAGGGAAGAACAACAGCCTCAAGTCTTAAACTGCACGACGTCCGGTTTAGGTTGGACATTAGGGAAGTCTGTTCACAGACAGTGGTGTTGGAATGGACTGCCCTGGGAGTTGATGGAGTTACCGTCGCTGGAGGTGTGCAGGGAAAGACTGGACATGGCAATTAATGCCACGGTGTAATAGACGAGGGGATGGTTCAGTCATAGGCTGCACTCGACGATGTCTGCGGTCCTTCCCAACCCAACTGATCCTGCGATACGCACTCTCAACAGGGCGCGGAAGAGGCTCCGCGCCAACACCCGCCTCCGCGGCCCGGGCGGCCCGACCCCGCTCGGACGTTCCCGCGGGGGTGGGATGGGCGGCGGTGCCCTCGGCCACGCGCCGTGCTCCGGCCGCGCGCAGTGGGGGCTCCCGCCCGCCTATCCCGGATTTCCCGGGGGCCGCGCGGAGCGGGCGGGGCGGCGCATGCGCCTGGCGGCCGCACTGCCTGCGGGAGGGAGGCGGGGCCGGGGCGGCCGTGCGGGAGAGGGCGGCGGCAGCGCCGAGCACAAACTCCGGAGGGGAAGCGGCATCGCCGGCCTCCACCCCCCACCCCCCCCATACACACACCCTGTAGCGGGAAGGGGGAAGCGAGCGGCCCGCCCCCCCCTCCCGGGTACCGGTGGTGCACGGTCCTTCCCGGGACTCGGTGGCGGCGGGCGCTACGCCCAGGGCGGAAGGCGAGCGGCAGGGTAGCTGGGGCCTGGAGCCCGGAGCCGCCGCTGGAGGAGGGGAAGAGCGGGGTGTTCCCGCAGCGCGGGTGGATGCGCAGCCTGAAGGGCGGCTCCTGCGGCGGCTCCCGCGGCCTCCCCATGGCCGGGCCCCGACGGTGAAGGCAGCGGGAGCCGCCTGTGTCCGCCCCGCGCCAGGAGGCGGCGCCGCCGCAAGCAGGGGGCGGGCGGGGAGGGGGATGAGCAGCGCCGCAGCCGCCGCCGCCTCTGCGGGAGCCGCCGCCGCCTGCACCGGGGCCGAACGCGGCTACTCCTTCTCCTCCGGCGGCGTCGCTCCGGCCATGGGGCCCGAGGAGGGCTCGGCCGGCGGGCTGGGAGCCCTGCCCGCGCCGCCGCTGGGCTGCCGGAGCCGCTACCAGCTGCTGCTCTCCGGGAAGGCCCTGGCCGACAGATACCGGAGGATTTACACGGCGGCGCTGAGCGACCGTGAGCTGGGGAGCCACTCGGGCAGGTAACGCGCGCCGCGCTCCCTCCCGGGCCAGACGCGCAGCCCCCGCCACCCCTCCCATCGCCGGCTGGGAGCGGCCCGGCGCGTGCACCTTCCTCCCTCCCGGCAGCCGCCCTCCTCATCCTCCTCCCCGCCCCCGTGCCGGGCAGCGCGGGTGTCTCCACTGCCATGTGGCCACCGGCGCCGCGCCCCGGGGGACGGACGGAGGGAAGGGGTGGTGATGTAACCCGGCGGCTGCCCAGGTGCCGCCCGGGCCCCGCCGCTCGCTTGGCCGGCGATACCGCGCAGATGGCGCTGCCGCCCCCTCTCCCGGGGCCCTCCGGGGCAGAGTTACCTGTACCCGCCCCAGTGTGCGGCCCACCTCTCCCGGGGGAATGGAGAATGCCCATGCTGAGCCCCTGGGCAGACCGCGGTCCGGCTAGGCTTGCCGGAACGGGCTGGACCCGGTGGTCTCTCCTAAGACAGGCTGCGCAGGGCACCCGCGGATCCCGCTGGCAGTGTTACCCTAGCGGGAGACCTCGGCGCTTTTTCCATGTACTGGGGCTGCTTTTAGCTGCCCTGCCTTATTTTTCCTCCTCCCCTTTAAGTCATCTTCGCCCTTTGCCATCGTCGTGTAGGCGGCCTCGGTGTCTGGAAGGAGGCAGCGCCTTGCCAGGGGGTTGTGGGGTGCGGTGATGCCCCACCTGGTTCCCGAACACCCCTCCCCTGGCGGATGATGCCCCTCAGGGCTCCCATTCCCGGTCCTGCCAGCCGGCTCTGAGGCCGCAGCAGGGTGCCTGTTGCTCCTCCGGCCGGGAATGCCGCCCTGCCCCGCTCCCGGGCGGGGCGGGGGCTGCGGGGACAGGAGGGGAGGCCGCCCTTGCCCCGCAGCCCCCGGCCCGGCCGGACCCTCCCGGCCCTGCAGGCCGTGGCGGGGTGCCCGGTCTCGCTGTGTCAGGGGCTCCCCCGTGGTGCCCGGCCGCTCCCCATTGTTTCCCTCCGGAGGTCGCTGAGGATGTGGATGACATGAAACCGGCACCTTCCTGTGTTCTTAGCCTCTGCTGCTCTTGAGGCTGTGATGTGGGTGGCCGGGTCCTATGGGGAGCTTTGAGTCACCGTTGTTTTAAGTTTGCAGACGGTTGTAAAGCACGAGGAGGTTTCTTGCTTGGCTTCTTCAGGGTTTTGTTAGTCGGACTTGACAGCAGGGCTTACCCCCCGCCGCCCTCGCCCCAGAAAGCTGTGTCTAGGAGTGAAATTAACATAAGACATACCTTTCTCACTTTGCTTATGGTAGATGCTGGAAACATGGCCTGATAGCATGGGTGCTTGGCATCTTTGCAAATGCCAGCTTCTTTTCAGAGTGTGTGATAGGGAAACTATAGTTCTTCTTTACCCGCTAAAGACCTGCAAGTGTTTTCGTACTCCACATATTCCTTAGTCCAGTGCTTATTCTTTTTCCATTAAATCTCTTCCCGCTTTTGAGCTTCGTATTGTTTAATCCAGGGGTTGCAAGTGCTAAGTGTAAGGATACTACTAAATGCAAGGAAGTCAGCTATGTAATTGTTCCTCAGTGCTCAGATACCTGTCTGAATTTTGCCCTAAGGGGTCTGTATTTTTTAAAGCTGTAGTTTTGCATTAGTCGTGTCCTCCATGTATTTTGGTTTCAGGATGATTCAAGTGCTATCCCTTATACTTAAAGTTGTAGAAAACACTAGCTTTAGGTAGTTGTAAATGTTAATGCTTCTTTTAATTGATGTTTTTGAGGTCAAGTCAGAGAAGACAGACTCCTTGTGCAGAGCAAACAGGTTATGTTAAGCTTTGGCAAGTAAATGGCAGGTAGTTAATACTGGTGAATACAGCCAATGCGTGTTGGAGTTTTGAGAGGAGGAATATTTAATAATTATCTAGTTTCCTGCTATCACTACCCTCACTATTTTATGTGGCAGGCTGATGGCAGCTAAGATACTGCCTGTGATCTCCACCCTTTCTCCATATTGATGTCAAAATACTGCAAAATACTTCAGCTACATGGTAGACAAACAGAAATGGTCAAAATGCCTTTTTACAAAAATAATAAAAATTACAAATATTTTCTAAAGAGATGCTTTAAATTTAACTGTTGCTATGGTAGAAAACAGTGCTAGATAGATCAGATGGATCTTAAGATAATATAGTTTTTGACAGAAGTCTTGACTTGATTTTTATATATGTGGAAAATATGAAGCCTCTGAATCAGTAAGATTGTCAGTAAGGATGTTTGTGACTAGAAAAATGACTTGAAGTAGCTGAAAAAAAACTAAACAAATTTGCTTATCGACAGTAATAAAATTCTTCATGTGTCCTAAGAAGACTAATGTGAAGAATTATAGTGCAGCCTATTTGCAATAAGTTGATGTGGAATTTTTTTTTCAAGTCTGCAAAATTATACTCTGCACTTCATGGGCCATGGCCAATGCTTGTCTTAGTAAGTGTCTATATTCCAAACCTAACTTTAATGCTTATGGAAAACTGGCAGGCAGTATGAAAATGCTTGTGTATAGACAAGGAAATCAAACATTGTGGAGATTATCTGAAAGTCACAAGATTAGTATCGCATTTGCAAGGTGTTTGTGCTGGCTGTCATCTGAAGGGGTGAATATCACGTGTTGAGTAGGATGCAGTAATTGGCTTTGAGACAGAACCAGCAGTGCTTTGCATTTCCTCATGTGATACGGGCTGCAGTGTCATGAACGCTGGTCTCCACAGGGGATGGGTCGGTCAGTGTGCTTGCTCCCCCTGCCACGATGACATAATACTCACAAAGTGTCTTGCAGTAACAGATTAGAGACTCATTCTGGGTTAAAATTAACTTGGCAAAACTGGTTTGTTGTAATCCAGACTAATTCCCTGATCTGGCTCACCTTGTGGTTGCACCTGTGACAGCGTGAGGTGAAGGGTTGCACAAAGATTTTTGTGTACAGAGAGGCAGGAGCAAGGTAACTTAGTTTTGTCACTCATGCCACCCTAATAATTTTATGAAAGCAAACAGAAAAAAAGTATCTAATTGTGCAGTTTAACATGCAATTATCTTTGTGCAGATAACGATGTTAAGAATCTGCTACAGTACTACCAGCAGTGGGAAATTCAGTTGTCAATTCAAGATTGGTTTGAAAGAAAAATCTACTCTGAGCATGCTTCAGTTTGTCTCTGCTTTGTGCCCGCTGAAATATTTGAAAATAACTGTATAATGTCTAGTGTAGCCATTAAAGTGTGTCAAACACTAGTAGGAAGCATTGACCTCTTCAGAGGGCAAGTAAAAATCCGTGTTAAACTGTTGTCTTGTGTGCTGGGTTCTAGGTGAACAGAACTGCAAGTGTGTGCTGCTTTTAGTACTGTACCAAAGCTCTGTATTTGCAAAGTGAGGAATTTCTGATTTTCACATTTTTGCTGTCTTTAAATACACTTTTTTTTTTCTTGTGGTATAACTTAATCCTAACAAACATCCCTATCCATCTGAATTGCTGCTGTTATTGCTTGTGCATCTTGAGGGGTTTGCCTGACCTGCCAGTCCCATCACTGTTTTTTCACCTATTTATATACTACCAGAATTATCAGTCAGGCTCAGTATGTTCTTTGAGACTTCTTGTCAGATATGGATAGCTATATAAATTTGTAATTGCTTTAGTGTGACCTATTCTGTAGTGGAAGTGTTCAGTACATAATTTGGACTAACTTGAAATTGTTATATTACAGTGGCAGTGTACTCTAGTGTGCCAGTTAGTTCATATTCATGCCAAAATGACCATTACTTCGTTGCTAAAGTTGCCTCCCAAATTATGTCCTTCAAAGAAGAAAAGCTTCTGTTTCTGTTGTGGTCTCACTGAGGCCAGGAAGATCTCAGTGATGACAGGAATGTAAGATTTCCTATATTAACCAGAAATTAGATGGCTGTTTTTTCTAGCTATTTTGGCTGAAGAAGAGCCAGCCAACTTTATTTCATGTTGATTGTTTCAACTGGATGATTACAGCAAATTTTGAAAGTAGGCCACTCATTCACACTTGTAATAGTAAATTATACATCCTCTGGACTTTAGGTTAGGCTTGTCAAAATTGACAGGCTTCCCTTATACCCTTACTTATGCTCAGTAATGCAGTGCTTATTTGGGATGTTTTGAGTATATATACTTGAAAATTTAATGCAGAAATGTTACTGAAGCTTCAGCTGTGCTTTGCCAGGATTTAAAGATTTTGTGAAAACTATTTTAAAGTAAATTTAAGTATATGACATTTGTGTTAATTTGATTGTTGGTACACAAGAAAGCCTTAATTTCTTCAGATCTAAAGCCTTTACAAAAGCTGTTAGCTTTTTTGGTTTGGAACTTGTTGCTCTTTTAATATGGGTTAATAATTGCAGAGAGTTAGGAAGCATTTATTTAGTTAAAAAAATAAAGGTTGTGTATATAAAGACAAGGAAAATGATAGTGGTGTTACATTACCTACTACATTTTCCTGCTTATTCCTGTGCAAAGGTTTGCTCCATAGGTCCTTTCCAACTAAAATAGTCTAGTCTAGTCTAGTTTGTTCTCTGTTTTTCAGTTCTTATGTTTTGTAGATGTAATTTTACAAAACAAAGTTCAAGTCTTGTGTAAACTGAAATTATTTAAATTGGGAAATTGATGTGCTGTTGAGCCTTAGATTAAGCTGTGCATTAGATGAGCTGATGAGAGTTGCTGTCTGCTGTATCCTTTTTAGCTGCACTGTAGTAATGTTTTAATACTGTGTTGCCCTATTGGTTAATGGTGATAAGCAAATGACTAAAATAGTGTATTTTTACTTACCTTATATTCTGTTAAGGAAAACAGTTTCTATAGTATTTTTTTGAAAAAATTCTAGTCATCTCTTAGTCTAACATGGTTGTATTTGTTCGGTGTTGATGTAGAAAACATCACAGAAGCTGGAAAGACCTCAATAATGTTACATTGAAAGGCTTTAGATGGGTATTTTATTTGTGTATATCTGTAGAAGCTAATTATCATAATTTATATGAGTAATGTGAAAAATTAAAACACAAATCCATGGTTTGTAATGGGTTTTTTGGGTGTTGCGTTTTTCAGTTTAAACTGAGAGGACGTGCCAGTTAAAGTTTCAGTTTGTTACACAATCTGCTCTGGCGCACTGATGGTTTGTTGGGCGGCGAGTTGAGGCGGTTGAAGTTGGGCAGGAGCAATTTAATAAGTTACTATTCCTCACTGCTAACCATGTGAAATGTAGTAAATGTGTTTCCTGCATACTTAAAACCTTGATGTTGAATTTGTTTTTCTGCTACGTTAACTATCAGCTGTCAGGGTTTAGTTTTGGTTTTCCTCCCATATTGTGATCTTCCTTCTGGCCAAAATATTTTGAAGATATTTTTTTAGTAAATTCTCCTCCTGACGTATGACTATGTATGTTTTGCCAAACCCTTGATTTAAAGACATAAACAGTCTTTATTGAAACCACATGGGATGTATCAATAACACAGTTTTTGGTACTTTATGCAAACTGTTCTCTTAATCCTTAGTTTACTTTGAAAACTTGATCCCTTGCAGCATTACTTGGACACATGGTTATTTTTGTCTTTTTCTTTCTTACCTTGCTTGCCATAAACACTGCTTTGTGCTGAGGTGCTAAGTGGAATAGTGCTCCTGTAATTAACTTTATATTGTAAATACATTTTGGAGCTGATCTATTCCATTGGTCTTTCACAGCCAGTTCCTACCATTGTGTCCTTTCAAAGGATGAATAGTAGAAATTAGCACAGGAGAATAGGCTCCTTGTGCTGTGACTGCATTAAGACACATGGTTTCTGCACTTTCAGTATTTCATATGTTTCAGAGCATATTAAAATGCTTTATATGAATTTTTTTTGTGTATCATAGTATATATCGTGTTACAGCTCATTCCCTTCAGACTGATGAATGTGATGATGAACTTAATGAGATGAACTTAAACCGAATGGTAGTTCTTTCTTTGCATCTAGTATACCTGTGACTACTTTGGCCTGAGAAAACTGGTTTTTTTGTTATTAGTGTGATAGACCTAAATTTATACCTGTTGTACACATTTAAAAAAAAATCAAAAAATGAGTTTCCTTGTGTCCGCATGAAACTGGAGATGTGTGGTTAGATTAGTGTTGTTCCTTATTTTCATTTTCTTCCCTTATCTTTTTGAGGCTTGTGTTCCCGAGCATTATTGTCGTATGTAATGGGGTTTAAATGCTTGGAAAATGCTTTATAGCTACTCTGAAAGGATGTATGTGGCGTCACCTCAGTGGGCAGCTGAGCACCATGTGACTCCTTGGTTATTTCCCCCTGCAGTGGGATATAACTTTGAATGTGTTGTCCCTCCACTTCTTCTTTCTTCCTCCCTGCTTTGTATACTGAGCGTGATGATGTCATATGATAGGGAATATCCCTTTGGTCAGTTGGATTCAGCTGTCCCAGTTATATCCCTTCCCAGCTTCTTGTGCACCCCCAGCTTACCTGCTGGTAGGGCAGTGTGAGAAACTGGAAAGGCCTTGACCTTGTCTAAGTGTTAGTCAGCAACAGGTAAAGCACAGGTGTGCTACCAACGCCGTTTCCATCACAAATCTAAGACATACAAGCTGCTGGGAAGAAAATTAACTTAATTGTACCCAAAGTCAGATGGAGTAAAAAAGTAGAAGTCTGTTGTTTGTAGTCTAAATTCACAGATGCTATGGTATTTAGATTATTTTGGCCATGGTCTTTGTCAGCATAGAAAAGTTTCTAGCTAAGAGTTTTAACCTCAATGGGGTTAAAACTGAAGTCTTCCTCTTACTTCTCACTGTGCTTCTTGTTGCAGTTGATAACATCACTCATCTTTTCTATTGCTGTGTCTATACAGATCTGCAGCCAGTCATTTATGTTATGCTGGGATGGGCTTGTTTTAAATAAATACCTTATTCTAATTTTATTATTTCAGCCTCTTCTTTATTTTGTTTCACTGTGTTACATGTAGTCATTTGTGACTTTCCCATCTGATTTGGCCTTGCTTTTCTCTCCCATTAGCCAGTGCGTAATTCCTTCCAACTGATGTGCTCCTATGTCTACATTATGCTTATATGTTTTCAGAGTAGTCATGTCTCTGTTCCTTTTCTCTTCAAACCAATCAATGCTCTGTCCCCTTTCATTTCTAGAATATACTGTTATAGACAGTAGACCATTGACAGCTATAAACTGGGGAGTTTTCAGTTGTTTCCACTTGGCAGTTGTGTCTTCTGACACTCGGTGCAGACTAAATTAGAATTTCTTTGGTTTGCTTTTGAGTGTAATCACTTAAAAGATGTTACACTGTCATTAAGCACTGGTAATGGGCTTGTTCTTAACAAGTACAGATTCTTCTTGACTTCATGGAGCATATTTTCTAAATTTGAATTCTGCTGATATGATTCTAAGTAAGATAACTTTGTGTACACTTTGACTTTGGTGGTTGTGTTTAGATAGGAAAATGGTAAAAGGTGCAAATCTTGTCATCTTTGCTGTGGTTGAATGACTTTCCCAATGTAAAAAAAAAAAGTCCTAGAAATGTTTAAGGATAAGTACTTTTGTCTGCATTGACAAACTTGAGTAAGAATTTCCTTGCATGTGTTCTTGCAAATCTAATTTCATAGATAACATTGGAGTTATGAATAATGAAAAATCAGATAATTACAGAAAAGAAACTTCAACTGTCAGTGGCTCTATTGAGAGACATTCTCTTTGTGTGGAGAACATTTTGGAGGGATGCTTTCTTTTGAGTTACTTTTTTTTTATTTGAGACAGATTTATGATGTTTTGGCAACCTTTTCAGTTACAAAAGGGATCAGATACTGTTTTGCACTTTTGTCGTGGTCAGATGAAAATGAGTTTCATTTTACTTGTGCAGTTGGGTTTTAATTTCAGGTTTTAGAACCTGTAGTACTTGTTTCTGTCTGTATTGGAGAGGCCTTAGGGTATTCTAGCAGCTGGAATAACCCCTTTCTTAAGCCTCCAGAATTTTGGCTTTCAGAAAAATGGTGGTTGTTAAGGTAGTTATTGTCATAGTAAAATGCTCCTCAGTTATGAAATTAAACTAATGATTAAAAAGATATGTGATTTCAGCTTACCAACAATAGCACATAAAAATCCCAACTGGAAAATCAGTGAGTAGGGTGGCCTTTTTCTTCTGTTTTGAGTTTCTTTAACCTTTCAGATGCCTTAGAAGTTCAGTGTAAACCTGTCCTACTAGTCTGCCTATGTTTTCCTCTAAGCGTGTGGTAATTGGATTGCAGCTGATGTTCCTTACCCCGATTTACGGATTTAGGGGATGGGATTGTGATGATTTTTCCGTTTGTAGATACGCTGCTTAAGCCGTGACTTTCCTTTTATTATTGGCATGGATGAAAATTCACATCAGAATGCTTGATTAATTATTCAAAGAAGATAGTGTGTAAGCTGGTAATGGCTTAGAGAACGTACACATGGCTCTTTGAATGACACTTGACTTATTGTCCATTTCACTAAAATTGTTAAATTTTAGGCTTACTAAATAAAAATACCAATTTTAAATATTTGAGGTCATCTGAGATAATACTGTCAGCAATCAAAAAATACTAAGCTTTTATTATTTGGGGAAAATATTGGTTGTGCTCTCAGTGTTGTGTTGAGGTCCACGTATCAAGCTGAACAGTTTCTCACTCTAATGATTCGTACAGCTGAATTCCTTAAAAATCTGAAAAGCACTTGATGAAAAATAACTGTAGGCAATCTACAGATACCTTCCAGGCAGGGAGAGCAGTGGATGTGCTGTACCTCAGCCTGAGTAAGGCTTTTGACACTGCCTCCCACAGCATGCACAGGCTGACAATGGATGGATTACATAAGTGGACAGTGAAGTAGATTGAGAACTGGCTGAATGATCAGGCCTAGAGGTTTGTGATCTGTGACACAAAGTCCAGCTGGAGTCAAGTTGTCAGTCATACTCCAGGAGCTGGTGCTGGGGCAAATGCTGTCTGGCATCTTCATTAATGGCCTGAATGCTGGGACAGTGTACCCACAGCAAGTTCACAGATGGTACAAAACAGAGAAGAATTGTTCCTCATATACCACATGATTGTGTTTGCATTCAGAGGGATGCAAGCAGGCTGGAGATTTGTGCTGAGTGGAATTTTAAAGTGCAACAAGGGGAATTGCAGAATCCTGCATCAGGGATGAAATAACACTGGGGAGCTGACCAGCTGGGAGACAGCTCTGCAGAGAAGTAGCTTGGTGTACTTGGTTGGCTACTGTCTGTGTGCCAGTAATGCAGTGCCATGGCAAAGGTGGCAGGCAGCCTCCTGGGCTGCATTAGGGAGAGTGATGCCAGCTGGCTGAAGGAGGTGCTCTCTGCTCAGCACTGGTGAGGCTGCAACTGGAGTGTCCAGTTCTGGACTTCCCAGTAGAGGAGAGAGATACTGCAGAGAGTTAAGTGCAGGGTCGTGTTGGTGATTAAGGATCTGGATGATTAAGGATCTGGAGCTTTTCTTCGGTAAGGAAAGGCTGAGATGGCTGGGGCTATTATCCTGGAGAAGAGATGGTTCAGGAGTGATTTTGCTAATGCAGTGAGGGAATGAAGAAGGGAGAGCCAGATGCTTCTCAGTATTGTCCCCTACCCCGACATGGCACTAATGTGGCAGAAATTAAAACTCAGGAAATTCCAGTGCATTCTAAGAAAGCAGTTCTTCACTGTGGCAAAGGTCAGGCATCAGCAGGTGCTGTCCAGAGAGGTTTAATATCTCCTTGGTAGTACTAAAAACGCAACTGCATGTGGTAGTGAGCAACTTACTGTCTCTGACACTGCTTGAGCAGGAAGTTTGACAGAATCACAACGTTGAGGTTAGAAGTGACCCCTGAAGTTCATCTAGCCCACCCTCCTGCTCAAACAGGGCCACCTGGAGCCAGTTGCCTGAGATGGTGTCCAGATGGCTTTGAATATCAGCAAGGATGGAGACTCCACAGCCTTGCTTGCAACCTGTGCTAGTGCTCAGTCACCCTCACAGTAAAAAAAAAAAATGTAACCTTAACAGGTCCATTTTAACCTGAATGATGTGATTCTGTAATCCTTAAGAAAATAGACCAGAAGGAGAAGGGATCAATATGAAGTTTATTTGTCCTCTGAGAAGATCTGTCAGAGGGAACAAACACAGTGGTGAGCAATCAGATCTTCCAGCAGAGCTGTGTTGTAAGATGGTGGTTGTTGTGGTACTAGAAACAGAACCATTAAATAGTTTATGTTGGCAAAGACCTTTAAGATCACTGAGTCCCACTGTTAAGCCAGCACTGCCAAGTCCACCACTAAACCATGTCCCTGAATGCCACATCTACAGACCTATTAAATACTTTTGGGGGCAGTGATTCCACCACTCCCAGGGCAATGTGTTCCAGTTCTTGAAAACTCTTGTGCTGAATAATTTTCCCACAATACCCAATCTAAACCTTCCCTGGTCCAGCTTGAGGCTGTTTCCTCTTGTGCTGTTGCTGGTTACTTGAGAAAAGAGACTGACCCCCACCTGGCTACAACCTTTTTTAGAGAGGTGTGTGGATGAATAAGGTCTTCCCTGAGCCTCCTTTTCTCCAGGCTGAACAACCCCAGCTATCTCAGCTATTCCTCATAAGACTTGCTCTCCAGACACGTGACCAGCTTTGCTCCCTTCCTCTGGGCACACTTCAGCACTTTTTGGAGTGAGGAGTCCAAAACTGAACACAGGATTCAAGGTGTGTAGTACTGCAAAAGTGCGTAGTACAGGGGCTGATTACTGCCCTGGCCCTGCTGGCCACATATTTCTGATACAGGCCAGGATGTCATTGGCATTCTTGGCCACCTGGGCACTCAGCTGGCTCATGTCCAGTAGCTGTCAACCAGCACCCCAGATCCTTTTCGGATGGGCAGCTTTCCAGCTCTTCCCCCAGCCTGTAGTGCTTCAAGTGGTAGTCAAGACCCAAGTGCAGGACCTGGCATTTGGCCTTGTTAAACCTCACACATTTGGCCTCAGCCCAGCAAAGGGTCCCTTCCCAAAGCACAAGCCACTAGTTTCTCCAAGGAAATACAGTATAAAAAAATTGTATTAGTGTATTATTGTATTAGTGTCTAAATTAATTGGATCTGTAATTATTGTGTCAGTGCCTAAAGGCTTTATAATGGCCAGGTAGACAACATCCATAGCCTTTCCCTCATCCACTAAGTGGGACACCTGGTCACAGAAGATCAGGTTGGTCAAGCAGGACCTACTTTCCATGTTTGCAGCCCTGGTCACCTGCTTGTCCTATATGTGCCATGTGACCGAATCCCGTATGATCCTGCTCTGTGACCTTCCCCAGCACTGAGGGCAGGCTCACAGGGCTGTGGTTCCCTGAATTCTCCGTCTGGCCTTTCTTGTAACTGGGTGGCACATTTGCTGACTTTCGGTCAAGTGGAACTTCCCTAGTCAGGCAGAGCTGCTGGTAACTGATGATGGAAAGTGGTTCAGCGAGCACTTCTGCCAGTTCCTGCAGTATTCTTTGGTGGATCCAACCCAGCCCCATAGACCTGTGTGTTGTAACTGATGCAGCAGGTTGCTGATCATTTCCCCTTGGGTGATGAAGGCTGAATACCCTGAGAACATAACTGGACTGAGATAGAGAAGGCATTAAGTACCTCAGCATTTTCCTCATCCATTACAGGATGGAGATTGTCCTCCCCCTTCTTTTTGTTTTAAATGTACTTTTAGAAACATGTATACATGTATTGGATCTTCATGCTATAGCTTGATATGAGTAAAGGGAATATGAGAGGAACTGAAAAGGTAGGAGCAGTTGCAGTTTTAGATAAGAAGCAGCAGCATATTTATCCAAGCATTCTTGTAGGAAGAACTGCATGGTAACAAAATCCAAATATAGGTCATTTATTATTTAGAGTATTTCTGAATTTAAGGTGTTTTGTGTGTTGAAGTCTTGATGGGTGTTGTCTAGTGGCAATTAGTCCCCAGTTTGGAGATACTACTGCAAAAACCTTAGCTTTCCTCTCTGCATCCTTCCACTCTTTTTTTTTTTTTTCTTCCTTTTGGGAGCAAATACCATATTCAAACTAGTAATATGTCACAACAGGCAAAAATATAGTTTGTGAGCCAACTGTCATGCAACCGAGGTACTTTGGTGGTGATTTTGACCGCAGCAATACCTTTTCCTATCCTGCCTGCAACTGTGCAAAGAGGAAGGGAAGGTCAAGCAACTGCTTCATGCAGGTGTTTTTCATGAAGTATTTTAAAAGCAATAGTTCTCTTTTCAGAGATACTCTAAAATTCAGATATACTAACCAGTGTTCACAGAAAGCATTTTTTTTTCCTCAGATGTTCTGTAGATTTTGTTGCTAAATCGCAGTGAAAATATTTTAGTGCATTTATTTCTTCAGAAATCAATATTCTTGGGTTTTTTCCTATCTGTAGTTTGTAAAATTTGTAGTTTGTAAAAGTTTGTGATAAAAGTATATGGTATAATATATACTTGGTGCGTGTTTATTTCATAAAGCTTGCCAATACTTACTTTGTCATTGCACAAGAGTTTATGTATTTGTATGATAGGCATTTGTGTGCCAGGTTTCAGCTTATATGTAGGTATTTTGTTCCCTGTCAACTGTTTTATGGCAAGTCCTTTTGGAAACTTGATAGGTGTTACTGTAGGTGATTGTGTTGGTTTAGCACAGATGGTGAGGTGCAACTGGTGATTTCCTTTGAACTAACAACCAAAATAGCCACTTTCATGCAGGGGTACACCTCTGGGCCACACAGCCTTAACAGTTAGAAGGAAGCCTGGGATCGCTCTCTCTTCTTCCCGCCTTCAAAAGAAGTAAGGCAGTCCTGGCTCTCTCCTTTGGAGGGGGCCAGGACAGCTGGGCCTGCTTGGGCCCAGGTTTTCATGGGAGGCCTGCCTGGCCCGGTGACTCCCAGGCCAGGAGAGGGGATGATGTGCCCCCATCCCGGCCCTGATCGGTTTTTCAGCAGCTGGAGACACCCTGCCACTCCCCTGGGGGGGGGGGGGGNNNGGGGGGGGGGGGGGAGCTGGCCCAAAGCCTGGCCGTGGGCCTGGGCCCTTTCCCCAGCAGAGGGAGGGGAGCCTGCAGCCGTTCTGAGCTGGGCCCACCCTGAATAAGACCAAGGGGTGAGGGCAAGGAGCCTCAGCCGGGCTGCTCTGAGATCTGGCCGCCTGAGTTTTTCCCCCATTCCCGCTGCTTTTGAAAAATCTTGGCTGCTGCTCAGCAGAGATCACATGACCACCGCAGGCCTTGCAAGCTTTAACTCTTTCTTGCCAGAAGATGGGACCTCCAAAGCACTGACTCTTCCTAGAATGAGAACAGATAAAGTGATTGAGCATAGATAACAGCATAACAGTCAGGTGGAGAGAGTGAGAAAAGGATTAATTAGAGGAAGGATGAAGGAGTTGCCTGTTGGCTGGACTTTCATGTTTGAGTTATGAAAATTAACTGTATTGGTTGATTGTCCTTTAAATCATGGAAAAATATGCATTTAGGGAGATGATTTGTAGGTTTTTGAGCAAAGGTGTTTGTGATGGACTGTACAGTCCCATGAGATGCCTGAACAGAGAGAAAGAAGTAAGCTCCTGAACCAGTGAAAGAAGTAAGAAGACATCTCTGTTCCTTGAAGGGAAAAATCCTTTGCCTTGAAGCTGCTTATCTTCAAAAGGTGACACCCTAAGTGCCTGAGTTCCACGACCCATAAGCAGCTTGGGAAACTGCTAGTGGGAGGAGACCACATGGAAGCAGGTTTTCCCCAAGCGGCTGTTTCTGTGACAGTTCCGACCCACAAGAGAACTTTTTCTAGGTTGTCAGTGGGGGAATTCCATAGTGAACAAAAGACTCCTCTCCTGAAGAATAAAGAAAAGACTATATTTAAATAGTGAAACTGACTGAATGTCAAGGGTTTTGTCTCTATGTTGTTTGTAAGAAAGTGAACACTTGTGGGGGGAGGAGAAGGGTTTTGAAAGTTTCATTTTTTCCTTACTGTGTGATAATAAACTGTTTACTTTTAAGTTGAACCTGTTTCGCCTTTTTCTCCCAAAATCCTATCTCCCAACTGGCAAACAAAATTTGGCGAATGTGAAACCACCACATAAATAGTGCATTGGCTGGGAAATCAAACCAAAACCACAACAATGATATGAAAAATGAAACATTAAAAAGCTCTTGTAGCTATTGTTTATAAATAAACAATTTGTTTATCAAGGCAAGAGCAGATTGGGGGTTTTGAGCGATAGTTATTTTCCTCCTTTGTTCTTGCAACCTACTGACGCTGTCCCTACCCATGGTTGAAAGGTGCTGGATGTTCCAGCAGTAGAAGAAACAATAAACCAGTTGTCTACTTAGTTGTCAGTGGAACGTATCTGCAAGGACCGAAAGTTAAGCATGGGAAGCTTCAGGAAAGTTCAATTGCTGGGTGCTTCGGCAACTTCCAAATGTCATGGAACATTTTCTGGGTCCTCCTGACTTGCACCACTTGGACACTAAATGATAGATTTGTGTTGGTGTGAGTTAGATGGAGAAACACAAAAGCGAGGACAGAATTAGGTGTTTGGGATAGGCTGGACCTAACATTAGAGCCATTTTCTGAGCATCTCCCATGTTACAATTATAGGTGCAATCCTAAAGCATGTACCCTAAAGCAGCACATTCTGTATGCCAGCTTTGTAGAAGGTGTATAGTATTTTGTTTAGGTGAGTTCTTTACTATGGATTACTTCATAGGGCTTTTTGTAAGGCTGTTTCTCATCTACAGATGCTAGAATTCTTGGCAGCTGAAATAACAGCGCAGAGATTACATTGAGATAGAAGAAGTCTAAGGGTATTGTGTTTGCAAGGACACAGTACAAGCCTAAATATGGGAGATGTTGTACGTAGAGGCTCTTTTCTTAAAAGAAGTATTTGCTTTCAAAAAAAAGTAACCCTGCGGTTCATGGAAATAAGGCTCCTGAACACTGAAGCTTAGGTACGTGTGGAGAAGTACCAAAATGGGGAGTGCGCAAGCAGCAGCTCTAATATGTGTAGCAACAAGGTTTGTTGGTAGCATTTTGTCACATGGTACCTCTTCATCTCCTTGCCAGCTTGTAGCCTCCATGTAGTTTTATTGACACTCAGTTCTCTGGTCCTAAAACCTCTTCTCTGTCTAGAGTTTAGGCCATTGAAGTTCTGCCCATTTCATATGTTCTGTTTCTTACCATTCTCAACTCCTTCATGGTGAGCCATTGCTTGAACTTCTTTTATTTCCCCTTGGCTGTATGTTTGCCAGATGCTTTTCTGTTGTTGACAGCGAGTGGAGATGTCCTTTAAAATAAGATGGTCCCACAATTCTGAGATCTCCTCAGATCTGAGCAGACTTGATAACTCTTCTTTAGTATTCCCTTTCTTTTATATTGAAGCTCTTATAGGTGAACTATAATGTAGCAAATAATACATCAAACTATAATAATACCAATGAGATGAGTGTATAGTAAGTTTCTTGCTGACAAGTAAACTGATGTTTATCAGCTGTAGTTCCCTGTGTTTGATATGAAGTTGCCTTGAAGCTAGATTACAAATTTAAGAACTGTTTTGGAGCACTTCAGAGGATGGAGTAAATGGCTTGGGGAATAAGCAAGTCCAGCAGGGGCTGCAGTTGCTTTTAAGTTGCTCCTCATAATGGTATTGTTCTTTGTGCGATCAAGTGTCAGATAGATTACCTGCTTACAGAAGAGAAGGGAAAAACCTTAAAAATGCACATTATTGTATTTCATTGGAAGAGTACCTTGTGGTTTTCTGTACAGCAGGAAAGTCTGATGCAGATCTGATGGATCTTGTTGTAACAGATCATTGGGTATATCAGAGCTTTTACTCCGGCCTTAGGCCTGCACCAGGAAGCATGCACTGAAGAAGTGGGCGCATGGGAATCTCATAAGGTTTATCGAGGCCAAGCACAAGGTGCTTCACCTGGGTTGGGGCAACCCTCACTATTAACGCAGGCTGGGGGTGGAGCAGATGGAGCAGCCCCCCATAGAGAAGGATTTGGGGGTGCTGGTGGGTGAGAAGCTAGATGTGATCCAACTAAGTCCTCAGCACAGAAAGGACATGGACCTCTTGGAGTGAGTCCAGGGGGGGACCACCAAGGTGTTTAGAGGGATGGAACACCTCTCCTATGAGGAAAGGCTGAGAGAATTTGGATTGTTCAGCCTGGAAAAAGGAAGGCTTTGGAGTGACTTAATTGGTGCCTATCAGGCATTTTATGGTTCTATGATTTTCAGGCAGGTGCAAGTAAGAAAAGCAGATGTTGCTCCTGCTGTCTCATTGTCTAGACTGTATCCTTCTTCAACTAGACTTTTTAGGTGTGTTGCCTTTGGCCTGACAATTTGGTTGCCTCTCTTCTAGATAGAACAACTGTAAAGTAGATTTAAAACTGCACAGGAGCCCACCCTGGAGAGATGCTGTGGAATGGCTGTTGAGGGGGAAACCTGTGGGAACAGGTAGTAGTTGTTGCTCTGCATCTGGATCTGTCCTAGGTCCTGAACAGTATAGTTTCTCGCTGACGGTTTCAGAGTTGGAATTGACATTGTAGATTAAAAAGGTAACAGAGGATGCAAAACTGTGGAAGATTAGATATACTGAAGATTGTAGATGTTTATCTTCAGAAAATTCCACTACCAAACCAGTAAGCAAAAATGTAAAACCAACAATGAATAAAAGGTACCTTATGAGAGATTCTACACGCTCTATGAAGTTATGAAGTGACTATGATTCAGAAGTAGCCAGGCTTCTGGAATGTTTAAGAATTTTACTTCAAATTGTGAGAGATTCTTTTGTGTAGGAAACCTGAAGAAATTCTTGACCGTTTCTTTGTATTTCAGGATTATAGAACTTTTTTTTTCCTCGCTTCCTTTTTTTTTTTTTTTTTGGTCATTGTTTTCTGAAAAAAAAGGACCAGTTACTATGAGAGAATAGTAATTAGATGCTAGTGATGTAAATGAGTTATGATTTAGGCTGAAGGAACTGAGACTGCTTAATTGTCAGAAGACTCATTTCTCCTCAGGCTTTAAAAAAATTCAAGTTGCAGAAAAAGAGAAAAATAAACCGATTTTTCTGTAATAAAGATGTGAAAAAACAGCATTTAATTGCCATAAAGACGATTTAGAAAATACCCCAAAAAGAGTTTTCTAGTAGGATTTCATAGGACATGGTGGGAGTGTGATCACTGGCAGTGTTTAATATCTCTCCAGGGAAAAGAGATGTTGGGAATGCAGTGGAATTTGACTAGAATTAGTCAATATTCTGAATTGGAAGGGACCCACAAGGATCAGTGTCCACCTCTGGCCCTGCACAGGACCATCTGCCAGAGTCACACCAGGTGCCTGAGAACATTGTCCAAACACTCCTTGAGTGGTCAGGCTTGGTGCTGTGACCACTTCCCTGGAGAGCCTGTGCCAGTGCTCAACCACCCTTTTGGATGAACCACATTTTCCTGATATACAGCCTAAACCTCCCCTGACTCAGCTTCATGTTGTTTTTTCAAGTCCTGTCCTGGTCACCAGAGTGAAGAGATGTGTACCTGCCCCTCCTCTTCCCCTCGTGAGGAAGTTGTAACTGCAGTGAGGTCTCCCCTCAGTCTTCTCCAGGCTGAATGAACAGTGAGCTCAGCTGCTTCTCATGAGTCTTCTCCTCCAATCCCTTCACCATCCTCGTGGCCCTCCTTTGAATGACATTGTGGTGCCCAAAACTGCCCCCAGGACTTGAAGTGAGGCTTCCCCAGTGCAGAGCAGAGGGAACAATCCCCTCCCTTGCCTGGCTGGTGATGCTGTGCCTGATGCCCCCCAGGACAGGGTTGGCCCTCCTGGCTGCCAGGGCACTGCTGACTCACAATCAGCCTGTCATTGACCAGGACCCTCACGATGGACCAGGAAATGGAAATGCTGACCTTTTGGTGTTCTTTGCAGACACTCGTTTGACAGATTCTAGAGTATCTTCCATTTGACAAATTATGCTTTAGTGTTCCAGGTGACATGCTGTGTGCACAAGCTTTCTTTGACAAAGTCTTGATAAAGGTCCTCTACAGTGTCCATATTGATTCAGCTGCACAAGAAGCTCATTACTGTTGCCTGTTAGCATGTTCTCTGTCATGCCCTTCTTAGTGTACCTGTGGGTGTTGGTTATATCCAAGAAAGTGTGGCTCAGTTAAAGTAACTGGCTTGTCTTAATGCAGGCATATATTTCAAGTACGTTAAAGTAGTTTTCATCCCTTATTCGCTTGCTAGCTTTGTGTACTGTTGTAGGTTTGATTATGCTGACTAATTCCCATAGAAGTTGCTCCTATGCCTGATTTTAATGTCTGTTTGCTGATCCAGATGGTGAACAGATGAAAAGCTCAGTATGTCTCTACTTGGAAGCATACTCAGAAACATGGCATGACACCAGGAGAAATGCAAAACTCAAAATGAGAAAAGATACGCTCTTTTCACAATGCAGAAGCATGTGTATTGTACAGTCAAATTTTACTTTGCTTTATAAGCAAATGGTGAAGATCGCAGAATAGTTGAGATTAGAAGGGGCTTCTGGAGACTGTCAGGTGCTCAAAGACGGATCAACCAGAGCAGGTTGCTCTGAACATTGTCCAATTGTATTTTCAGTGTCTTAAAGGAAGGAGAATGTGTAGGCTCTCCCGGCAACCTGTTCCAGTCTTTGACCATTTTTTTTCTGTTCTTAGGTTTAATTGGAACTTCGTGTGTTTATTTTTTTTTCTCCATTGTCTCTTGGCCTGTCACTGGGTATTGCTTATCTTTGCTCTTTCCCATCAAGTGGAGATGAAGGTATTCACATGGAGGCTATTCCACCCCCACCCTCCCAGGTTTTCTCTTTTCAGCTAAACAATCTCTGCTTGCTTGGTTTCTTCTCATACAGCAGAACCTCCAGTTCTTTGAGCATCTTAGTGGCCTTTCTCAGGACCCACTCCAGTAAACAAGCATCTCTTGTATGGGGGTGCCCAGAGCTGGTGGTGGTATTCTAGATAGAGCATTGCAAGTTGTGTGTGGAGCATGAGTCAACTCCCCCAAACTGCTGGCGTTGGAGAGCTCTTCTACACCCCTTTTCCAGGGAACCGTATCCCATGGATTCTTCAAATAACAAGTTGTTCTTGATTCCTGAAGTCTGTTCTTTGGAAGTCTAGGGTGGTGTCCTGAAGTCTGTTCTTTGGAAGTCTAGGGTGGTGTCCTGAAGTCTGTTCTTTGGAAGTCTAGGGTTGTGATCCTGCTTTTGTCTTGCTCCCTTCTTTCAGGTTCCTGAACTTCACCTGCACTGTCACTGCATCCAGTATAACAATGCTGTGATGAAACACCCTCAGACTTGATCACTGCATGAGTGATAATAGCTTGCTGTTGTGATCTCCTTGACAATCTGAGATTGGGATTTCACTCTGTGCTCTTCAGAAGCAAATGCTTCCTGCATCTTGTTTAACTAAGCTGATCACCAGCAGCAATAGTTCACTTAATGAAGGAAACAGAAGAATTGTTTGATACCACAAATCTGATTGTTTCATTTTCAGTGTTTACTGGGTGGCTGCTGCCTCCTGAGTGAATTTCCACAAGTCCTTGAATGCTAAGCTAACTGTGTTGAGTAAGCACTTATGGAAACAGAGTAACAGAATATATTTGTCATTTGTCTGAATGCAACAGCTCTTTGCTAGGCCTGTCCTACCAACAGTATACTTCTTCCCAAAGATCTGTAGCCTTTGAACCGGAGCAAGCAAGTTTAGACAAATGCACTGAGTTAAAGTCACTTGGAAGTCTTAAAAAATTGAACGTGTGTTAGCATGTGGTTTACTAAATTCACAAATTTTTCGAAAGTGTACTCAAAGGTTCAACAGCAGAACAACTGTCTAATACTGTACTAGCTACTGTGGTCTTTGGTACCATTGTTTCAGAAGCAAAAGTTGTAGGTCAGACAGCACTTAAATAAGACTATTGTTGTTCCTCTTCTGCCTCAGCAGCAGAGATGGAATAATAGTTTTTTCCACTCATTAGACACACATTTGGTGTAATATTTAGTCTAGAAGATCTTATGCAGGTGTAACACTAATATAGTGTTAATCCATGTTGAGTAATTCAGTAACAGCATTGAGGGGAGAAACACACTCAACATGTGAAGCCTCCCTCTCGAATTTAAGCTTATGAATTGCAGTTCAAGACTGTTGCACTTTGAAGGAAGATGCTCTGTTTGCATTTCTTCATCTCTTTTAAGCATAGTAAAAGCAGTCGTGTTGAGACAACTGAACAGTGTCCCCCTAATAATGCATCAAATAGTCCAATATTATAAAATATAGCTAATATAATAGCTAATGCTATTTCTGGTTTAAAACAAATAAACTAAAGCATTATTCCTCCTACTGCAGGTGCTACAAGCCCGATTAGAAGTCGTAGTCTATTTAACAGCTGTTTTACCTATTTTAAATTGTCAAGCAACTGGTTATTGCCCACCCTCCCCTTTCCTCTCTTTTTCTTTCCTGCCTTTGATTTGAGGCTATTATTTGATATTTCAGGGTTGAACCTTTTGGATATTTATTTTATTTTCAACAGATTTTTCTGTAAAGGCTGCAATAGCACCATTCACTCTTTCTTTGTGTACATTTGGCGCGAGTCGTTTTTTTCAAGGTGTCTTTATGTTCTGTGCTCATTTGACTTGCACTTCCTTTGTGGTCCAGTTCAAAACTTGGTCTCCAGTGTTGCAATGTCTTGAACCAGGCTGCAGAAAACCCGCCTGAGATTGCCGATAATGAGTGTTTGTTTTCGGTGAACTAAATGGTATCAACAGCTGAGTTAGAACTTGGAGGCTGAAGTGCAGAGTATCAAGACCTTTACAAATGACAGCTAGCAGCGGTTTACAATTGTTAACCAGCAATATAATTAATAATTTAGCTAAAAAATCCAGCTGAGCCGCACCAGATTTTGTTAATCTTAATGCAGTAGAAGAGTTGGGCTTATAATTAACACATGTGGTTTCCAACAGGAAATTACTCATAATCTGCTTAACATTGTTTTCCATTAATATATTTGCCCATGTTTTGCACTTTTTTTCTGAATAATAAAACATCTTAATGTTATGGGGTATAAAAGTAGAACTGTGAACAATCATATATATCTTTGTTATGTCCAGGTACATTGTGAATATATTAGAGTTATGCATAGTAATTGTGGTTGCTCAGAACTATTTATAAAATTAGTGTGATGAGGTATTTTTTATTAATTAATTGCTTACTTGTTCTGAAGATCTGTTTGTTTATGGAAGGAAGCTTATTTCCCAGCTCCTTGAGAATTCATTTTTAGAAAATATAGGGACGCAATTGTGGATTTTTACTATGGCATTTCTATCCTGAACTGTTTCCATGTAAAATTATTCAAGCCCAAAACTTGCTGAAGATAAAGACTGCCACGGTGGAGCAGTGCTTCACTCTATGATGCTGCTACTTCCAGCATCTTTAATGGTTGTATGAATGAGGGAGATCTCAGCACCGTCAGTAAGCCCATTGCTGATCTTTCCTGATTGCTAATAGGAAAAAACATTGTGTAGGTGTCATGACAAATGGAGGTAATCTGCCGAGTGGCAGAGATTTTGTTACTATGGAAATGAGCCCAATCATGGGGGGAGGGAAAAGGCTTAATTTGGGGTTTTTTCAGATGTATGTGTAAATACAAAGAAATACTTGCAAAAATTAAAGGGACTGGTCCAGTGAAATATTTACAACATGAAAAAGTGCTTATAATGTTTGCAGACTGCAACAAATTTGGAAAGGTTTCAAGGATTTTGGCAGGAAGGATTAAATTTGAAATGTCTTGGCAACTTGAATTAGTGTGTTTTAAAAAGAAAAAGGCTATGCTTATCAAATTGTCTGTGGCAAGTGCAAATCATGCTGTGTTTAAAAGGCATAATTATTAGCACAGATAGATAAAAAGTATTGGAAGCTCAATTTTGTGGATTGCAGGGAGATCTTTTCTTGCTAGTCTGGGTTGAATAGGTCTGCTATGCCATATTGCTGTGAAGCTGCCAGATAATACCTGGAATACCACTGAAAAGTGTGACCTTGGAGGCATATGAGACATTTCTTCTTCCTCTTCCTAACGGTGAACAACAAGTATTGTTTTCAGCTTTGGTCAGTGTGGTTTACGTGTGGTACGGACTGAGCGAATCCAGAAGATACTTTCATCAGGACTTTTAAACTGAAAGTTAGGGCTCAAGTTTCATAAAAGGTCATGAGGTCCAGAGCAGAAGATTGAGTGGCTACAGAGTGGAAGGGGCTGCACTGTTTTTCGTGTTTGACAGCAGATTGACATGCATTAAATGCTAATAAGTAAGAAAAAATTTGTCTAATTAAAGAAAAAACTAAATAGTGAGTTGGACTATGGAGTTTGAATGTTAAAATTAGAGCAGTAAAGGTTGTATGACATTTCTTTTCCCTTGTTTCTTAAATAGGTTATATACACTGTTAGCTATTGAAACTTTACTGTTGGGACAATATTTAGCAGTCGTCTCCATTTTCTTTGTAAGCTTTAACTTACCGGGGATGGTGGGGGAATTCCCCCTCACTGCTCACTGAATAGAGTTCTTTTAACTCCAGGATAATGGTGTTTGTTCCGTAGAAGAAACGTGGTGAGCTGGTTTGTTTCTGCAGGAAGTGTCTTGAGGAACATACCTTCCTCTTTATATAGGTCAAGAGGGGAGAAGTGGTGGCATTTCTAGGAAGCAGCTTTCTTGGCATACTCTACAGGAATTCTTTGTTTGAGCTTGTATTGTCACTGATGGCTTCAGTTGGTCAGGATTCAGTTTTTCCAGCTTTTAACTGCTGGACCATGAGGTTTCTATATTCTTGCAGTCTGAATGCTGTACGGGACAAGTAACCACTATGCTTTTACAGACTCAGATTTTTTATTTAGAACAGAGTTGTTTGAATGAAATATTCAGATTCTTCTGATTCTCAGTCTGTTACTGAAAATGCAACTTCTCACTGCCTGTGATTTTCATATATAATAGTTTTATTTTTTAAGTGACCTGAAGTGTAAGCTATTTGAGTGAAGTTTATAGTACAGAGGAATGTTAGTTGCTGTTGCTTTAAGTCCTATATAAGGTGAGCTGTATGCTGCACAGTTAACATGTGACTTTCTTCTTTATTTTGGAGGACTTACCTGAAAAACCAGTAGGTTAAAAAAGCATGTATTTCAGAGCAATCTCAGTGATGGTGGCAGAGCAAGCATATGTGCATATGGTGTCTTTTTTGTATGATGTCTTTTCTTTTTTTCCTGGGTAGTAAAATGGAGAAGAAAAAGAGTGTGGTAGGGATGAGGTGTAGGCAAGAGAGGATTAAAAGAACTCAGGAAAGTGTGTGCTAGCTAGATCTGTAATGTAGAGGGATGGGCATTAAGTCTATAAAGTAAAAGGTGGAAAAAGTCCCAACAAAAGGTAAAGAAGCTGCAGTTTCTTCCATGAACTGAATCTTCTGCTAAAAGATATATTTTTAAAGCTTCCTTTTTGTCTTGGAAAGCTTGGGTCTTTGTGTGGTAAAGACTTCACAAAGCAATGTTCTGTACTAACAGGTTGTTGTGCTGAGAATTGTCAATAATTACTGCTTCTAGCATTGCTGTGGCACTAACAAACTTGTAATAGAAACAATAGGGTAAACCAGTAGAAAACTCTGGGACTTATTTCTGTCCTAGAATATATTCTGGTTAAATTTATGAGAGTAGGGGCCCATAATTCAGTGGAGCATTAGGAGAGCATAATTTTAAGTGTTTTGTATTCTCATTTATGCTCTGAAATTCTACCTCCGCTTATTCCCTTTGCCTATAAGAAAAGAGTACAGAGTGCTTCTAACATTTTTTCCTTTTGTGCTTTTTACCATGGGGTACGGAAGGGAGTTTATTAATTTTGTTGTCATTGCTTTTCTTTTTCAGAAGTAAGAAACTTTTTAGCAAGAAAAAGTTGAAAAGAAAACAGAAGACTAAATTGAAAGTAAAAACACGCAACAAGGTAAGCCTGTAACTAACCTGGCAAAGTTCTGACTCAAAAATAAGAGTAACTTTAGTTGAGAAAAATACAAGAAAACCTAAGTGTGACTAGCAATTTATTTAGAGGAGTCAATACCAGTATTGTCTGTTTACTGCATCCTACATGACTGTGGTACCAATGTTAAACTTTTTCAACTGCTTTTGCTACTATTGTTCAACAGGAAATAATATAAACAGTGTTTTTAGTTCTCTGGTTCCTCTACCCTGCGTGTAGCTAAACATATTGGTCTTAGAGGTAAATTTTGAGATCTGGATCTAGACAACAGTTAAAGACTACTGCTGCATAGGTCTGGTTGTATCAGCTAAAGAACAAAGGCAGCATTCCAAGGATTCCAAAGTTACCTCTGAAAATTCCTCCATAATGGAAAATGTAATAAATAATACCTAAGTGGTTCTATTAATGTTTTCTCCCCATGTAACCCCTGCCTTCTATCACTTGAAATGCATGGGAACCATACCATGAACTTAATAAAAGTGTTTACATCTTTACTTTTTAGAGAGAATAAATTAGCAATGCTATTTTAAAATACTATTGTGCTACATGCTTTGTCTATTAGAGAGCTATTATTTCTCTGTGTAAGCTAGAGTCTTAGTGATTTTCATGAAGGCTTGCTGCAGACATGCAGTCTTGTAGTCAGTAAAGAGAGCTCATTTTTGGAATGGTTCTGAGGGACAGAACCGCTGAAACATCCAGTGAAAACATTTTCTAGTCAGTTCAATGTCTTTGTAATACAAATTCAGTGTAGAACCACTTGGCCATCTTATCCCTCTCTGCCAAACCTCATGTAGTTACTGTATCTCAAGACAGATGACTTTGGGAGGGTGAAGCAAACCTTCTATCTATTAATTTGGTATTGACATTTTTGGAGACTTAGCAGATGATTCTGCTTATCACACGTAGTGCAGCTTCAGACTATGGTATAGAGAGAGCTTATCTTCATTTCTGTTCTCAGCACTGTACAGTAAAATATTTGTGGTCCAAACTGAATTTCTCAGTCCTTTCTTCAGTTGCTGTAAGAAGTTTTAGCTGTGTCCTCTTCATGACTTTATCAACTCACTGTCAACAAACACAACCAAGTTAGAAATTCAAAGAAATTTTGCAGAATGTAGCTAGTCTGTATGATCTGTCTGGTGACAGAAACTTGTGCTTTTAAAATAAGGTAACTCTTCAGCTTTGATCATTGCTACTCTATAAAGGGACCTTTGTCCATCTGGGTGGTGGGGCCCTAGTTTTACTGCCAAGTACAAAGCTAAATACAGAATAGCTGTTCACAAGCTCAACAGTTGGATGTAGTTCTTGGATTTAGTTGCTTTGGATAAATGGAATAGCAGGATCCTTGGCCAAGGTGATGTGAATATATGAAAGGCTAGTTCTTGTGAGAAGTTATGGATATGGCACTAATTCAGTCTCCTGACCTCATCCCTATGGAAGGTTGTTCTCAAGATTTTTCTTGGGTTTAAGTCAGTTTCTACTTTAAGCATTGAGATTTGTGTCTTTGAAAGTCGTAATGGGTTTTTGTATGTCTTTTACTGATGCCATTATGCTAGATAGTGTTTGAGGCAGACCAAGGTTGACCATTAGAAATTGGTCTTCATTCTGAGTGACTCAGGTACAGAAGGATGGTTTATTTCGCATGATAGCAGAAAATTATGTATTTCCTGAAAAATGTAGCTGAGAAGGGGAAGAAGATAAAACCAGCTTCATATCTTGAGGTTATGAAACTGACAAAGTGGGGTGGTTTTGTGCTTTGGTTTTTTTAATAGTTGGTTTGTTACAGGAGACTTTTCTTGTTTGTGTGTTTTTATATGCGTTTTCAATGCATCCCATTACTTACCATGGCAGAATCAGCACAGTGATTATTTTTGCACTGGAATGTCTGAAAATGGATGTGTCTATTGTCAGGAAAATGTGAGCTTCCATTTGGAAGCTTTAAAATAGAGCAGATTGAAAAGTCTTTCAGTACTGGACATTCTGAGCAGTGGAGTTTGTGTGCATTGGCTTATTTGTTGAAGAAATAGGGTCTTTTAGTCTGAACAGAGATGGAAGCTTTCTCTTAATATACTTAGTAGGGGCAGAGAGGGCCTTAAATCAAGAATAAGATGAAAGAACACAAAAAATTATTTACATCTTGTGCTTACTAAAAATGATTGAGTAATGGAAGTGGAGAGTACTTTAGAAGAGAAGTAATTGTTGAGCAACTAGAAGGAAATAGTTTCTACCATTTAAGCATTAAATATTAGAACATTTTAGGTATAAAACTAATTGATGTTTAACACAGCCCTGTAGTTTGAACCTTACTCTGTTTCTGAGCTGGATTGTGCTATGATCTCTGGTATTTGAACTATCACTAAATTTTGGGTTTATGGTTTAGTATCTGTTTTTTGAATGCAGTTATAAAAGTTTTCCATGTGGTGAAGTCTGTTTTTGCTTTAGAAATTCACTGCTGACATGAGTGACTTTTACATAGAAAACAAGTATCTGATTGTTAGACATAGGTGTAGCACCTTGGATTCCAGTCCTTACCTGCCTCGTCCTCTTTTTTTTCCTTTTGGCAAAGAATATCACCTGAAAATTGTAAGGCCATGAAACTTTTCCCGACTCTACAGATATTGGCACAAGCTTCCCCCGCCTTCAGACATCCTGGATATTTTCCCCCTTTGTTAATTCATGCAAGTGCTGCTTAGGACACTTGGATTTAGAGAGACTTAGACAGAAAACCACAGTTCACCATCTTCTGTTTCCATAATGTTATTTGAAGAATACTGAAAAATTGGAGTCCAACAAACACAGCTTGTACTTGAAATGATTGGCATCTACCTGTTTAGTTTAAATGAAGTTTTAAAGTATGATTTTTTTAGCTTTATACAAAGGGAAGGAATAAAAGTTTAAAGGGGAGGTTCATGTAGCAGACAAATTCATTGTATGTTAATGAATAGATTTGTGAAACAGATCGACTGGGACAAATATTGTCTCATTAAAAGCACGTGTAGGTTCCCAAGTAATTTGGCATTGTTTTCAGTGGCTTCTGTACTATTTGGTCTTTCAACCTCAAGAGGGCATCCCTTTCTAAGTGATGTTTTGACTGTCCGAAGAAGAATTTGGTGAGCTTCTCTTCTCAGTGTTACACATGGATTAGATCAGATGGTTATTATAACCTGACCCATCTTTAACAGCAGATTAACTTTCCTCTCCTAGATTATAGTCTATTTCCATCATATTTAAGAATAAACCATTGCTACAGTAATCTGATTCAAGAGGAAGAAACCAAATAGGTCAGAAGATAAGCTATGTATAGGTTTCATTTTTAGGGAAAACAGTTTCTTCGTGGGTGAGACAAGTGTAAAGGAGAACAGAGGGTTTTGGGTTTTCCCACTCCTTTCCTTGAGTGTACTGGGGCATTACAAAAGGCTAACTGAGAAGAGCAATTAGGAGTAGGTTGCTCTTATCTTTTGAACGAAACCTGTAGTGTTTACCCTCTCCTCCATAATTCATTCTTCCATTTAGCAGGGACTATATGTTTACAAGGACAAGGCAGGCATCAGGGTGTGGTTAGCTGCGCTTTGATCTCTCTCTCTCATAAGTTAGCATCTTATCTTTCAGAAGATAAAAGGTAACACATAAGAAATAAAATCACCAGGTATTAGAACTGTATTCACCAATGGTGGATATTTAAGTTTTACAATGTATGTTTCATCATGTGTCTTGATTTAAGAAGGTGCACATTTAATTTTTGATGATACCAAGTGAAACAACAAAGGTGAAGATTGAGAACATCCCACTGTGTTAGACAGTGAAACAGCATAATGCTATTTTCCAGTCTGTAAGCCCTGTTCTTTTTGACAGTGGTAGCAATTTCATTTTCCAAGAAACCGGATGCTTTGGGAGAAAAGCTAGTATAGAAGCTATCATCTCATCTTCTACTTGGGCACTCTGGAAGCTGAGTTTGTAGTCAAATTTAATGAGTGCTTTGGATTGCAATATTGCAGTAGCCATTAAGAATAGGACATTCAGAGGTGCAGAAAGTGGTTGTTGTTCTTCACTTTATTCCCAAGTGTCGTGTGACTTTTGATACTCTTAACACCATGAAAACAAGCTGTAAGGAGTTTCTTTCTGAAATAATGTGTCCTATAGCTCAAGAGCAGTCTGGTTGGATTATTAATAATTCTAGATCTGTGGAAAAATTAATAAATTGCTTTAGTGAGTTCTTAGAAGTTGATTAACATTTTGCTTTAATGTTCTACTGTTTTTCTTGGCAATGTAGATGTATTTTGTGCCAACGTGAAATGTAGTGTCACAAAGAGAATTGTAACTTAAAGTAGACTTTATCAGTTTGATAAAAGAATTACTAAGTGAGGTTCTGTAGGTACAGGTATATTGAGGTTAGATTTTCTTACTGATCTATTCTACCTCAAAATCTGTGAGTCAGCAGCAAGATTGTACAGGTGGTGTCATGAGTCTCATAATATTGGGGAAGTTTTTATGACTGTGTAGAAGGTATTCATTAGCTGCAGAAGAGTAAATATTCAGGTGATGATGTGGTGAACTTACATCCCAGTTTTCTGACTTGTTCAGTGTATCTGACCTCAGTGAAGTTAGAAATTTGTTATCTAGAAAGGAAGAACACTTGTTTCATATGGAAAAAAAACCCTTCTGATACCTGTTTTGAATACTTTCCTCTACCACTGTTGAGGAAGATAAAAAACAACAAAAAAAGCTGCTCACTGAATGAGTGTTTGCATTAGAAGGGCAGAAGGTTTTACTGGTGGGTTTTTTTTGTTTGTTTATTTGGGGTTTTTTTTGTCATCAGCTCCATTCTTACATTATTTAAAGGAAATCTAAGAAAGGATGTTTGTACATCCTGCTTATAGGCACCCACTTTTGAACAGATGCTTGTTTTGAAGACCTATCAACTATTATAGTTAAACCTCTTAGACTTGAGCAAATCCATCACAAATTACATCAGTGTTTTTCACCTTGTGATGAAGTTTCTTGAGGATGTTGTGCTGTACTGAAGTCTGGGTAGGATATTAGTGTATCTAAGTATTGTTCATGCGCTGTTGTAGAAAAGCAAAACACTGAACATAGAGATACAACAGTTAAAGTGCTTACTGGTTAATAGTTGTAAAGTGTTGAGAATAAGGAGTTAAATTCTGAAAATTAGTCAGCTTGTTATTAATAGGCAAGGAAACATACATTGATTTTTATCTAGCACTGTAATATCTATAATTATCTGTGCTGGTTTAACAGTTTGGCCAGTCTGTTTCAAATGAGACTGTGTGAGCTACAGAACTTAGACTCTTCTGGATCTAAGACTTAGCTATGCTGACAAGAAAGAATTGGAATGGAAACTCTTCACAGAAGTTACAATTACAATATGTGATATTAACTAGATAAGTGAACTTTCAGGTAAACATCTGGAGCCTCTGAAATATCTCTTCTTCTTCCTGAAACTGTCAGTAAAAAACTTTAGTAAACTAAGTTTACTAAGGAATTCAACCTGTTCCATTCCGTTGAGCTAGCTTTAAAGCTGAAAGCTTATACTATGTATTTGCCTTACCAGGAGCTGCAAAAACTTTTGGGGTAATGTGTATGGATACTTGATGTACAGAAGAGTTACATCTTATAATCATTCAGTTTTCTGGTATCAAATAAACTTCAAAATTTGTAGGAGCTGCTTATCAGTGGGATCAATCCAAATTTATTTTGATACAATTTGATACTGGAATAGCATATAAGGTTGTACTTTGGGCTCTTGCACTGATTAATAGTGTGGGTTTTTTAACAAGAGCTTCACTATTTCAAAAATATTAATATTGAACAAGGAGTAAACTTTGCTGTCTTTCACTCACTAATGGCAGAAGTTCTGTTGAGCTGTAGAAAAAGAACTGCCAAACTTGAGTATGTGTGTAGAGAACTTTTTCCAGCTTTTTTCCTTTTCCTCCTTCATTATCTTTGTGTTTTGGAGGCTACTGCTAACACTGATGCAGGTGAGAAAAATTAACACACAATCTGTGTTGCACAGTGTAAAGCTTTGCTTCTCAATGTTGTAGCTTGCAGTAACTTTAGTAATAATGGAAAGGAAGGATAGGCAAATATATACTAGTGCAGTCAGAATAATATAGTCAAAAATTGGAAATATGTAAATGATGAAATATTTTCAAGTAATTTTGAAATTTTTTATGCTTTGTAACATATGATGTTAAAAAGTCTACTTTAGAGTCCAGTGTTATTTCTGGTATTAATAAAAATGTATTTGCAGATAAAAATATTTTTGATGTAGAAAATTGTGGCAACCATGTTGTAAAAAAATAAATCGCCCCATTAAAATATTTCCCAGTTCACTGGTTCTCAAATTTTTTGCCTCTCCTCTGCTAGTTCAATATTCTTTCTCATCACTGCTCTCAGTGATCTGTTTCACATCACTGTAGTATAATTCACTGTGTAACTTTGTGCCAGATGAGTGTGGCAATGCACAATATTAATACCCTATAAATTAAAAAAAAGACAAAAAGCCTCCACTCCCACTGTGCCCCTCCTCCCCCTATCCCTCTAGAGTACATGAACCAAAATGACCTTGTGAATTTAGTCATGACCCTGACTCTGTCTGACCTAATAATCCCCCACATTCTGCCTTGCGTGGTCAAGCAAATTTGTCCTGCACTCTTAACCTGGGCCTTCCCTCCTTACATGGTCTTTGTGCCTTCTGTCTACAGCAAGGTGTTACAGAGACTTGCTTTCTCCCATATGCCTGAAATCCAGTTTTCAAAGCCTATGCTCAAACCAGCCTGGTCTTTCCTGGTCTTTTTACACAACCAGATGAAAAGAGTAATCCTGCCTGGGAATTAGTTGTTGTGGACTTTCATTTTTTCAAGTCAGTCATACCGTCTCTCTCATCTTACTGTTACACACTGAGAAAGTACAGAACAGATTTTTAAAAATGTTTTTTAAGAAGTGTTTTTCTTACTATTTTTCTGAGTCCTGTGACAGCCTCATGAAGGCTCCTTTGTGTCTTGGCCAAGGTTGGCAGTAATACACCAGTAGTAGGTACCAAGGTGGGCCAGGGTAGTGGTAGTTTCTCAGAACAGTTTCTCAGCTCATACTTTGTGTCTCAGGGCTTCTGAAAACAGAATGGTGTCCTGTTAAGTCATAGACCTTGATTTCTTTATTTAATAATTAGTCCGTTAGATTATTATTCTCAAAACTATTATCTGCGGCATCCTGGCAGGAGTTTTTAAACTTGGCATCAGTTTTCATTAAATGACAAAACAAGTGGGTTTTCTATATTTCTAGTATATGTTTAACAAAGAGAATAAATTTTTAGACTTTACGAGAAGGTTAAAACTAATAACTAGAATAACAAGGAATAACTAGAATAACAACACTTAAAAACTCAGTTATAATTAAAACCCCAAAACATACTGTTGTTGAGAAGATAAAGCTTGATTCTGATACTCTTATCACTTTGGCACAGGTTTGGACCATTCTGTAGCCTGACCTGCTTTCATTTTTGGTCCCAGTGTTCTCATCAAGTTATGAGACGTAGAGACTAAAGCTAGAGGGAATCTATTGAAATTTCTTCCTCATCTTTCTTTCTTCCGTGCCTGAAATATAACTGGTACTTAAGCAGGAAAGTGGTCTCCAATTTGGAAATAATTTGGTCTGTCAAAATTATCGAGACTGTTGAGATTATTTATATTTAGCAAAGCTTGAAACTTTACTAAACTAATAAACTGAAATTAAAACCAATCTTGTTTTTCAGACTGAAAACCTAGAGAGTACAATAACCATACCAGATATCAGATTACATAGCAATCCTTCAGCTTTTAATGTTTACTGCAATGTCCGCCATTGTGTGTTGGAGTGGCAGAAGAAAGAAGCGTCTGTGTCTTTGGCTTCAAAGAACAGTGTCCAGAGTGGGGATTCAGACAGTGATGAAGAAGAGGAGCCCAAAGAGCCACCTATTAAACTTCCAAAGGCAAGTAACTGATACCACTTAAAGTGTGCCATGTATGTCATCTAAGACTGGTATGTTCTTTTTGGGGATTAAAGAGCAACAGTGTAAGCCAGCTGCTTAAAACACTGCTGTAGTTTTATTTGTAGTCCATGTAGCTCAGAATCATTTGATGAACTAGGATGATCTATGTACCTACCCAAATTAAAGTCAATTAAATGTTAGGTAAACACTCAAGTTGCACTCCTTTAAAAGTGTTGGTACTTGAACACCTACAGCCTCAAAATCTACATGGAAATGATGCAAATAAGGCAGCTCTTGTATCTCTGAGGGGCTACAAGCTCATAATGGTAAAAGGTGCTTTCTTCTGCTTTATCCTCCAAAAAGAGTAAGTCTTTCTAATAATGGAAATCATTTGGTGGAATGGTTCCGAAGATGTTTTGCTGAGCATGCATGTAATTGCAGTAGCTGTCAATTATTCTTTCCCTTTTTGGCTTTAGTGCCCTTGGTGGTACTGACAGCTACAGATTTTAATGCACGTTAAGATTTTGATGCTATAGTTGTATAGTTAGAGTGGGTTTTTTACTATTGACTGCTTCTGTGCTTATGGTAGGATTAACGGTGTAAAGTCAGAAATATTGGACTTACTGATTTTTTTTCTTCTTTTTTTTTCAATTTGTTGATTCACTTGTTTTTTACTGTGTATTACAAAACTGTGCATTTAGTTTTGTTCATTACTACCTTATCAATGCTACGGATCATGCTTTGTTTTGTTTGTCTTCTGAATCTAAAAGGCATATTCAGATTAACTTCCCCTGTTTATATCTACTCTAAAACCAGTACAAATGCTGAGTTAGAAAGGTGGTTGCAGCTGTGGTTGTGTAGAATGTTTGGGTGTCTTGTCTTAGAAAATTAGGATTTTTATAGATGATTGCATTTAGGTGTTATTATCTGAAGGGCAAAGTTGGCACTCCAGAAAATAGTGGTGGCACATTGCCAAAAAGCATAACCAAGTCAGACAACTGAAATTTCATGATTAATGATTGCAAAATCTGTGGTCACTAGAAAAAAGTCAACATTGTTTATGAACTGCATCTGAGGCCTTGTGGATTGTATAAAATGAATCGACAAGTGCTTTTAGATGCTTAATTTTAAGTAAAAGGCAATGTAGCTATTAGCATTTGTAAAGGATGGAATGGTGTTTTAAAGAGATGTCGAAGTTAAAAGAGGTTCCAAGAAGGATGAGATTTATCAGTGATATGGACAGAGGACTTGCATGTGGAAACCAAAACGTTGGCATTGTGTTGGGCCATTTATTACAATGAGGCTTGGAAAAGTAGCACAGTTTTAGAAAGATGCTGGCTTAGAAAAAATGGTAGGGAAACTTAAGTAACAAACTTCTCTCAAAATAGAAAATTGTTGAGATTGTTGCATTCAGTACAGCAGATATAAAATTGGTGAAAATCAGAATGTCTTCAAACTATTAATTTTTAGTAAAGAATCTACAAAATACCAAATTAGAGAATTTTTGGTTCAAAAAGATGTTTAGATGCCTGATACACCCTCAGTATTTTTCATGACTATCTAGGTAATAGGGGGTTGTTTAGGTCGCTTGGAGGTAACAATTGGACTTGAATTCATGCTTTTGAAAAAAACATCTGCTTGGAACTGTCTCACTTGTAGTAAAATTTCTAGGGACTGGCTATGTAAATGTCTTGGTATCCTGGATACAGGTGGCTGTCTCATAACAATGAACAATATTGTGTAGGACTTAGTTTGCTAATTGTGAAGAAGGAAGTTACTATAAAGTTTCTGAGGTTTACAATATTTACAAGACAAATTTCTGATAGTAATTGTTAGTTTATTAAAAAATACTGTTATATTTTGAGTGTGACAGTGAGGTGAAAGATTAAAAAGTGTGGTTAGGGTTTGTGGTTTTACAGATTCTCCAGAGTATAGCGCTTGGTATGTGGGTGCTTTTTGTTTAATTGAGACTAAGTTGAAAACATACTGTGTTTTTGTAGTTTAGGGTGACTTCAGGTGTTCTATTGAAGTGTTTTTTCTTTCAAATCTTGAAACTTGAAGTCAGGTTTGTTAGAGCCTTTAAGTGGAATGTGTGTTGGAATCAGAAGTTGTCCTATGCAATTTCTATAATAAGATTGAAAACAGTTGTTTTTCACATTTTAACATTTAGAGGGACAGAGACTTTGCTGCTCTTCAAATATTAGCACAACAAAAATATGTGGTTTTGTTGTGTTCAGACAATTTAATGTCCTAGTTTAGGGTAAATTTGGGCGAAAACTCTTGAATAAGGTCCCTCTGGGGAGTAAACTTAAACAGCCTTTCCCCCTAACTGGTTTAGGAAAGAGCTTCTTCGGAGAAAAGTGGGAAAATTATTTATTTAACAAACAAAGTGCTCAAAGTATAAAGAATGAATAATATGAAACAATAAAACTTCTTGTTTTGGAGTGAGATGGCAACTTGAGAAAGGCTTTGCTGTGGGTGTAGTTTAGCTCTTTCAGTCTTTTTTTAGTGTTTCTGAAGGTCCAGGCCGCGGTGGGCCGCAGGTGCAAGCTCTCAGTGCTCTTTTGGGTCTTTTAGTCTAGAGTAGGTTTAAACAGTCTTAAGAAAAAGGGAAAAAAAATACAGTCTAGAGAACTTTTCTGTTTCAGTTAGCTAAAACTAAGAGTACAGTAGATCTCTGTGCCACAGTCTGTCTGAGCATCAGCCGAACACAGAGTTCTTGGAGAAAGATTGTAGAGGAGTGAGTGCTGTTTTCAAAACAAACTGTGTGTTTTTCTTCCTTGCTTTACTCTCAAAACCAGTCTTAAAGGCACTGAAATTAATATACAGCACAAACAGAACAGACAACTGGGGATACAAGCATCAAAAAGTCACCTTAGAACATTTAGTAACTTGATTTGATAGCTTTATAGTTTTGGTTTATCAGGAAATGCTTGCCTTTGTCTTGATATATTTATTTGCTATGTTATTTATTTAATACCTTAGCTAATGATGAGGAATTCTCTCTACTTAAAATGGAGTAGGTTCAGTTCTGTTTGTAAGATCTGTAATTTGCAGAGTAAAATCTGTAATTTGCAGAGTAAAGAAGAGGTATTTCCCAAACCCTTCACCTTCACCCCACCCTTACCACCCCCACCCCCCCCCAATTTTAAATTTAACACTGAGTTATGAATGAGCCACAAAAGCCCTGTATTAAAAGGAACAAGTACAGGATTAAAGTGATTAATGTGGAATTAACTGACTTAAATATTCTTTGTTCCTGCACTGGCATACGTTTTGCTAATAAGCTTAAGAAAAAATTAAAATTTTTAAGTTGTTACAAAAAATAAAAGACAAATAATTACTTTCTTTAGAGTCTGACTTTAAGTCTTTAAAAAGTCATTAGGAGAACGTTAGCTTTGTAAATATTCTTTGTTTGTGTATGTATATAACAAATTAATTCAGAGTAGCATGTAAGTTTGAATATATAAATGTGAGCATTGAGCATAATGCTCACAATGCTATGAGAGGAAAGATAAAGGAAATAAAACAAGAGTGTGGATAAGACTTCAAGATAAAATAGGAGGGCTTTTAGGAATTAGTTAGGAGTCACAATGTCTGCATCCAGCCTAGAATTTTGGGTGTCTTTTGTTAAGTGGTCTTAGACTTTTGATCTGAAGTCTCTGAGCGGTTGCAAAGGGAATGGGAGAGTGGCTGCATGGAAATCATCAGTAAGGGCAGTCAGGCTGTGACATAGCAGCTGATGCAGCAGTGCTTGTTTCGACCCAAAAACCCTTCAGAGAGCAGTGAGAACAAGCTTAAGATATCTTGAAAAGAACTATTTGCTTATTTTGTCCTTCAGAGCACAGTTTGGAGGAGAGAGGTAGGTACCCACATATGTATACATGATATACATACATGAGATATTAAGGTGAATAGATCTATTTTATGAGGCCTACCCATGCTCTTGATCTCAGATATTTAAAAATCAATCCAAAACCTATGCGGAATTTGCAACATCCCAGCAGAACTAAATCTCATGAATTCCTACTGCAGTGGAAGGTCACCAGACTTTTTCTTCCACTGTGTCCTCTGCTTTCTCTAGCTGCCTCTGTCAGTTCCTAGTTGAGGTCTTCTCTCTGAAGGTTGTGAAGAATAAAATAAACTCAGTTTCTTTCAAAGACACTATAACTGAACAGGAAGGGTGTTTCTAAAAATGTACGACAGTGCATTTTATTTTTTAGGCTTCAGGATGATGGTGAGTTTTGGATCCTGGAAAAAAACATTATGTCAACATTATGTTGACAGTTTTTTTCCCTGTAGATTCCATGCATGTCTTTTCCCCCCACTCCATTGCAGATGTGAAATGTAAGGGGTAATTTGCAGAGGAAAATTGCTGTTGTGCTTTGAAGACTGGACTTGGTTATGTTTTTATCCTTACTCCAAGAATAAAATAGATGGTAAAATAATTTCTGAAAGATGAGAATCAGATTGAATGTCAGCAAAGACAGTTTGAAGGTATCTTGTTACAGGTTACCAGCAGAACTTAGAGCTGACTGCCAGAATATATGTTTTAAGCATGAGTGGCAGTTGCATTAACAATGTTATTTTCACATTTCCGTCTTTTTCCTTAGATTTTACTCAGGAGTGAGTCTCTGTTAAACACACTATACATGGGAGCTCTGCTCCTGTCCAAAACACATAGTGAAGTTTTTAAGATACAGTTGTTTATTTGTAATGTTCTAACCCTCCTTTCTTTCATCTTCATCACTATTAAATACAGAGTTTGAGAAGGAAGTGCAAGGGAGCATTCAGTGGAGAGAAGCATGACTGTAATCTCAGAATAGTCAGGAATTTTAAAAGGGGAAGTTAGAGTTGGCTGTAACAGGGCTTTTAAACATGTTCTGTTAGTTGGCCTAATGCATGACTGTGATGAGTACACATGGAGTTTTAGTGACAAGCAATTAATCTTTGTTTTTAGCACAACATAAAAAATAATCTCAGAGGCTTTGGAGGGGAAAGTGCTAGAGCTGCTGGTATCAGCTGTCAAACGTATTGTTATTCATGTTGTGAAGCCAGGTTGCGAGACCATTCTAGTTTGCTGGCTGACGTTATTGAGCAAGGAAATAGAAGGCTGTCAAAGTGTGAACTGGATAGAAATTAGAAGGGCTCAGAGGCAGTTTGCCTTTTATTGTGCAGAAAGGTGTAAGTTTCCTTATTCTTTCAGGTATGCTCTTTTATGTAGCAGCTGACTTACGTGTAATATTTGCTGGTATAGTTGTGTAGGTGGGTTCTTGATTTTGATTTTGGTTTGGTTTAACACTTGTATATTACAACTTTTTATTTAAGTAATTGTCTTATTCAGTGAACATTGGCTTATACTTTTTTGATGAAGATCTAGAAATATCTCATTGACATCTGTTCTGAAAAATTTGCACTTCTTCAGATCATTGAAGTTGGATTGTGTGAAGTCTTTGAATTGATAAAGGAGACAAGATTTTCTCATCCATCCTTGTGTCTCAGGAGCCTACAAGCCCTACTTAATGTGCTCCAAGGTCAGCAACCAGAAGGCCTGCAATCAGAGCCTCCTGAAGTTCTAGGTAATATCTCATCTCTTACTGTATTTTTATTAACATACATCTGCTAATTATGTTGGGTAGAAGAAAATGGTTCTTGGCAAGTATTTGTGAGATAGTAACATGCTTGTTCTCAACTGCCTGACCTTATTCTGGAGTGCAAACTCCTTAATGGTGCATGTATGCAGTACTTCCTCACTGAAACAAAGTAATAAACCTTACAGTGTAACAAATTGGATTTCACTTTCTTACTGAAGCATAAAATACTTGGTCTTACTGGAAAGAATGCCGTTTTAGAGTGAATGTTTCTTGGAATCTGGTGTTGTGGTCTATAGCTTAGATATTTAATTTTGTCATTTATGTGCAGCTGCTAAGCAAAGTGTCAGAATTCTTGTTTTGAATTTCTCTGACCATCCCAAAGCTTCCCTGAACATTAATTTTCTTTTTAATGATATTGAAAATAATAGTTGAACTTCCGATGCCTTTGAGAGCGTGATTGACTATATCCTTCAAGTTGAAATCCCATTATCTTTTTTTGATTCATAGTTTTTACTGGTTTATAGAACTGCAAGGAAGTCTAGGCTGTAGCCTGTGTTGTTTCAAAATAACTTAAAACTTTAGACTTCATGTATTTTTTCATATTTTATGAGTTAACAGTTTTCCATTTCCAAACAGTAATTTGCTCCAGAAAGTTTTTATTTTGTATTGATTTGCAGAGTATTAAAAAGCTACAAAGAAGACTATTTGATTACTGTCTTAGTGGTTAGTTGTATCTGCTCCCAAGAAAATTTAGGTGGATTTCTGTTCATACCTTGATTGTTCAGCCACCAGTGTTTGGAAAGAGGGATGTGGTCAAAGTAATTTTCAAGCCTCGATTTGAAATGCTCATTTCTGTGAAATGGGTTGTGCGTCAACGTGAGTAATGGTCATAAAGAGTGGATAAGTTTGTTCAGGACCTGCGCATCATCTCAGTGATGGAGTAGACTGAATAGGCAGGTCAAATGAACCTTTCTGGTCCAATTCTTGTTAATGTGTTTCACTGTGACAGAAGGACTTGCAGTTTGTCTTCTTTGGCCATGGTGGTTATCCAGACTTGATGCTTTCTGGGTGAAAAGAAGAAAAGTTAAGGATAATTCAGTTGTGTTTAATTGAGATGCTTTTCTATCTGAAATTAGCTCTAAACGTAACAGCTGAGGAAAGATATAATGTATTTTCCTAGTTTAATTTCCCATTGATAGCTGAATTGTTTTGTATGATTTTGTGACATGTCTGTGTGATGGCTGTGTTCTATCTGCAGAATCCCTGTTCCAGCTGCTTCTGGAAATAACTGTCCGTAGCACGGGAATGAATGACAGTACAGGACAGTCCCTGACAGCGCTTTCCTGCGCTTGCCTCTTCAGTTTGGTCGCTGCCTGGGGAGAGACAGGAAGGACATTGCAAGCAATCTCTGCAATCCTCACCAATAATGGCAGCCATGCTTGTCAGACTATTCAGGTCTTGCTCTAAAACTTCTCTGTATCTGGGAATTTATGTAAATGAGTACTTCTCGTGAGTTCTGAGATGATGTGTTGTTTTATTGTTACCTTTTCCCCCCCTCACTATTTTTGAGATGAGTTGGTATTTCTTTGTCTCTCTTGAGTTGGAGTTAGAACAGAAAATACAACATTTTAAAAATGGTCATCTTTTTAACTCACTATTTCTTTTACTGTTTAGGTGCCAACCATTTTAAACTCTCTTCAGCGGAGTGTACAGGCAGTTCTGGTGGGCAAAATCCAAATCCAGGACTGGTTCAGTAATGGGATAAAGAAGGCAGCCTTGATGCACAAATGGCCATTGAAAGAAATATCTGTAGATGAAGATGACCAGTGCCTACTTCAGAGTGATGGTTTTTTCCTGTATCTCTTATGTAAAGATGGACTTTACAAAATTGGCTCTGGATATAGCGGGACAGTGAGGGTAATGTGGCTGCTTCTTGTCTGACGAGTGGTACTTAGTATTTTAATTTAACTTTCGTGATGTCCTGTTTTCATGGAGAATCTTACACAGCTTGCTAATCATCAGTTCTATTACAGTTTGTGTAAATTTTTTCTGATTATTTCTATGATAATTTGACAACATTTTCTTAGAATTTTCACTTTGCAATATGGTTGAAGACATTATTTAGGTGGTAAATGATTATGTGTTGAGTTTTCACTCTGGTATTCGTTAAATGATGGAAGTTTTTTGCTTTTCAGGGCCATATATACAATTCTACATCCCGCATCAAAAACAGAAAAGAAAAAAAGTCTTGGTTAGGCTATGCTCAGGTAGGTGAATACTTATAATATAAAATTTGGGCCCTCCTTATCCCTCATGAGTAGTTTAAGTAGACTCTGGTTTAGAGTAAGCTTGCATGGGTATTTTATCATTCCTTTGGCTTTCGTTGTAAAAACCAAAATTTTTGGTACTGGCTTCTAAATTATGGAAGATGATGACCATGTGATTGTACTGGCATGTAAAAAGGAGTAATGGAGTGTCCTTGCTCTGTGTTGTCACTGTAAAGACTTGGAAAATATGATGGTTTAGCACATCAGCTTATGAACTGTACAGTCAATTGATGGGTGTTTCTAAGTGCATGTCAGTGGAGGTAAAAAAATGCTGTTGCAACAAACATGTAAAAAGTACTTGCAATACCTGTTTATGAAAAGAAACTGAGATTAAAACATCTGCAGTAAAATAAGGAAATGCTGTTTTGCTTGGGGAGGACTGAGCATATGTAAACAATACTTAGAGATAATTGTTGACACTGTCATTGTGGAGTTAACTGTATTTGGATGGTTTGGGTTTTTTAGAGTTTCTGGAATATCAGCCACTTTTTCTTACACTTTTGTTACTCATTATAAAAAACCCTCAAAACTTACAAAAATACATTTCAGAGAACAACTAATTTACTTCATTTGTTGTATATTTACTATTAACTGAGTGAACTCACTGTCCTAGTGTGATTTTTAGTATACTTCTTGTCACGCTTTTTGAAGTGAAATTGTTCATTACAAATACAGGTTCTTTCGCTGCTGTTATCGTGTGTATGTGTATACACAAACACATGAAATCTGGTTTTATTTAATGTAAAAGCAGATCACCAAACTGACACAAAACAAATGGGTGTGGATGCATTCATTCTGGAGCCTGTTTTATCAGTTTAGAAAGGAAGAGGATTCATGTGGTTTCATTATATAGTGTTACATGTTTGGACATTCTGTGACTATAAAATATATGTGATACTTTTTGAGTGCTTGTAGAGGTGTATGCACTCACACAGTGAGTGGCCAAAGGCACTTGACTGTAGCGAAAGGCACTGCACTTCGGACAAGTGTCATTCTGGGGCTATATTTATAGAAAGGTGTGTAACTTGCTCTTATTGCTAGTTATGTGTCCCTAAGAGAGATAAAATATGTCATTAGTGTCATTTGCCTTCAGGTGCTTGGTTAGCTTAAAGTGATTTTTCTTACTTCATTATATTAGTTATTTTTAGATTGAAGCTTTTCTATTTACTTTAATGCTCTTTGCTTAATTTATGTGGGCTTGTTTTCCTCATTTCACCAAAATCTATTTATCCAGCAGTTTCAATGGAAAACAACATCTTAATGTGGGGGTCAAAGTAGTTAATTAATATGTTTTTATTCTAGGTTTTAATGCAGGATTTAATATGCATTAATGATTGCCCTTCTATATTGGGCAACATTATCTGTTGCCTTACTGAAATTCCTTTGACTATTTCGTTGGTTTGAAAAATGGAGACAGAAACACTGGTTTTACTGTGGCTGTGGCTTTTAACTCTAAATGTATACAAATAAAAATAACAGGGCTTAATATGTGGGGCTTCAAAAGTTATGTATAAGCTTCAGCATGCTAATCTATGGCATGTAGAAAGTGGAGGAAGAAAGTCAAATTTCCAGTTTTTAATGTGGAACTTGATTAGTAGAGAAAATGTTGATCATCATTTGAGGTAAAAGGTTTCGACTATTTTAAAGCAATATCTAAAATAATGATGGCATTTTTTCCCTTTTAACATCTGTTAATGTATTTAAGAGTATTTTGATATATCTGTTTTTTTGTTGTTGTTCTTGCCAGGGCTATTTATTATATAGAGATGCGAATAATCACAGTATGACAGCCATAAGAATAAATCCTGAAACTTTGGAACAAGACGGTACAGTTGCTTTGCCAGGTAAGAACCTCCAGATGAGAGAAATTTGGTATAGTTTGCTGTTTACAAGTTTCAGGCAAGCAGAAGAGAAACTGAGGGATCTTGAGGTCACAGATAGATTGGTTTATGACTTTGCTTCATTTCAGACCAGCTTCAGTAGTTCACTTAGAGACCTTGCAGCTTATTCCAGTTGCTGGAAGAATATTGCAGTGTTTTAGAATATGTGATCATCTTAATTTAAAGACTACAAGCATTTAAATTCCTTCCTGAAAATTTTCATTTTTCTTGTTTGGACTTTGAATGTTTGGCTTTGTTTCCAGGATCTCTTACATGTAGGCAATTATAAACTATAAATAAAACTATTTTGTTTTTTAATAGGGTAAAACTATATCCAAAAAGCAAAGGCAGCTAATGAACACTGATGGACCATGCTTCTGATCTTTATTTTACTGGTGGATTTTGGTTTATTTGTTTGGGGAATTTTTTTTTCAGTTTTGGGGGTTTTTGGATGGGGTTTGTTTGTTTTGTGGAGGGTGGTTTGTTCTCATTTTGTTGTCCTTCTTCAGAGGAGCCTCATAACTTCAGTCTGTTTAGAGAATGGAGATGTTCCTGAAACATGCTTTTATGGCCTTCTAGTGAAATTCATTTGTTCTTAGCTACACATATAAATAGCAGAAGGACACAAGAATATTCTTTAACCAAACAATGACAGGCTTATTTTGTACATCAGAAGATTTTGTTTCATCCTGACATAAATAAGAAACCACTGACTGAAACCTCAGAAAATTTCTCTAGGATTTTTGTCTTTAAAATGCGAGCAGCAATTTTTTAGGCAAGTTCTGGATGTTGAATCTAGTCCATGCAACCTTCTGCACATCCTTTAAGTATGGATGTCTTTTTAAGCTGCTCTTGCTCTTTTTGGGGGCTGGATGAGATATTTCAGTGAGAGCACATTCAAGGATCTGAAAAAATGCCTTTCAGAGTGGTTTTTCAACTTCATTCACCTCAGGCCAGCTTCTTACACAGTAGGGTTCATTGATGTCCTTAATTATGTTACCATTTGTAAACAAATCAGTGCTCTTTATGCAAGTCTTGAGAGAGATTTGAGCGCATTTAACGTTTACCCTTTGGAGCTGTTAGCTTGTTTTTGCAAATCCCTGTGACAAGTGTCATTCTGCAACTCTGCCTTGTATTTATACAGTAAAAAGGCACAATGAGAGTGTGCCTTCTACACAAATTGCAAAAGCAAATCCAAGTGGGAATACTCCGTCAGAAATTTCCCAAACTCTATCCATAGTTGCATTTTGTACGTTTTGTGATGGTGTCAGAGTAGATGTCAGGTGTTCTTTGTAACTCCAGTCCTTTGTATTTCAGTCCTTGAACTTTGCTGTTTTGCTTTGTGCACTTCTACACATTTATCTCAGTGTGTTACTGTGAGTAGATACGACCTTGTTCTTTTGCCTAGGACAAATTCCAGGGGATCCACTTCTGGTTATTTTCCTTTCCCATTAGAAAAAATGAAATGAAAGTAGGGGAAGGTGTCTAACATGAGAAAAACTGAATAGATACTTAACTCTGAATAGTAGTGGCTGCCCCACTGAAATCTTGCGGTGACTTGCAAGTTTTTCTAGTTCTGAAAAGCCATGCTGGATAGAACTAGAGGCCAATGACCTTGCTAACAGCTGAACACAGCAAATATTTGCTCCGAGTTGGTATGGTATTCAGACATGGCTCTATCTGTAATTAATCTCTTGCAAATGCCTGGATTGGTTATAGTGCATTAAAAAAAGGTATTAGAATTTGTTCATGCAGGGGTGATGCATAGGAAGTTAGGAGATGTGGTTAGAAGTTGATCCTAGATAGAAGTCACATGACCTTAGAAAAGTCAGAGAACTATGGAACATTTTCTCCTTTCTCAGACAGTAGGATCCATCAGCTTCTTGAAACAATAAACTTCTATTTTTAAAGGGCAGTCTTTCCACTCTAATAGATGATCCCACAAATCCAGCTTTATATCTGGAGCTACCATGCTGTGTGTCAACAGTCTTGTTATTTAATGCCTTTGTCAAGATTCATACACTGTACCTGAGTGATGCATCTGTTTTCTCAGTCCATATATCGTAAAAGAATGTCTGAATTCCATGAGAATTTTCTAGGTGACTAGACCAGAATTGACAGAGGTTTTCATCTTTGCCATTTCTTTCAACAGTAATGCTTACTGCATACCTTAAAACAGTTTCTGTTTTCAGCTGGAGAAACTGAAGTCACATGGTATATGCTTTTACTGTTCTTTGAAATTGCAAATCAGTATCTTAGGCTCAGGGCTATCCCCTTAGTGTGAAAAGTACTTCTAACTGAGGGTAGCCTAGAGGACCTCAAGGCTGGCATTATTAGCAGATGCAGAATGCACAGTATGAATGTGGAAGGTGATGCTTCACAGTCTTCTTCCTTTGAAGCCTCTAAGGAGGCTGTGATTAACAGATGTCTGTAGTTATGTGTTTTTAGTAAAACATAAACCCTTTCTCTTACAGCAGTCTCCAGACAGAAAGCTTGGTTATCCTCACCCCCATAGTAATATACAGAGTCAGACTGAATAAGATTTAGGATTGATCAAGAAGCTCCTTCCTAGCTGAGAAACTATACTAATTTTTCCAGATACACCATTTACTTTCCATTTTTTAGTCTTCCTGTCAGTTTGATTTTTAATGCTGGACCTGTTTGTTACCTAAGCAAGTGCTAATTTTTAGGAAGTCTTCTGGAGAGCATGTATTTAAAAGAAAACCCCATCCTTGTTCCAGATTTCCTCTTTGAACAGATCTATGAAACATAGGGACAATCCCCAGAAATGTTTAGCAGGAGACTCACCTTTCGTGAAGTGACTCAAGCAATAGGCTAAATAGGGCCATATGGACCTACTGGTGGCCAGAATGTGCTGTTTCCTTGGCTGTTCTGCTTGTGTGAGCATGTAATTTTCAGTCATTCAAGGAAATTTCATGCTTACCAGCTTCCTGTAATCCTCGGAGATATGTCATATAGATTATTTTTGGAACTTCTCATCCAATTACTGATACTTCTTTTATCACTAACTCAACTTTGCAGGACAGAGAATTAGTAGTGTGCACTGCCTTTAGTTGTTAAATTTGAGATGATTTTTGAGAGAGCAGTATTTCACACTTCAGTGTTTCTGCTGCCATTCTCCATCATGCTTGCCACATACCTGATCTGTGATTCATACCCAGGTGTGCTCTAAGGGGAAGGAAAGTTGTTTGGTTTTGGTACTTTGCTTCCAGATGTGAGAGTTACAGAAGGCTTTCTAATGCATATTCTGTTCCTGGTAGGACACTATTGGACTGGGCAGTATGTCAGGAAAAAGTGAACAATGGGTTTCTGTAGGGTGTTTTCAGCTGTATTATTTTTAATGCTCCAGGTAGGTAGCAAAAAACAAGCAAACTTCCTGGTTATGCTAGAAAGATATTGTGTGTGCTTCATTTAGCATTAAATTTGTTAGATGAAATGCTAATACTGGATCTTTGTTCAGGTTATGAATCAAATATTTGGAGTGTAAAATGGCTGTCCTGTAATAGTTTTGGAAGAGGACTCTTTCCTGGTGTAATCAATGAGACAAATACCTTACAAACCATATGATACCAATCTCCTTACCAGTAGCTCCATGAACAGCACAAGAAGGGAAGAAGAAATGGTGTAGGGGCATAGGTTTAAACTTACAGAGAAAGTGGTCTTTTTCTTTTTTCCTCCTAATTTGGGTAGAATGCTTTCCCTATCGAATTTTCTTGAAATTAGCTGACTATTGTCAATAAATGAGTGATGTATTCAAGTATATACTTCTTAGTTCTTAAAAAAACCCCAGATTTTCATTTAATTGTTTGGGGAAATTTATAACTAATTAAAAAATGAGAGGAATAATGAAAACCGTGATTCATTTATTTCTGTAGGTTTTAGATGCTTGACTGAGGAAATGTTTCTTTAAAGATAATGGTCCTAATATTAAAAAAAAGTCTTTGGAGAAAGAGACTTAATAGTCCTGGAAAATTTGAATTTAGGTGTGTTGTAATAGTTTAGAATATGCCTCTGAGGTGACTACAACATGCTTTTTTTCTGCATTTAAATATAGGGGTGTAACCACTTACATTTCATACAATGGAATGTACTGCAGTAACTCTTACAAGAGCTAAGGAGAATTACATGCTCTTAGTGAGACAGGACATCTTCATGTAAAATAATACATTATCAGAATGGTATCATCTCACTTGAGACAAAGTAGAACTCTTATAATCTGATTGGAGTGAGAATGAATTAGAAGCAGAGATTAATGTGTATACGTATGCTAATATAAACTGATGCAGTGCACTTCATTTTTCTCTCACAGATTGTCATACTGAAGGGCAGAATATCCTTTTCACAGATGGAGAATATATTAATCAAATAGCAGCATCTAGAGATGTAAGTTTTACAAATGATGGGTAAACTATTTTTTTTCTCAGCTGGGTTTTATTTTACAATATTTGTAGTTTCTTTTTTGCTTCATGTTTGGGTTTTTCTTCACTAACACAACTAAGAAAGAAATCCATGTAACTAGAAATAATGAGAAACTTCCATATTTATGCATAAACCCCCCAGTATTTTGGTATCAATTCACACAGTTTTGATTTGTGATTGATTTTTTTACTTTTCAGATAAGTTTTAAGAAAAACTCCATTACTCTTTCAGGAAAAAAAATCATCTACATTGAATAATGTCTTTTTAACATATTCTACAGGTTCTTTGTGGGATAACTTCACAGAACTTAAGGATAAAGTTTTTTCTTGGTTTAGTTTCCTGTAATTGCTTTGGAACTTACTGGGGCATTTCAGAGTGTTTTATTAGAAGAGAGAGGAAATATACTACATTCCAGTTGATTTTTGTGTGTGAAAATTGCCTGTTGGCCAAAGCTGTAGAAGCTCAATCAAAGAAGTGTTCCTGCTAGGGACAACTATAGTGGTGACTGTATTCTTTTCAGCAGACAGTTAATTACTATGTTTTTAGTTCTGGTGTGGTTTTTTGATGGTGAGAAATCTGTAAAATAGGGAATGGCATGAAACTGGGTTGTCAACAGATGCTAAAACATCAGCTGTAAGAAACCTAGGATTAATCAGTTTCTCTCCTAACAGAACCACTGTTGGGGTTTGTTTTTTTTAACATGTCCAGATGAAGATACTCTGCACCTGTAAACAGAAAACTCTTCTACCTACTCTTAACAGCAGTCACTCATTCTGCATGCAGAATTTTGTTTCTGAGTCAGGAGAAGTTGAGGGCTTAACATAGATGTAAATAGTTACAAAAGTAAGATTTCTACAGCAGTTCACTATTTTTGTAGTGTTCATAGCATTCTCATAGAACTCAGATACTTACTTTAGCTTCCCCTAATGCCCACTTTATTCTTTTCTCCTCTGCAGTAGATGTTATGTAATAATAAATGCTACTTCATCAATTTGTCCTCTGACATTTACTCTGAAATAATACTATATCGATGCACTTAGGACTTGAAAAGTAAATTAATTCATTTCTTACACAGTATAAAGTGGATTTTTGTATTTCTTGCAGGATGGCTTTGTAGTGCGAATATTTGCCACGAGTACTGAGCCAGTATTGCAACAAGAGCTGCAGCTTAAGCTTGCAAGAAAATGCTTACATGCCTGTGGCATCTCATTGTTTGATCTGGAGAAAGATTTGCACATTATCAGTAAGTTCTCTTCTTTGAGGGTTAATAACAAGCCTGGTAATTCCAACAATGGAGCTGAAACATGGTGCTTTCCTTTGGCTCTAGTACATGCAGGAAGATATTGCTCCATAATAAACACATGGAGAGGTGTTTGAAATCATTTAAGTGTTGTGTGGCTCAGAGTCAAATCCATACACCCATTTTGAGCCACCTTTCTATCTCTGGTTTTTCAGTATTTTCCTTCAGTTCTGTAATAGATATATGATTGTTTGAAGCTTGGACTTTATAAAACATAGTTATGCTGTGGTGCTCTGTGCTGTGGGTCAAAGTTAACAATTTACAAGGACCACTGAACTGGATTAAAGGGAGAAAGAATTACATTAAAAAACACATTTGCATCAGAGTTTGAGGTGAAGAATTGTTAGTATCTATGGAGGTATTTTGAAAAAGTATCACTTGGGCCTTTGTTTGGGGTATGTTTGCTCTGTTGAGCCTGCCTTTGGGTCTGTGAGAACAAAAAAAAAGCACATTTGGCTACATGGACCCACAAAGTTGGACAGGTAACTGGTCTGTGGAACTGCCTGGTTAAACTGTTCAGTTAACACAATCTTACTTGCACAGGTACGGGGTTTGATGAGGAATCAGCTGTCCTTGGTGCTGGGAGAGAGTTTGCACTGATGAAAACTGCTAGTGGAAAGGTACTGAAAATGTTCTGTTTTGAAAAGCAAATTGCACCAATAGATTTCTGTGGTTTTTAATTCAATCATTATTTCCATTATTTCTTTTTGCCTTTTCAGTATGTTAGAATGTATGGTTGTATTCAAATATATTTTTCAGAGCCTGCTTTAAAACATAAAGGACAATTATTTATTTAAATGCATAGACAGATAGAACCCCTGAGAAATCCATTTAGAGGAAATTCTGTTGTCAGTCTTACAATGAAGGGCTTTGTTTTAAATTTGGGATACAAAATTGCCTTCTCTCTACAAATTATAACACCTTTGCAAACTTTACCACGTCATAACTTTCCGCAGTCTGACTATAGTAATTTATTTAAATCCCATCCTGATTTATTTTCTGGTCCTTTAGAGAATTGCTGATTCTCCTATACAAATTTTTCAATTGATTTCTTTAAACCTCTTCTTAATGATTTGATACGTTGTTCTGCTCAGTGGAGACTTTTTTAGGGGCATTTGGATATTCATGGAAATTTAGAAATAATACTGTCACTGACTCATCACATTATTTACTGTTTTTCTATTTACTGTGTTTCTATTTCAGTGTGAAAGACTAATGCTATTTATCTTCTAGAAGCATAGTTCTTAATTACATGTTCAAAATTGTATTGCTCTATTGTAGTGAAGGCCTTGCTTTTCTGCTGTCAGAACAGTAAGATTGTTTAAAATGTTAATGAGTAAATATTTTAAAGAAATTTTAATAGTGTGTAACATAATTTGATCAAATAGAACTCTTCAGCATTGGGGGGGGATGGATTAACTTTATCATTCAACTACCAAAAATGCCTGTTCATTATAAAATTAACAAATTTCCTGGGTTTGGTCTATAAAGGTGTCTGTGAAGGCAGGAAATACAAAATATAAGGCAATGTATGGGGCTTTAGGTGCCCCATAGGTTGACATACCAATTTTATAGAGCTGTTGAGTTGCATGGTTCTAAAGGAAACTTTTTAGTTCATGTCAGTATTTTTGTGTGTGTTCATGTGAAATATTTTATTCTGTTACTGTGTAGTCAGTGGCCACTGTGCATTTACTAAACATGTTTCACAAATGTATTGAAGCATATTAAAATATGTAGTAATTTGTTATTATAAATTGATTTTATTGTTGTAATACCATCTGGTTTTTACACGGACCAGACATTTTTGTGAAGTGTTTTAAATGCTTAGTTTCCTCTGAGTAGTTTCTTCTGTTCTTTCTTGTGTATTCAACTCATCTAGCCAAACAATTACATGTGAAAACTCACTGAGTGGCTCAGTAGAAAGCACATTTTAAAACAATTTAATCTAAGAATCTAAGCAGAATTTTCCCCCATTAAGTCAAAATTGATTGGTTTGAGACAGAGATACTGAAATGGCGTAAACAATTCACAAAAAATGGGATGTGGTTTGAAATGAAAGGATTTAAAAACAGTGTGACTTCGAGAATTATGTAAGCTTGAAGTGCTGTAGCATAACTAAAACTGATAAACTCTTTTCTCCTAGATTTATTATACTGGCAAGTATCAGAGCCTTGGAATCAAACAAGGTGGCCCTTCAGCTGGCAAATGGGTTGAACTCCCAATCACAAAATCTCCAAAGATTATTCAGTTTTCTGTTGGACATGATGGCTCACATGCCTTACTTGTTGCTGAGGATGGAAGCATATTCTTCACAGGTTCTGCTAGTAAAGGAGAGGATGGTGAATCAAGTATGTATCATTGCTTGCTTGACCAGTGGTTGGTTAAAGCCTCTTAAAGAGTTTTTAATTCAAAAAGAAGAATAACCTTTCCCAGATACAGAATCTGATCTGTTTTACCACAGTTTGAGTTGTGTGGTGGAAGTATTATTTTAGAGTTGTCCCAAGAAAAGACAGTTGTAAACTTGGTCAAGAGGCCAAACTGCCTGAGACTTCGAAAAACTGTGGAGCCAAACTTTTGCCTCTTCGCTGTTCTTTTATTGAGCTGTGGAAATGGGTGTTTTGCTGGCTGGTGGAGAGGTGGATTGATAAGAACTTGTAGGAGCAGATGTTCTGTGCTTGATCAATCAGAATTCTTCAGACATTAACGAGGACAGATTAGTTTGATCTTCAGACCAACAAATGCCTCATCAACACAAAATTAACACATTTCCTAGTTTTGATTTCTGTAGTTGTGTGTGTAGGTTGAAATAGACTTTTTAAGACAATTAAAGATAGCTTTCAGTGCCCTGAAGCTGTGATCTGCTATACTATTAAATTAAATACTTCCCTTTAAGAAACAGATGGTAGATGCTGATATGCTAGATTAATGAGAATGATTAAATTTTGAAATACTTGAAGAATCATTTCTAAAAGATACTGATCTAATCAAGTCTTTGCTTGCCATTGAATTTTTTGAGGGGAGCCGGTATAATCTAGTTAAAATTAGACCAGGAGATTGTACATGTAGTTAGTTGTTTGTTTAGGTTTTTTTTCATTAGTGGTGTGAAAACTAATGATTATGCCTGTGATGGTTTGGGGATTTTTTTGGTAGATTCACTTGTAATTTATTTCTTTCTTTAAAGCTAAAAGCAGACGGCAATCAAAACCATATAAGCCTAAAAAAATAATTAAAATGGAAGGAAAGATTGTCATATCTACAGCGTGCAATAATGGAAGCAGTTCTGTAATTTCCAAAGATGGAGAACTCTACATGTTTGGAAAAGATGCCATTTACTCTGATAGTACAAGTAAGTTAATATTCACCTTTAAAATGATACTTCAACTAAAGTAATTGAAATTGGTATGGAAGTTTTTAGCCCATGAAAATGTTGTTTGTGTGTTTCTTACTTTCCTAATGTATTTCTGATATTTTGTTGATTCAGACAAATACAACAGAAAGGTAGAAAAAGGCACTTTCCTACAGTTCTATAGAAGAATTCAGTATTAGTGGTGACAAATATCCAAATTATTCTTCCACTAAGGAGAAGGAAAAAAAGATCAGTTGCATTAATGTGACATAAGAAGGCCACACAGGAAAAAGTCAAAGAAACAAGATATGCTTTGCTAGGAACAAAGGCTGCTGGAAACTAGGCCTTATGTGCTTCTCTGCTCATAAGGTAGTGGGTGATCCTAGATGGTACACCACAGTTTAAGTAAAATATTAATGAAATAAACTCCAGTGGCTTTATGACTCTTTTACAATTTTTTTTCAAAACATTTGATTTGCAGCAGTTTTAGATTTGCTTTTGGTTTTTCATTTTCTACAGAACAAGTGGCCTAGGCATTGTTCTCCTTTCACTTTTTATTCTAGGACATGTTTTATATATCTGTTTTTCTCCCTTGGTGTAAATTTTAAAATGGCCAGTATCCACTAAAAATTTTGTTACATCTGAGTTTCCTTCTTGGCTAGAAAGTGGAATTTGTCACTCAAGTGTTTTATGTCTTGCAGGTTTAGTAACAGATTTGAAAGGCCATTTTGTGACTCAAGTAGCCATGGGCAAAGCTCACACCTGTGTGTTAATGAAGAATGGAGAAGTTTGGACATTTGGAGTAAATAATAAAGGACAGTGTGGACGAGACACAGGCTCTATGAGCCAGGGAGGAAAAGGTGTGGCACCTTGATTTTTTTTTCCTTTTTTTTCTGTGTGCTGGCAAATATCAGAAGGGAAAACAAAGCTGAACATTTTGTTATAGAATGTAATTTCAACACTGAAGCTTGAATACATGCAACATGATCTAAAAATTCAAGCATGCCCATTCAGAGAGTGATTTCACTGTGCTGGCTGAGCAGGCAAATCAGGCATTCCTAGTCATTCCTTTTTAAAACCTGATCTATGAGTGTTCTTCAGACCTTCAGCAGTTAGCCACTGTTCATAGACACTAGGATAGTTTGAGGTGGAAGCGATCTTTTAAAGGTCATTTAGTGCAAGCCCCTGCCAATGAGTAGGGACATCTTCAACTACATCAGGTTGCTCAGAGCCCTGTCCAACCTGTCTTTACTTCTCTGGGTAGCCAGAACCCTCTCTATTGGCCTCAGAAAGGAAGTATTTCTTATTTCAATATCTTAATTAGGTTTTGGAGTTGAGAACATGGCAACAGCAATGGATGAAGACCTGGAGGAGGAACTGGATGAGAAAGATGAGAAGTCCATGATGTGCCCTCCAGGAATGCATAAATGGAAGCTGGAGCAGTGTATGGTGTGCACTGTGTGTGGAGATTGCACAGGCTATGGAGCCAGCTGCGTTAGTAGTGGGCGCCCTGATAGAGTACCTGGAGGGTAAGCAAGTGTGTGGGAATGTGGGTGGCACAGTGAGTTGGATGGCTAGAACACTTCTTGAATGTGAACTGAGTTGAAATTTCCATCTAAAGTAACTTTATAGCTAAATATATAGTTGTATGTTGCTTTTAAAATCAGAAATAGCTTAGAAGTTCTGTAAATAGCTTGTGGAGAATTAGAAATAGCTTTAAAGTTCTGTAAATAGCTTGTGGAGGCAGGTGATTTAGTTTTAAAAACTTTTTTTTTTACATTATCATGGAGCTCTTTACAAGAAACTGTTGGATATGAACACTAGTATAATTTCTGTCTCTGGACAGAGCTGCGGGCTCAGGGTAACCTTCATCCTTCCATAGGAAGTTTTTTATCTTGCTGTTCAAGTTGCTTTTATCTGTTAGTTCTTAGTTGAGCTGCAGAGAGCCTCTGCATCACCATTACTATTTCTTCCGCATTTTGTGTGCTCATTGTTTCCTTGTTCATGTTTTTTTGCTGTGTACATTAAATTAAAGAAAAGTTAATGCTGAGAAGTTGATTCAGTGGTCAGCCAGGTCCTGGCACCATGCAACAGGATTTAAACTAGCTGTTCTTCCTGTTTATCTCAGGAGAACCTGCATGTCCACAGATAGAATAAAGTAATAATCTGTGTTAATTACAAAGGCATTAGTAATGCACAAAAATAAAAGATAGTGATAAAGCAACTCTGTTTGCTGCAGAATCTGTGGCTGTGGCTCAGGTGAGTCAGGTTGTGCTGTGTGTGGCTGCTGCAAGGCATGTGCTAGAGAACTGGATGGCCAGGAAGCAAGGCAAAGAGGAATCCTTGATGCTGTAAAAGAGATGATACCCTTAGATCTCTTGCTGGGTAAGTGATATGAAATTAGCAAAATGGCTTTTAATTCTCATTTTTACTGCACCTTTTTTTCCTCAGTACATTTGTTAATACACCTTTGTTACAGGACAGTTTTGATATAATATTGTTAAAATGATGCTTAACAGTCGGATTTATTTATTGTTGATACAGCAAAGTGGGATCATTCTGTTAAGTGAACTGTTCTAAGTTTGCCCCTACTATAGTCACCTGTGCCATTTTGTGACCTGTGCAGTTATGATACTAATGCTGATACTACAAAGTTAATCTTGTCCTTTTTGAAATCCTGAAAATTTTTCTCTAATATTTTTATCAGGATTTAGGCATTCTTAAACATTGGCTAACTCACGTAAAAGCTTTTAAAAATACAATCATAGACTTGGTTTAATAATACTTTCTGAAACTTTCTGGGGGAGAATGGTGATACCCATGACAACACATAACTATATATATATGTATATGCCTAAGTACTACTTAGTGATGTTGGAATTGTCAGATTCATGAAAGCTAGGAAATTAGGAGATGGAGCTTAGAACTCCTTCAAATTTACTCAAATCTCTTTTGTTTATTGTCAGGGCCATGTAAAAGGCAGCTAATAAGTAGGTTTTCAGTTTTCATTTACTTTACTTTTTTTTATTGCCACCATAACAATTTTAAAGATAATTTTGCGTATTTTACTTTCTTAATCTATTTAGCTGTCCCTGTTCCTGGAGTTAATATTGAAGAGCACCTTCAACTACGACAAGAAGAAAAGAGGCAACGTGTAATTAGGAGACATAGAGTGGAAGAAGGAAGAGGTGAGTGACTTACTGAGAAGGGGGTTGAATAGCTTAAGAAACTTCGGAGTCTGTTTTCTAAGAGTGAAAATAGTCTTCCTCCATTGAACCTGTGCAGTAATCAAACTAAATCTTAAGTAGGTAGTTTGTTATATAGCATGCTTTTAGAAAATGGTGGGAAATCTTTGTGTTTAACAAAGTCTACACACAAGAATCAAATCAGAATTTTAATGATGAAAAGGAGCATTTTATATCACTTTCACAGGTCAGTTTTTAATTTTTTTTGCTGTTTCCTAGTTGAATGATTGTTTTTTAAAATGTAGATCCTAAAGCATTTATATGAAGAAAAGACTACAAGCCTGTGGCATGCTATTTATCTATTATATGAATCATCTAATTGCTGTAATAAATTATTCAATTTCTGTTGTAATATAATAGGCAGAATTTTCTTCTATAAAATTAACCTTTCTGTAGTTGCATAACATGAAAATATTCACACACGCTGAATTAAAAAACAAAACTCCACTGCAACATTTCAAAATTTTCTTATGTTTTAGCTACCTCACTGTTGATTTTCAACACAATAAGGTACCTTAAGAACTTTTCAGTACTCTTCATGTTCTAAAATACCTCAGTCAAATTAAATTTGAGAAATTTAGAATGATGTAAACTGTAGTATTTTTGTAAAGCATGTAGATGTGGTTGCTAAGATTATTGTATGTTGAGAAGAGGAATAACTTATTGGGATGAATGCTCTTTCAAGTTCCTGCTGTGTTAGTAAATACCACTTTGATTCTTCTTTTATGAATAGATACTGCTTTTACTTGAATACAAAATGTGCCTTGTAATCCAGATTATTTCCTAGACTGTGCCAGTGAATCTTGTGATGTGAATTGTGTCTTTATTTTACTTGCATTAAGAAATTGCTGGTTTTAACTACAAATAAGGAGCTTGAAGTTGCCTATGCATATGGAAAAGGATGGAATTTTTATATTTCGTTTGCATTTTTGTGGCTAATTTTAGCTGTGAAGTGAAGAGAGGAAGCCTTTGTTTAGGTCATGTCAGAGTTGCTGCATGCTGCTGGCAAGTGCTAGGTGCAGCTAACAATTTTTTCTTGAATCCTAATTAAATGCCCAGGCATTATTGAAAGGAGCCACTGTTCAGCCCATCAGTTATGACTGTGCTGGGAGGTAAATTTCAGTTGAAAGAAAAAGAAGAGTGGCAGAGAAAAATTTACATTTGCTTCTATTTCTGTGGTTAGAAGTAGAACCAGAGCAGCTTATCCCTTCTGTATGCCATCTGTTTCAAAAAGCAAAAAAAGATCAGTTGAACAGTATCAGGAATGTACTGTTATGGTTGGTTTTATGGATGTATGGGTGAAAGGAAGTTGTAGCCAGGTGGGGGTTGGTCTCTTCTCCCAGGAAACCAGTGACAGGACAGGAGCACACAGTCTTACACTGCACTAGGTTTAGGCTGAACATTCAGAAGTTCTTCGGAGAAGGGGTGATTGGGAATTGGAATGGGCTGCCCAGGGAGGTGGTGGAGTCACTATCCCTGAAGGTGTTTAAGGGGAGATTGGATGTAGCCCTTAGTACCGTGGTCTAGTTGACATGAGGATGTTTGACCGTAGGTTGGACTTGGTGATCTCGAAGGTCTTTTCCAACCTAGTTGATCCTGTGATTCTGTATAGGAGCTGTAGCTGAAATGATATTGTTGGCCAGCTTGTTGCACACATTGGTGTTACATTCTCTATCTAAAGAGCGTTGAAATCCCATACCTGTGTGGCTGTGGGTGGTAGTGGGTATGCCAGTCTGGAAGGGTTGGAGATTAGTCTCCTGTTTTGGTTCAGAATGACTTCTTTTGATAAAGCTGGGAGCAGTGCTTCACAAATAAAGATCTTGATTTATGTAATCAGGTATGAATATTTGGTTTGGTAATCAGTCTTGATTTGCATAATCAGATTAAAGAGCTTTTTTGCTTCTCCATCCAAATGCTGCATTTTTTTATTAATGAGTTGATGCAAAGATTAGCACCATTCTTGACAACTCTGATGATGCTGCTCTTTTCATGAGAGAATGAGAACGTTTAGATAATCTACGAGATTTTTTTGTGCAAAAGGTTTTGCAGTCCAATAAAACATAGTTATAACAATGATAAAAGAACAGGCAAGTTACTTGTTGCTTACTTTTCCCAAGAATTGTAGTATTTGTGCATATGTAACTGAACAAATCCATGCTAATGCAATAGCTATTTAGAGAAGCAAAGAAAACTTTCAGCATTTCAATGTTCTGAAAGCATTGCTTAGTCTGTTACAGGCTGGACCAGCTCTTTAGGGCCTTTCCTTAAGGTACACAGCGTTTAGTTTGTCAGGATTCTGATTTCTGGGTTATTTAGTGTGTTAGTGCATGTCTTTTTGTTCTTTTATAAGGAACAAAACATGCATAGTTTATGATAGTCAAGAATAGGAGCCATCACTGAATGTTGCTGCAAACTCTTTAGTTCCAACTGGTGACCTTTATTCAATACAAATATTTGCAGTAAATCTTGTATTTTATTATATTATATTGTTTATGTTATATTATAAACAAGAGGACAATGAAGGCTTTAAAAATACAGGAATATTTCATTCCTAAAAAAGTCATACAAATAAAACAAACAATCACAAAGAAAACTCTCACCCATTTGCCCACTGAATGTGTTGAAATAGGTCTGAAGTTTAGGAGAGGTGTAAGAGCACAAGTGCTGGAATTATACTGATTTTTAAGTTGTCTCATTGTTTGTGGTTTTTTACCAAAGCTCTGGATTTGGTCCCGTTAGAGTGACCTCTGATATAAAAATATGTTCTTGGGATCCACTTGAATTAAGAGCAAAAGCGGTGGTTATATCTGCAGGTGTGACAATCATTTAATTCTTTCACAAGATCAGTTGTGGTCTCCTGTATTGAAGAAGATAAGAATGCTCATCTTTATTTGCATTTATCTGAAAACGATAACGCTGAATTTGAATGTTCTGGGTAGAAGTAGTTGTTGTTAATAGCTGCAATATCAATGACCTGGTTCAATGTTACTGTCCCAAGCAATTAACTCACTTCTCAAACATCATCCAAGTAGCCTGCCACTGTTGTAAGGGACCTGTATACATGCTGCTTAGCAGCAGCACACAGAGGAACTTCAGAAATTTTAAGTGCTTATGCTGAAGATTTCTTTGTTTTTTACCTTGAGATGAGTCACAAACTATAGCTACTGTGGTGGAATTGTAACCAGCTAATAATTTTTATGTTTCAAGTCAGTTATTCATGTTGCTGTATTCAAGGGAGAAATACTGCTTTAGTAAAAAAAAATAGTTCCTTTAAATTTATAGTGGGTGAAAAGTGTTTGTTTGGGATAATCAATAATTTAAAAAAAAATTGTAAGTTCCGTAATACTTATTATGGTCGTTTGGTCTTTTCTGCACACAAGTGACTGTGACAAGCAGTTAAGAGGGCTCAAAATCAATTCCACATTGTTGTGTTGGGTGTATGACCTTCTGAGAAGAAAAGCCAGCTGTATTCATCACAGCTTCTATGCTAAATCATAATATCTCAACATAATTATTGATGGAATTATCTCAGCTCTTCACTGTTGCTGTTCTTCTGGTGACAAGTGAAGGAGCTGATTTTCCATATGGTGAAATGTTTTTTGTTTTTCAAGCTGGTTTGGGACTTGATGAGAGTAATGAGAGATGAATATGGAAATAGTTGCACTTCATTGTTTTCTGTGGCAATGAGGAAGTTTTGTATGTTAGAATGTCCAGAACATGGTTAATTATTTTTCCTTTTCTATGAAACTATTTTTTTCATCAAAGGGGCATTAAATTATGCCTTAAGAGATTACAGAAATCTGTGGGCCATATTGTACAATTAATGTGATGAACCTAAGACTAGCATTTTCTGAGAGAGCTAATCTTGAAAGCTGTTCATGAGACTTTTTCAGATTGGTATTTGAAGTAATAGAAGTTGGAATAGTCAAAGATTTCAATTTAACACTTGAAGATAATTCTGGTGGGGGGTTTTTTTCAGAAGCCAATGAGAATGTTAGAATGGCTTTTTAAACTATATTTAACTAATAAGCTAAAAAAGCAGAGATGGTTCTCAATACAGTGATAATAAATGGCCTCATGCTTCACTGTTATTTCACTACTACTCTTTCTCAGTCTATGATGTAAAAACCTCTAGATGATCATTGCTGAGATGCAGATATGGTGTGTAATTAAGCAAGGCTTAGCTTTTGGTGCCCTTACAGAAAAGGAAAATTAATTTTCATCAGTCTTATCCTACTTGCAACAACAAAGAACCCACAGACAATTGATTAATTTTAGTCCAAGCTGCTCTGTTTTAAGACAATATTATCTGAGGCTGCCTAGATTTGGGCATTTTCTCATTTTTCTGAAGTGTAACTGATTCAATTAATTCAGTGATTAGTTTTACCATGGTAGGCTAAATATTGTATAAATCTGTTTAATATCTGCACAAGCTGCTCTGAGCTTGGAATCAGTTTGTCTGTTCATTGCTGAACATGTACCTAAATATAGGGCAGAACTATCTCTACAAGTGCAATATTACTAAATAATGGTGCAACTTCTTTTTATGGTTTTAGTTAAATGTTTATTTTGATGCTTTGAGGATTACTTTTATTTCAAAGTTCTTCAAACAAACCAAAACCACTCAAAGCTTTTTCACTTGAAACAATATTGAACTCACACATGAGCTTTTAAGAATGCTTTCAAGAGAAAGCTGTAGGCTTTTGCCCCTAATGGCCATCAGGTATGGTTCTATGAAGTTTCATTGTTACACTTGAGTCCTTGATTCCTTTCTGAAAATGCTAATTATTGTTATTAAAACTGATTAAAGTAAAAATATTTATATTATAGTTTCAGAAGTCAGATTTGTAGTAGACTCAATGAGAACAATTCTGTTTAATATTTGCTGTTTAAATTTATTTCATGTATTTATATGTAGAAAGGCATCTTTCATATTTATTTACAGTCTATACAAAGTCAAGTATTCAGAATGGAGAAAGGATCAAAATTAAGATTATCATAAACCTTATTTCCATCTTATTACTCCTATATTGCTCTGCATGCTTGTTTTGGCTAGTGTGCATCTCTTTTTCTCCTTAAAGAGGCCTTAATTTTCCTTCCACACCTGATTTGTACAATTTAAGTATTGTTTTAAGACTGCAGGAAGAGACACATATCCTGTCTTTATTTTCAATGTTTTGAACATAAGAAGCAAACTGCAATTAACCCTAGTGCCTGCAAAACATGACATTCTCCAGGAATGCTTTTGCCTAAATAATAAATTGCTAGTCATAGTATGAAAAATACAGTTTTAAAGAACGTGCTCCATTAATATCAGCCCTGCCTCATAGGAATATTAAATTTTGTTTCCTTTAAGGCTTTATGGGTGGGACATTATCTCACTATAATGTTTCTCCACTTCTAGTGGAACTGAAGTGAAGCATTTGTCTCCAGTTCCATTTTCTGAAGTATTTTTCTTCAAAATTTGTGAGCTGTTGACCTATTAGATAACTGATTTCCTACATTAGGGTTTTATCTCCCTATTTTGTTACTAAAAAAAACAACTAAAACATGTCATCCCNAAAAAAAAGTACTTGATCTCTTTCAAGAACCCAAAAATAGGTTTTTACAACAGAGGGTATGATCCAACCTCGGACTTTGCTCTGCAACCTGAATTTAGCCTACTTTTCTGTATGTATGTGGCATCGTGCTATTTTTTCAGGTAGCCTGCTGTGTTCAGTGCACTGGTACAGAAGTCAGGATTTGAGATAATTGATTTCAGTCTCATGCAATCACAGCTTGCCAAATATCATTTGTTTAGGGCGAGATACTAGAAGAAATCCAAGTATGTGTAATGTAAAGTCAAAATTAAACTCTTTTGTAGTTGTGTCTAAGAATTTAGATGACCAAGAGTGCCAAAGCATGTAAGTGCATGTGGAGTGAAATAATTGTATACATTTTTCTGAAGTACCCTGTATTATTTAATAAATACATCCTTTTTGGAGAAAATGAAATTATTTCTGTGGTTAAGTATCCTTTTTTAATGCTTTGAATTCCCTGCCAAACGATGTCCATTTTGAAAAGTGTGGACTCAGAAAGGAAAGCTAGTCTTGACATTTCAGCTAGGGCTGTTCAACATCTCAGCTCAGCTATGGAAAAAGAGTCTATAAAGGGAGAGAGTGAATGTCATTTTGCATCTTTTGGAGGGAGAGAGGTACTTTGCACCTTGCCAGCACATGACCAAGGAGATAGACATCACAATGCAATCAAAATGTGGATTTTGATTTCGTTTTTGTAGTTTTCTTTTCTGTTATGGTCATGTTAGATTTAGCATGCACAAAAAGTCAAAGAAGATAACAGATGTGTTGCATGGATTTGGGTACAAATTATTGTGAAATGGTGATCTATTGCGTTTAACTTTATTTTGGTGTCAAGTTCTTTACACAATGGTAAATGTAGAATCTATAGAAATATCTAGAAGCTAAGATAAACCCTGCACTGGTTAGAAGATTAGATTGTCACAGAATTGCATGTTGACTAGGAGAATGTGATTCAGATGAGTAGCTCGGAAGTGAATGGCAGCTGCGTGCTCGCACCATGCTGGACCTGACAGCCTGTTATGCTTGCTAAACATCCTCTGTCTTACAAATCTCCTGTAGTTCTTTTGCTCACCCTACTGTACTTCACTTCCTTCTGTCCTCCTGAAATTCCCTTCTGTTCTCTTTGTTCTTAGCACTAAAGTGCCAAAGGCTGCCTTCAGGGCTGTATCTTGTTCCCCGTGCTGTTCATTGTGCAAGCATTTTTTTGAGCTTTGGAATGTTTGCCTAAGTTATCTAGAGATGATTCAGTCATGCACAAACATTTTAGATTTACGCTCTTCAAGTCGAACTCTTTGCAGTCCTTGCATCTCTTTTTGCAGCTTTGCTAATCTGAGTTTCACTTTTGTCATGTTGTCCTGTCCATTCTCTATTTCTTCAGATTTTAATTTCATTAGGAGCTTTTCAGTAAGTCCCTCTTGTGCCTTATTTTCTCATGTTCTTCATTCATCTTTCTTCTGTATCATTCGTCCTTCAGACATCTTCCGCTTTCATAATCTGCTTGTCATTTGTCTCTTCCACTTTTTGCTTTTTCCTGGTGTGCCTCCGGATACTCCTCACTGTATCCTCTCCATCTTGTTAAGAAGCAAAATGTGTGGGTTTTGTTTTTTTTTTTTGTGTAAGTCAAAACTCTGGAAAGTAGAATATTAAATGTAGCAAGTGATTTGGCAGAAAGTAGTGTTTACCAAAAATGCATCTGTTAAATATAAGTTCCAATTCAGAGGAGACTGTGAAAAGAGGGAGCACAACAGCAAGAAAACTGAAGGAAGAATCTGCAAGGTGCAGGTAATGATCCTTGATTAGGAGAAGGAGCTCTGAATTAGCAAAAGGGTCTGTTCTGGAATGAAGAGAGTCCAAATAAATACAGTAGAACAAAACCAAAAATTCTGTGTTGTGTGCAGAAACAAACATAACTGAGGAAGTTGAGGGCCATTATATTATCTAACACGTTTGAACCCCTAAGCTAGGGGGATAGACAGTAGTGTATTTTTAAAACATTTTTCATTTTGTTTTTTAAGTAAATGCTAAAATTTGGGAGCTTCTCTGTATGGAGTAAGTTTCTTCATCTGAGGGTTTTAAAGCTACGTAGATTCAGTCTAACTTCCACTTAAATGCCTATCCATGCTGTTCAGTATTAGTGAAGGTGATGATGGTCTAAAGCTGATAGCAGAAAACCTCAGGCAGTGGGCATTTATGAAAAGTTGACCTACATTGTCTTGTTAATGAAGTTCAGCTAAGGAATGAGAGTATCAATGAATTTGCAAAAGGAGGGGGAATATCTGTATTCAAAGTAATTATAGCAAAGTAATGTATGTAAAGTATGCAAAGTAATTATAAGCAATTTATAACACGACAGCCTGATTTGGGGTGCTTTTGTTAACTGTTCATGGAAGGACTGGATTTGGGAACCTGTGGAACTGAGTGTCACTTGGCAGAATTAGTTGCTCCTGATTCATGGTTTACATTGAACATGAAACTTCTGAAAGGACAAGACATGTCCAAAAAATTCTTGGTGGCGTGCTTTACCTGTAAAACAGGAGAAATTTAGATTTAAAAAACAAATTGCTTGTTCATGACGTGCTTATATTCAGCCTCAGTTAAGCATAGTACCTCACTGCCTGAGTCTAGACTTTTAAAAAGAAAAAGCAATCTAGAAAAATTTCAAATACATGTATCATTGGGTTTTTTTAAATCAAATCTTCTCTTGAATACCTTTCAATAGATGGAAAAATATTTTTAAAATAAATGGATTTCAAAATTACTAAGTAGATAAGGTAAGAGTCATATGATTTGAATAACTTTCTATATGAAATGTGGAATTTCTTCTTTAAAAGTCACAGCTCTGCATCTTAAATATAGTAATTGCAAACAAGTTTATGGTGGTGGTTTTTAAATTTGGCATTGATCGTGTTCCAAATCAGTATTTTTGAATGTTATATTGTAGTATGTAAAGCAAGATAATTATTCTTTTTATCTTTCAAAGACAATAATGGGTATTCACTTTCAAATTTTACTCTACTCTGAATATATTGTATTTCTATTGTTTTCAGTACAGTTGCTTAGAATACTTAGAAATTCAGGTAAAATTATCACTATGGGATTTTTTTTTTTTTGCACAAGTTATCAAGAAATGCCAACTTTCTTGTATTTTAAAATCTTTTGAATTTAGGAAAAATATTATAATTATTATTCTTTTTGTTTTTTTCATTGCTTTTAATTTGAATTTTGTTTAACACACTGTTTCCATTTTGTGAGCTTTCCTATGCATGTGCAAAATGTTTCTCCTCAGGCCCCATTGTAATTCCTGGTCCTATTTTTATGAACCATCGAGAACAGGCTCTAGCCAGAATCAGACTCTCTCCAGCACCGCTAAAGCATAAACGGGACAAGCACAAAGGTATTTGGTCTTCCTTATTGACTAGGGTGGAAATAAGCCCAGCCTCCCAGTCACTTCTTCCAGATGCTGCATCTGTCTTTTCAAAGAACTGCACAAAATGAATTCTGCCTTTCTTCCTGTTAGTATCCTGTTACCTGAGGAGAAAGAAAATGCATTTAAATGTTGACCTTTCTTTAGAAGTGTGAATGTTCATTAGTCTGCATCATCTTCGTTTTTCTTTCCCCTTTTTTTTTGTGAAATATGCATTGTCTTTCTGTGTATCTTCTCATTTCTAATGGCTGTCTCATTCTTGAAGTTATTTTTACGGTAGGAGACTTTACATGTTAGAGTGATTCAAGACTGTTGCACTGCATTTGTTTTGGCTTTTTTTATCCTTTGTGTTGTGTATTTGGGGTGATTACTTGAACATATAAGTTCCAGGCTTGTTGATTCTGGCATAAATCTTTTCATAGGTATGTTATCTTTCAACAAACCCTTTTTAGGAGTGAAATATTTGAAATAATGTAAATACTGCTTTTTGTTAACTTTGATTGGGGAGAACGCAAATCAAAATACAGGGTTTTGTCTGCAATATTCTTGAGTTGAATGTTTTTTACAGAGTATAAGTATGAAGGTGTCTTGATATTTCAGACATTTTTGTATGTCTGGCAAGCCAGTTCATTACGTCTTCAATTTCGAAGTGTGTAATTTGTTCAGATATAAATGACATATGTTTCTTAGAAAGTAGTAGTGTATTACTAAGTATTTCAACTGAACTTACTGAAGTTGAGCTGTCTCAAATCTGATTGTAGATTGTTTGTATCTGTGTACTCATGTCTGTACATACATTATATATATATATGTATAAAAGATAAATATGTAAAATGGAGATTACAAACCTGATCAAAGTAAGTAGGAAGCTCCTAAAAAAGATGAACCCAGAATATATCAACTATTTTCTTAAGAATAGCTAAATATTAAAAGTGTTAGTAGGGCATTTCAGTTGAATTAGTGGAAGTTGCTGATTGTATTTGGCACGTATGCAAACAAACTGTATGTGAGTTTGAAGCCTTATGAGATAAAATTTCAGTGTGTGTGGGTGATAGGCTTACTGGGTTGTAAACATTCTGGATCGTAAAAGCATCTTAAGTTATCTTATGGAAATAAAACCAAAATCTGAACCTTTGAATCTGCATAACATTCAGTCTTTTTGGAAGGCACATTGTCTGAGCTTTAAGTCTCCATGGATTCAGTAGAATAACCTACCATAATCTCACTGGAGAGAGAGATTGCATGCTGAAAGAGAACTTATAGAAATTTTAAGTGTTATTACGTGAGTGACAGTTTGCTGATGGCCATTATTCTTGAGCTGGATGCTATTGCTTGTTTTACTGCAAACCCTTAACTCTACAAACAAGTGCATAAAGGAGTATGCTTGTCCTATCTACATCCGTGCTTCTTTGGCATGTGTTAGACATTGGAACTCGCTTCAGATCAAGTATCTCCTTACGAGAGGTGTATTCATTAGTGTCAGTTTGAGGCTTACATTGCCTCTTGGAGTTGTAAGAGCAATGTAAAGATCTGTGTTGTACTGGAAGATTTTCTCAGATATGCCCTGTAGAACTGAACATTTATTTTTCTTTAAGGAAGGCTATGTGGAAGGAAATACTCAGTTTATTTCAGTTCTTTGTGTCTTACACTAAAAAGATAAGGAGGTTTTCAAATAAACTTTTAGACCCTTCTCTGCCTCAGAAGATTGCCTTTCAAAAGACAGCCATAAATTCCACTGGGAGCTAGAAATACCCCTTAGCTTCTCAAAGACATTCCATGGGAAAAAGGAAAACTAGTGAAATGGATTGTTATCCAAGTAACACGCAAGGTGGGAATTGTGAAAAAGATAAGGTATATTTCTTATCTTGGAAGGCACACCTCTCTTCTTAAGGCAGAATGTAAAAGCTATAATAGACCAGAGATAAAAGGATATTATCACATTGAAATCAGCATTTATTTTTGAACATGATGCTTTCCAAACAATCTTTCTTCCTTCAGATATTTCTGCTATAGTAGTCTTCTTCACACCAACCAGACCATCAAGATCCTTGGGCAGGGAGCATTTAGTTCAGCTGGTAGTACTGATAAGGCCAGTACTAAACTTGCTGATACCTGCCTGTTGCCACTTCTCTGCTTGCAGCTGCAGAACTTCTGTTGATAATGATATTTAAACTTGAATGTGGACAGATTCCTCTGGGCTTCTTCAGACCATTATGGTCTAATATAAAAAGTGTATATGATATGTACTTGTACATACTCTCAAACCATGGAGTGGAATGGTTTGGGTTGAAGGTACCTTAAAGATCATCCAGTCCCAACCCCCTGACATGGGTAGGGACACCTTGCACTACATCAGGTTGCTCAAAGCTGCATCCAGCCTGGCCTAGAACATTTATGCTGGTGGGGCATCCTTGATTTCTCTGGGCAGCCTGTTCCAGTGCTTCATCATCCTCAGAGTAAAGATTTTTTTCATAACAATCTTCCTGTCTGTCACTTGTGTAATTCCTCTGTTTGATTGTCCAGTTGAAAACTCCAACTTCATTCAAACAGCTGTTTTTTTAGAAATCTTGCCATTATCATTACTCTTTTCACATTTATAAGGTCTGCATATCAAATCATTGTTGCTACAAAAACCTGCATAATTAAGCCTAGTCTTCCTGATCTGTGTCTTCTGTGTCTTCTGTGTCTTCCACAATTATGAATTCGAAATCATTAGGTATGACATTTTTGATATGCATGGAGTGGTTTGACACTAAGAAAAAAATGAGCTTGTGCTTCATCCTCATTCTTTAATGAGGTAGGGATTTTCTAGTCTACATCTCCAATCCCTGTGGAATCCCATAACTGGGGATGTGAGTAAAAAAGATTAATGAAAGTCTGTAAAATTTTCTCAACTGCAGAAATGAACTGAGTAGCAATTTAAAACAAAGTAAGCTGCTTGAGTCAGTTAAGATTCAGCAATTTGAATGCCACCTTTTTCCTGTATTTGGAAGTAGTGGTAAATGTTCTGAGGAAAGCGAAACAAATACCCTGAAAAGAACAATGGCTCAGTGATGCTGAACCTGCATGATGGAAGAAGATATAGGTCAACCATATTGCAGATACTAAGAGAAAATCACCAGATGTTGAAGAAAACTTACTTGGAATTTGCTTTTTAACTTTTTTGCTGTCTGAGATACCATGTGAATGGCAGAGTAGTTTGAAGCACTCATTGGAGTGAGACAGCTGACAATGAAAAACCTGCATCTAAGACTGAGTTTATAATTAGAATGTGAGTTTGTTATCACTTTATTGTACTCTTTATGCACTTGTGATTCTGCATATCAGATTTTGCCTATAAGCTCAAGTAAGCTCCGTAGCAGCCTCTCAAGCATCCAACAGGCTGACTTCTTTTGCTGCCCTCATAGGATGGATGATTTTCACAACCAAAGTATATTTCTCTTACCCCTGCACTATAGCAATAAAATTGGTTGCAGATATTTCAGCTGCAGCCTGGGATAGACAGCCAAGAAGCTGCAGGCACAGGCTGATTTGTTAAAGTAATGTTGTGTATAAAGTCTGTAAACTATATTATGGCATTCAAAACACCTTGTAAGGGTTGGACATCACAGAAACTAACCAGCAACTGGACCAATATGTTTTATTTGGGTAATTGCTGCTGAACAGAAAAAAAATTTGTTGGCATATAATGTGATTTGAAAAGATGGTTACTGTAAGGATTTTTACTGTGCGGTCATATTCCATTAAAGCTTTTCATCTGTGGGGAGAAGACATGTATTTAACATTTTTAGAAGTGCTTTTTCTAAGTGAGAAATGTGGGATCACCACCCTTCCTGCTGGGGAACACTAACAAAATGCTTTTCCTCTGGTCTGGGCCAAGCAAGGGTCCACAATGTTATTCTGTAACAATGCTCGGTTTGGGATTTTTGCCAGAGGAAGTCTCATTTAAAGCTTATTACTTCACTTGCTGTTGGGGCTGAGTGTGCTTTTTCTTCATTCCTGGAAAGCAGTGGTTTTTGTGGCAGCAATACGAGCCAAAAGAACTTCTAAAGAAGCATGTTTAATGGAGGAAGAAAATTGTCTTCAGGAGTTGAGAATTTTCTGAGTGGTTGTATTTGCAGCTCTCTTTCCTTCCCCAACTTGGAGATAACAGAGGTGAAAACCCATCATTGTGGAGTTGTTCATGGGGCACATCCCTGTGTTTACAGCAGGAAGTACTTCACCGCTTTTCCTTGGGGCTTTCTTCTCTTTCAGAGAGGTGAAGTCAAAGTTTCTGTTCAGTGGTACTGTAGGTGGGTAACACTAGAGGTACTGCTAACTTGCTCTGCTTAAAGGTTCCATGCATCCAACAAGAGGAGTCTCTGCTTCAGTAGGGTTTTTATGCTTCCCTTTCAGGAACAATTATTTTGATACTAATTTTAATGAAATGAAAAAGGGCACAATTGTTATGCTTTCTTTTAAAACTTTGGAGAAAATGAGGACATATCTAGAATCAGGTTTTATTTAAAGGTAGTATCACATATTTATCAGCTGAGAAAACAGCAGTCCCCAACTTTTTAGTAGTAGTTTTTGAATCCCTTTAGAGGAGGATGTTTTTCTGACAATGAGGCAGAAAATACACGTGCCTGTAAGTTTCTGCAGATCACTTGATATGCTCCTGTTATGTGACCAGAAGACACCTGCTGCTGCATTTTGCTAATGTGACTGCCTAGGTGACGTGGCTGCTGTACGCCCAGTGTGTTTCATTGGAGGTTCATGCAGCCATGACATGTTCTTACTGGACATGTGTATTTCTGACAGATGATTATTCAAGAGCATTTAGACAGTGGGAGAGCTCATATTTGTAATTATTCAGCAGTATCTGAGGGAGGAGGAGAGACAGGGGCCGCAGGTAAACTTCAAGAATAATCAGTTGTTTTTCTGCTCCTGTCTAAAAAACTTGTATAGAATTGGGAAGCAGTAAGCAAATTACTTGCTGAATAAATAATTCTAGTGGCAATATCAGCTGCTAGAACCACCTCTTGATTATTGTGGCACATAGAGTTTAATGCAAAAGTAGGCATAAAAAGTTGAAAGATACTGTATTTGAGAAGTAGTAAAACTTAAATGAAATACTGTGAGCTGCTTATGGCAGAAGTACAGGGCTGAGAGGAAAACTAATTTTGGGGGGCTGTTGTTGATAAATGATGATTCTGTCTCCTTATATTTGCTTTTGTTAGTAATTAAAAAAACAAAAAACAACAACAACAAAAAAAAACAAACAAACCAAAAAACAAACCAGGCTGCATGCAGACCTTCAGAGACATTTCATTTAATTTGAGTTCAGTCTGGTAGTACACAACCTCAAAAATCCCATAGCAGTTCTGAGAGACAGGTTTTTTAAAAAAAGTCTCCATTTCACATACATCCAGCATGTAGTGCATGTTTCAAAGGGATACTTTATATCTGTGCTTTTAAACCTAATTATTCAAAAGCGTTATTACCTATATGCCCTGTTCCTTTACTGATGTGAAGTACACGCAGATTCATGTAATTTCTATACTCAAGTCATCACTAGAAAACAGCTTTATTCTTAGAACAGTAGGATTTTTTTAAAACTGGCATGTAGCAAAAGTATGGAATTACTTTACTGTATCAGCAGTTTCTCTGCAATAAAAAGAAAATTTTCAGCAATATGTATAAAATCAGAATTATATTTTAAAAATTTTGTAACTGTAATTGCTATACTTCATACAGGGAATCATGAAGTCTTGAAGTTCAGACTTCCACTGATGATTATTCAGGAAAACACGTAGAAGTTCTAGGTATAAATCTAAATTAACAATACCTTGAATTCTTTGACCATCAGTTGTTTTCCTGTATGAGATTTGTTAGTAGAGCAGTACTCAGAATTATCACAGAAAGAATGTGCAGTTTTCTATGTGCAGTTATTTTTTGGTTCATTTTTTCTGTCATTTCTATATGCTGGATACTGTGTGACTAAAGTTTAATAGATGATGGAAACATTCTGATTTCTGAAGCAGATGGTAGCTTGAAAGAAATTTAGGAATAACACATTGCACTTCAGTGCTTTTGTCCAATGTGGAGGCAGTTTGACTTTAGGAACCAATATTGTGCTTTATACTTAACTAAACACATTGATGCTTACTGAAGGAAATCACAGAAATGCATGGAAGCAGACAGGAAACAGACATGCTCTTGGTGAGTTGTCTGCTGTGTAAGTAATTGCCAGCTACTTACAATAGGGGCTCTGTGGCTGAATTGGAGTTAAGTAAACTCCTTAAAGAGTAGGTAATTGGAAGAGGAAGACTAGAAAAACTAGTCTGTTGAGTTTAACTACAGTGCTGGCTACGTAATAATGCTATTTTAGTGAAGAGTGAAAGCCACGGCTGTTAAGCAAAGCTTCCGAAGTTTGAATTTTCTGTTTTACTGGTTCTTTTTGTCTGCACTTTGGGAAGTTTCTGCTGTAGAGGAAATTTTCCAATGTGTACCTTTATAGTACATTGTTTAAAAATAGAGTTTCTGTCGTCTTCCACATCTGCTGTGATGCTGCATTTTGAGCTGTCTCTTTTGCTACTCTGTGAGTTCTGTCTTCTGCCTTATAAGTGATGGAGTGGGGAGTTTACTATTCTTGTTCTATTAATTCTTCTAATATAACTTTATTAGAATTCATAGGATATAATTGCAAGTTTTGTTTATAGACGGAAGTGGAGAAAGAGGTGAGAAGGATGCCAGCAAAATCACAACATATCCACCAGGGGCTGTCCGCTTTGACTGTGAACTGCGAGCTGTACAAGTCAGTTGCGGATTTCACCACTCAGGTAAAAACAAATCAGTGTTGATTACAGTACAGGCTTGGTTTTTTTAAGGTTGTCAAATGTATCTTCACTGCTTTGTGTTCAGTTTTTAATATGGAGGTATGCAGGAGTGCTGAAAGTTGAAAACGTGACAGGATCATTTTGTAGCCTACTACACTGTCATGGAAACATAAAGTATCTTCAGGTAAAAGGGACCCACAAGGATCATAGAGTCCAACTCCTGGCACTGCACAGGACCATCTTGAAAAATCACACCATGTGCCTGGGAGTATTGTCCAAACACTTCCTGAACTTTGTCAGGCTTCTGTGACTGCCTCCCTGGGGAGCTTATTGTAGTGTCCAGCCACCCTCTGGTTGAAGAACCTTTCTATAATATCCAGCCTAAACCTTCCCTGACACATTTGGTGCCATTTCATTACATGCTCTAAAGTAAGATCACCACCCAAATCTCCACATCACCTCCCTGATTCCAGCAGTGAAAGGCAGCTCAGTCCTTCAGTAGTGAAAAGGACTATAAGTATTGTATATTGAGCTACATCAGAGCTTGTAAGCAATGTTGGGGTCAGTTTAAAATGTCTGCACGGCAGAGCTCTACTCCTGCATAGAGGTGTAAGATATGATGGGTTGTGGGATCAGGATCTCTTAGGAATCGTTAACTGCTATTCAGAAGAGTGACCAGCACTGCAGTGCCATGTCATGTATATATGTTGGAAAAATATTTTGTTGTTTTTCAGTGGTTTTGATGGAAAATGGTGATGTTTACACATTTGGATATGGGCAGCATGGTCAACTTGGACACGGTGATGTTAATTCCAGGTAAGCTGGTAATCAAAGGATGTGATTGTGTATTATTGTACTGCTGCATTCCAGGCTAAATTCCTGGTTCTCTGTAGCTAGCAAGTATGAAAGTTCAAATATAGATCAAATAAAGTTTAAAAGGTCTTGTTCTGCATTTACTCGCGATAAGCCCCTGAATAAAGATACAATAGCAGTACTCTCATATTGTGTAACTAATTTATTTAATACATTAAAGCTTCTGTGCATAGTTATTGGCATTGCTTGGACAGTAGTATAAAAGACTTCTATCTCTTTAATTCTCCCTGCATATATGAGAATTACATTGAAGTCTCATTAAGATTTCATTATTTCTGTAAAAAACTACATATGCAATAATTCAAATAGTATGGTATTTTAAACAGAGATAAACCTGTTCCTGTTAAATCATTGATAAGAGTTCACAGAATATTCACAGAATCACAGAATATTCTGAGGTGGCAGGAGCGCACAAAGTTCATGTCCAGCTCTTAATTGAATGGCCTGTATGGGTATCACCCACAACCTTGGTGTTACTAGCACTGTGTTCTGATCAACTGAGCTAATCTCAGTTCAGTTATGATAAAGTCTCAATTTTTGCTCATCAGTTACCTCCCAAATGAAGTCCCTAAGCTTTGGTCTCAGCTGCATTTTGTAGTCACTTGTTTTGGGTGTTGGCAGAGGAGTGATATGTGCTTTCTCTGTGGTCAATGGAAATAGAGAGGTCAACCAGCCACTGCTTACATGCTCTAAGTTTGCTTAGTAGCTCTGTAAACTTGGTCTCCGTTGACAACAGTGAGAGCAGAGATAATTAAATATAAATGTCTTTAATGTGAAGCTCAGTCTCGCCCTTAGTGTATCTCATGCTTGGAGTCTCAGCTATTCATTAAAGTAAACAAAAAACCTTTGTCCTGCCATAAAAGGAAACGTGATTTAGGTCTTTGGACATGTACATATGCCATATAATGCACATGATGGGTGTTTGTGTAGTAGGAATCTTTGAGACTTTGTGTATGTCCAGTAATGCTCAGTATCCTTATGTAAAAGGCATAGAGTGGAGCATCCATGACCTGTCTTCAGTTCTCTCATTTCTCTTGTAGCAGTCAGGTGAAAATTACTGAACATCTATCCTCCTAATCTTTGGAGACTTCAAAACCCTTTCTTTTGTCAAGTTCCTGAGGAAATCTTCATCGTCTTAAGACTTGCATTGGATTCACTAAGCCAAAGGGGGAGAGGGAAGAAAGAAAGTGTACTGGAAATAATGCCTTGTATTGGCTGCTGTGCCTGATGGCAGTCTCTGAACTGTTACCCCTACTCAGTTTGCATTAGACCGGTGAATACAATCTGGGTTTTTGTCTCTGATAGTCATATCACAGACTTAGTTTTTCCTTCCTGGAAATTCTTGGGTATTTGTTCCAAGGAACAATGGCTTTAACTAGCAATTCAACTTGCTATTAGAATAAGGCCAGTTTCTATCTTAAAGATTGAAGAGATACACACAGCAGTGACATTTGTACTGGTAACTTAATGTCACGTATTTCCTACTTTGATGAAATCACTTGGCTTTTCAGAAGGCTTTGGAGCTATCTGCTGTATTTGTCCGTATTTCAGGTGGTAAACCCTACATCCGTTGCTTACTTAGACAGAAACTGGATGAAGACCAATAGTAGTTCCAAGTGAGATCCTAAAGGAGAGTATTAAAAATCTTGTGCTGAAGGATAGTGCTTGATTAGAAGTAGAAGCTGAAGAGGTGCAAGTGATTGGCACAGACCTTTGTATCATTCTACATCAGACCCTAGAAAGAGTCTGAAAAAACCTTGAAGAAATTTGGAATATGTCCTATGCATGAGAACTAGCTATAGTACTATATTGCTATTTAGCACCCTCATTCAAATTATAATTTCTTCATTGATGTACTTCTTTTTCCAGCTTTAAGTAGAGATCTCTCCTCTGTCCTCACAGTAAGGGATTCAGAGAAGGAAACAGGGAATCCTTATGCAGAGTTCCACCTCAGTTGGGACGCAGTGGTGCTCAGATGGCCAGCTCCTGCCAGGTCAGTGGTATGTCAGTCATGCAGTGTGTCACATTGCCTGTATTGACCTCAGGAAGGGCATCATCTTCTGAATCCAGGAACTGATATTCTGCTGTATTTCTGGGAGAGAGAGAGAGAGAGAGAGAGAGAGAGAAGGGAGAGGAGAAAAAAAAAGTAATATTTAGGCATCCTTTCAGAGACTTTCGTCTTGTAGTATAAAGATTTAGTATTGACACTATATTTTTAAAAGTCTTGAAAATGTTCAAGTATTTTGAATTCTGAACACCTGTTCAGACAGGCCTTTCTCCTTAATTAAGGGGATTCTGGACTCCTCAATTAGAATATTGTGAACATCATAAATTCTTCCTCCACTTCAGCAGGAATGAGGTAGATTACATGTCCTGTCAGTAAGCTGGAACCATTAAATTAGCCTGTGCAGGCTTTTTGTTGTAGCAACCACAGTGGCAGATGTTGATGAGCTATTGAAAGATTCGAAAGATTTGTCAGTCTGTGCTTATATTCTCCTCAAATTAGATGCTGGTGAATAGAAACTCAGTGGAAGCAAGAGATGCTTTGCAATATCTAGTCTTGGTGAAAAATAGCATGTATTGTGCTCAGGTAAGCAAAGGCCTCTTTGTTGCTGGTGCTTCTCTCAAGAAGCTGGAAGTTAAAACTCCAGGATCTTTCTGTTACTATTCAAAATTTGTCTCATGTTTTTTGTATGAACTCTTGCCTTCAGCACTGCAATAGCAAGTACATGACCTGACTGTGAAGCTCCAGAAATGGAATGACTGAAGTGATACGGTCCTGATAGGATTTTCCTTCCAAAGGTTCAAAAGTAACATAAAGCAAAACTGATCAGACCTTCCATAGATGGTCAGCTGTTTTCCACATGAAGATAAAAAATAGAGACTATATTCTATTAAAAATTCTAGGGGTAAAAAGTGTGTTCCATCATCTCTGTTTGTTAGGACCATGTTTCTAGGTGTATTTTCTGATTATTTTACTCCAGTGGTGGAATTAGGTCATATTTACTTCTTCTCACCAAATTTCTTCTAAAATGGAGTCACTTTTAAAATACAAAAGTATCCATTTTCGCTGTAATGAAGTTGTCCAACTCTGCTTGCAATGGGCAGAAGTTGCTACTGGTTTCCTGTTACCCACTGCACAGTAACAGCTCCCAGTGAACCCGTGTTTGCAGCACCACGGTCAGCTGCCCCAAGTGACATGTGTTGGGACCTGGCAGGCAGCTGTTGGCTGTATGAGTACCATGGACAGCGATTGTTCAAACAGGTTATGCATGATGACTTTTCAAAGACTACAGCTGCTCTCAGAAATGCTTACCCTTTGGGATGGAAGAGGATTTCCATGTGGGCAGCCAGAATGCATCTGGACCGTCTTCAGGATCCTGAGTTAGCTGATGCATGTACATCTGCTCAATTATTCAGCAATTGTTACTTTTTCCCAAGTGATCTCAGGTTACTTTTGATATAGCTGAGGTTGGTCTTTTGTGGTTGTCCTGACACACTGTGACTTTAACATCAGTGTGTCTTTCCACTCCCTCCCAGAAGAATAGTCCTTGTTTTCTTTGATTCAATGGAGAAACTTTGGTTGTTAAAACTTTGCCAGAGTCTCTCAGATTCTCCAGTGTCTATTCTGAGCTTTCCTGTGTTGAGTTTCAGAGGGATAAGGAAATACTCAGTGGTATAGCAGGTTTTAAATTCCATGTGCACTAGTTAAATTGGCTTGCTGTATTTTTTGAAATCCTTCTTTCTTTTATGAAGTGAAAACTAGTTTTCTACAATTCATATTTTTTTATAATGTAGTTATGTAGTTATGATGTAGGTTTTTTTTTTTTTCTGTTCATTTCTAAATGAACTGATAGACTGTTAGCCATTTCAAAAGTTGGGTGATCTTAATGAAAAAGCTATTTAAGAGGATAATGTACTTCATCTCTCTACATTAGGTGCTAATTTGATTTTGTTCTGCTGTTGCCAAGAGAATATCAAACAGAGCATCCATATAATATTGCTGATGGATTTAGTAGGAAAAACAGAAAGATAAATAGTTATGGTGATAATAGCTTAGTTTCTAAGCATTAAAAAGATGAAATATTCACTACTTTTTTTTTAATAAACATATGATTGATAATTCCATGCCTGCGCCTATCATAATGTTGAGGGAGAGGAAAAAAAACCCTTATGATAAAAATACTTCCTTTTTACAGGAGTGCTTTTGGATTAGTTACTAGTTATGTTTTATTTATGTTTTGATGTCTTTTTGAGTTTTGTTAACGTTAATGAGAGACAAATGTAAGGTTGGGGGGTTTTTTATTTCATCATCAGCGCTGCTAAGCTTTGCTCTGTGCCTGTGTATAATCATAGTGATGTCCAAATCTGTGTGCCTATAGACCAAGAAAAGCATCTAAATTTTGAGTATCATGTTGTACATACTCTACTTAATTTTATTCTTCCCTTCAGTCCCTCCATCTCCACTAGTCACCCACTGAAAGCTACATTTACCACCAAAGAATACTTTTTCTGTATACCTGTGTTCATCCTTCTTCAGATCATCAACTTATCTTCATGCAGCATTCCTCTGTTCCACATTTTTATATGTTCACATCTTCGCATCTACCCTTTTTCTGCTGACCATGATGCTTCACCTTCCTTATACTTTCTTGACTTCTATTTTACCTGCAATTCAGCCAAAATCAAAATTTTGAGATGAACTACCTTTTAGCACTAAAGCTGCTAAACAATCCCTAGGTAACTGTGGGCTGGCCTTTTTTTTNTTTTTTTTTTTTTTTTGTTCTGGTATAATCAACCTGTTCTTATTTTAGATTAGCCTACTTTTGAAAAGCTCTGTTTGAAAGTAAGTTCCACATAGTGCTGTCATTCTCTGTATAACTCTGAGCCCAGTTTCCAAACATAAAACTATGTGGGAATAACTTGTTCTTCAAATTCACAGTCTTTCTAACTCCACAGGAAATATAAATCTAGGTAGGCATTCATTGTGGTTTTCAAAGTCTTATAGGTTTCTATTCTCTTTGTTGGGATTGAAATAAAAATTTTAGTGTCTCATACTTTTTATCTTTTGTGCTCTTTCTATTCCAAGTCATCAATTCAAGTTTTCTTTCTTTCCATCCTGAGCACTCTGTCATTTTTTTCCCCCTTCATTTTTACTGAAATGGGAAGTTTATTTTCTTATGTCTGTCCATATTTGGGAGACAATTGGATTAGACCTTTTCATATCTTTCTGGAAAATAGTTTGGAGAGGTCTATTTTTTATTGAGTCTGAGTTTGATGGGAGAGGAGCTGATGGAGGGGAGTAGACCTTTGTTTCTTTTGTAATTCCCTAGACAGTGATATTGAGAGTGCTGTAGCAATAATCCTTTTGGCAACTGTACTAGAGTATCAGCCATGTAAGGCTTCAATTGCTTCCCGGGGTTTTTTAAGTACTTAAATAGAGTTCTCAGAACATATTTTACTACATTTCATTACAGTGTATTTTGTATTCATATAAAAATACACACATGAATGTTATTGTATCTGCACAACTGTAATTCTAGAATTATATATTAGATTAATAGTTTTTATTTTATGCTAATTTCTGACTTTAACTGAAGAGAGGGTCCTTGATCTGTTTCCCTGTAACAAAAGGGTATAAACTTAACTATCTGGTGCAGTCTTTCAAACCTCTGTTAGTTTAATATGTAAGATGTTTCTTGGCTCTAATTTTCTATAATATGTTAATCTAGTGACTATATTTCACAGCAATTGAAATACTCATAATACTAAAGTATGTTTTAAATGTTGCATGATCATGTATTGATATGGAATTAATTTATTTTTATATAGGGGATGTCCCACTTTGGTTCAAGCACTACCAGGTCCTAGTACACAAGTTACTGCTGGGAGCAACCACACAGCTATTCTCTTAATGGATGGCCAGGTTTTCACATTTGGAAGTTTCTCAGTAAGGAAATGTTATTTGCTTATGGGGATAAGCTGGTAGTTAATGTGTTGCTCAGAGACCTTTCAAGATTGCTTATACTTGCTCTTACAGAACTGTGTGTGACTTCTGCGTGTCTTCAGTGCCTGTTATGTTTCAAAATGTAGCCTTTAATATTCTTCTGATTAGAAAAGTATATTGCCAGTAATTCTTGGGGTTTTTTAATATTTTAGTGAAGATAGTGGTTTAAAACTGTTATTTTATAAGGTGCACCAGTTTTCTTAAACTCTTCCTGTTTCAAGCTTGGTTCTAAGTAAATGTTGCCTATTGTGGTCCCTGTCTCCATTAGATAAAAAAAGGTACCTCGTTTCTTTCATAGAAGCGCGGTGAGTTGCAGAAGTTCTGCCTATCCTTGAGGGAAGGAATTATTGCTCAGTATAACACAGCACAACTCCAGTAGTCTTCTTTCATATCCACATGGTGTATATTTGCCCATGTCTCTGTAGAATCCTTTCCTATATTCGCTAAATAAGCATTGAAGCATTGTTTACTTCCCTCTGTGCCTCCCTGTGTTGGTGGAGATGCCCCCTGCAGAGTCAGTCTGTTGTTTGCACATTCCCTCTAATGTTTTTACTGGGATCTATTTTGCCAAAGCTAGAATATAGGTATTGAGACATTTTTACATGCTTTGAAAACTATGTACTGCCAAACACAACAGAAGAGAAATTTCATCTTTTGAAATCTATTTACAAAAAAAAAAAAAAAATTAAAAAGGGAGGACTGAAATTTTGGAACAGAAAGTCAATATTTTGTTGTTTTTCAGACTTTAAATAAGAGCTTTGGTGTCTGTGTTCCTGTTAAAACCAACATGGACATGTAAAAGTTTAAGCTTCGTTGTCTTGCAGTAAAACTTGGCCTCTGAAAAACCAAGCTCACTCTCAGAAATGGAATATAAAAGCTTGACAGTTGACAGAGGATTTTTTTTCTCCTTTCTCAAAAGAAAAAATAAGTTTAGACCATATTTAGACCACTTGTTTTTTGTGTCTGGTTTTAATAGTTTAGTGCTTAAAAGTTTGCTGAAAGCTTTGTAAAGTGAAGACAAAATCAAAGCAAAACATGTTACTTGAAAATGTCTTCACTAGGTTTACTTATATTGTTATGAAGAGGGATGAGTAACATGCTGAACAGAAGACATTTGTTGTATATACATTTTTCTCTAATCATTTAAACTCCATTGGCATGCAGTGCATTTTCTGTGCCTGAGGGAGGTGTAGATGGAGCATGAGCAGGTTTCTGGCAGCAGTTCTTTCTATGTGCTTCAGTGCAGTATAAGAACTGTTGGTCCATCTCAGTATCTAGTTGTCCATAGAGGTAAAGGCCTAGATCTCCAGGTAAGTGTTAATGAGCATGTGCAGAAATTCTTGCTGGGCATTTTATGCTTTTTTAGCTTAAGTTTGATGTGCTCATCGATTTCTAGGTACCTTTAAGAGGTATTTGCTCTATAAAACTTAGTCCATATTGGTTCAGAATTGAATGGAACTTGGACTGTCTATCTGAATATATCTGAATATAGATTTTCTTTCTTACGAATTTGTTCCTTGTTTAGAACTGACATTAATCAGATATTGAACATTGTAGGAAAATAATACTTTTATATTTGATTCTGAGGATGGAGAAGAGGGTTATCCATCATAGAGGGTTTGAGTTGTATTTAACAAAAACTTCAAAACCTAACTGAAAAGGGAGGAGTATATCTGTCAGTAACTTGTAGTTAAATGTGTAACGCTTCACTTGGAGCAGCCATTGTGTTTTGAAGCTAGTTTTGTGGTAAATTCTCTCTTCCAGCTTACCAGTTTTATGTGATAAAACTATTAAAGTAATTTATCCATCTTTGAGACTTACTGTTACTGTCACTTACTGATTCTTGCATTCTTTCTACAGAAAGGTCAGCTTGGCAGGCCAATTCTGGATATGCCCTACTGGAATGCAAAACCAGCACCTATGCCTAACATAGGCTCCAAATATGGGCGCAAAGCTACGTGGATTGGAGCGAGTGGAGACCAGACTTTTCTCCGGATCGATGAAGCTCTCATTAATTCTCACGTGCTTGCTACATCAGAGATATTTGCAAGCAGGCATATAATAGGCAAGAACTGTTCTATATTATTTTAAGTGCTTATAGAAGTACTGGAGAAGAAAGTGGGTTCTGTTGTGTAAACAGTAGAGGAGCAACAAGTCAAAAACATGGATGGAGGGAATGAAAATATTTTGACCTTCTAGTTTTACTGCATATGATCCTTTCTTTAGAAAAATGGGTTTTATTAAAAATAATAATAAAAAAGTCTAACCTTCACTTGCATCTTACTACCTTTTATTTTTTCATTGTAGCAGTATATCTGTTCTTCCTTCCTGTATTATGTAGCACTTTCTAAGCATGAAGCATTACTGAGTGGAGTTTTCATGTTCGTTTGCTCTTTTTGCTCCCTGATCTAGGTTTGGTACCAGCTTCAATATCAGAACCTCCTCCTTTTAAATGTCTTCTGATAAACAAAGTAGATGGCAGTTGCAAAACATTCAATGATTCTGAGCAGGAAGACCTTCAAGGTTCTGGTGTGTGTCTGGATCCTGTCTATGATGTTATTTGGAGGCAAGTGTGGTTTATAGCTATCAAAATAGAAATGTAGAAATGATTTGTAAAATATTGTGCAAGGCCAGAGATTTGATTATACTTATTTTCCCTGTAATTGAAAAAGAATTTTTAATCTTCCATAATTTTTTTTCACATTTTTTGGATGGTTTGTTCAAGTAAGCCCAAAACAAACATGTTCTCTTGCCTGCCTTTTTAAGTGTCTGTCTTTTTTTTTTTTTTTTT